>JAFIDM010009631.1:186279973-186313695 GCA_023159025.1 Thereuonema tuberculata
TCGAAACGGCTGTCTCAGGGTCTCAGCTTAAAACCCAAAAAAGGCATTTCTTTTAATATGATAAGATTGGGTTAAAAGTATTTTCCATAAATTAGTTTCCTTTGAACATTGTGCTTTCATTGTCTTGAATTTTGCTGAATTTGATACAATGGTAAAGGGGGGGGGGGATGCGATTTTCTTCACGGAATATAAAAGAAGAATAGAATTTTAAATACTTTCATTATAAACTCAAATATCGTTTTTAAAAAATTTCAATTCACGATCTCATCAAACAAAAGTTGATATCTTATTTCACTTTACTTTTATTTTATTTTGTATATGAATTTAATGTTTTCTATGAGCTTGGCTGTAACACCCAGGCTGAGAGTCACTATTTTTGAAAAGGTAACATGTTATTTGTACAATGACAAAATTATGTGTCTTGTCGCCTTTGTGCTAAGTGCTACTTAAAAGCCGTTATAGTGTAATTTGTTGTTTGAAATGCATGAATTCTTACATTTATTCGTTTTCAATTTCAGTCAAACTCGGGAATTTCAGATCAGCAGCAGCAAGAATGGAAGAAGTCGTGACTTTAGCAAAGAAAGTGTATGAATCCGATGTGGTTGCCAATCTAACCCGCGTAAAAGAGGAAATCCAGAAACTAGTGAGAGAAGTCAATTTCAGCAACGAAGACATTCAAATACCTATTTTCACGATCGCCGAAGATGAAATTCAGAACCTCTTCCCACCAAACGTGCTCAAGTCCCTCGACAAAAAGGTGGATAAACAAGAAGAAAGCAAAGAGGTTAAGAAGGTACCGAGAGTTACGTTTGTTGGAGATCTGAAAGACAACGAAAGATAGAGATATTTTCTCTCGAATTCATTCTGCCATGTTCACTTCAACGGAGAGAATATTAGGAGCTTCATATTTTTTTATGAAACTTGTTTTTACTAGAATGTTTTAAATTATTCGATTAACAATTCGTTTTAAAATTATTATGTTGAATTGTTTTTATAGATCTGACATAAAGCAAATGAACAAATGATTATAAAGGAGGTATTCTCATTAGTTTAGATTGGCAAAGCAATGAGCAATTGGAAAGGACATTGCGAAGAAGAACAGTTGCAATCAAAGTGGAACATAGTAATGATATAGACTTGATTATGAAGTGATTCTTTTAATACAAAAATTAACTTCGTTATAGTTTCAGTGTAATATGAAATTGTGTAACCGTTTAGCAGTTGATTATATCCGCTGCCTTGTAGACTGCTCAGATAACTAAGCAGATAGTTTAATCTCAAAATTAGCATCGCTATTTTAGCTACAGAAACAAAATTCTTGTAGATAAATAATATTTTGTTAAGATTAAAAAATTGAAATTTGAGGAAAAATAACGAAATTGTATCGGAATAATGTATCAAAAAAATTATAGTAATAAGTTCAAGCTATTGACATTTCGAATAAATTAAAACTAAAATATTCAACCCAAATTTTGTAACTTTTTTTTTTAATCAACATGCACACATACATAAACTTAGATACATTGGTACCAAATTATAATAAAAGTAGTAATTAATTCTAAACTATTTGTGATTCATTTTATGGTTTCTGGTTTAAACTACGATGTCTCAAAGAGTAGTGATATCCTGTTTTATATACTTCAACACTCATTATATCATAATTACCAGTTTATTGCAGATGAAATATTAGGAATGGATAGAAGCTTCAAAAATCTGCAACTTGGTGCGAAATGAAGTTTATTAATCAAAATAAAACACCGCCTGCATCTATACAGTTTTGGTAACGAAATTCAAATTTCGTCGTGAAAAAAAAAAAAAAAAACTAGCTACTGGATGCGACAAACACTTGGAATGAGATTTCAACTGTTTGATTGGATAACATTCTACACATTAGAAAGGTACCAGGTGCTTGAAGAAGTGTAGTTCGTAGGACAGATCTGGTGAATAAGGTGGATGTAACTTCTGGATCGCCTGGACTGCAACGGGGGGGGGGGGGTCTCAATTTCGTGAAGAATTTTTGGGCCCATGATGATTGACTAATGCCGGCTGTTTGATCGATAATTTTCCAGGTTAACATCAAGTTCATTACAATACTGTCCGCCTTTAATGTTTTGACTCGGTAGCAAGAAGGAGAAGTGAAACATAGCAGCTGAGGACCACCAAACACTGACCATCGTCTTCCTCGGATGGAGGACGGGCTTCGAAGTGTGTTTCGAAGCCTCATCATATAATCAAGCCATTGCGCCGAACGTCGCCAATTGTCATACAGTATCAATTTCTCATCACAGGTGACGATCCGCTTCAAAATGTGGTTCGTTTGGTTGCGGTGAAGCACAGAAGGGCAGACATCCAAAAATCGTGTTTTATACTGTTCTGTCAATTCATGTAGGACCTATTTATCCATCTTCTTCACTTGCCTTTAGCTGCCAAATGTCTATAACTGTTGCACAGGGCACTCCCAGTTTCTTCAGAAGTTCTCCAATTTGTTTGACGAGTGTCGGATTCTATCAAGTCCTTCAGCTTGGTATCATCGATAGCTTTTTGTGGACAATCTCTGGGATTCACTTGCGAGGCTCTTATCGCTAGATCGGAATTTCGCAAACTAACATTTTGTCATGCATTCATTCACTGGTTTCTTCTGCTGTACTGATGTTGCGAGCTGTCTCTGGTGCACAATGTCCAAATTTAAACTCGTATATGAAAATTACATTAAGTTGACTTGGATCCATCGTCGATTTTCTTGGACCACACACCACTTGGAACTGATGCCTTAAACCACGTAACCACTGCCTTGTACTCAGTACGATTGTCGCTTTAATTTGCATATCATATGTGCCATCTGGCAACATTTTAATTCCTCAAAAATACGTGTAAATTGTAATCGGTTGCACAACCCATATTTCATCTACAATAAGCTGATACAATATTCAGTATTGGTACCAGACTTGTTAGGCTACAACATCCATTCAGAAAGGCTACTTAATATACAGGGTTGATAAAATTAAAGTATCCCTACTTAGAGGGCTTCGAGCAAGTTCTAAGGCTCGTAATGAAGAGAAATTAGGTAACAGGTAATTGAAAGCATGCGCGCTCCATTTATTGAAATAACAAAAAAAAAATAATTACAAAATTTGTCACTAGATGGCGCTGTGGACTTGAACAGCGCTACAATTGTACAGTGTGTCTCCATTGTCGTCAATAACAGTTTCAATTCGGAGAACAGTATTTTCTACTGTACAACAGAACATAACATGTTAACTAGAATAGTCAGCACATGATGCTGTCCTTCAGATCTGGCAGTTTGACATCCTTCCCTATACACCTGGTTCTTGGAAGAAAAAAAACCAGAAGTCGCATGGGGTGAGGTCTGGTGTTCGAAATGGCCAAGATGTCTGGAGGTAAGACTGATGACCCGTTCATCTTTGGACACAACGGTTGATGTGGGGTGGCCACCATCTTCATGAATATGATATACTGAAGGCACCCGTTGCGGTAAATAGGCTACGTCTCGATGATTTCTCTTGAAGAGATTGCTTTGATTTTTTAGACCTGAGTAGTAAACATTATGCAAATAACTTTAAGTTATTGCAACAGCGCTATCTAGTGATAAATTTTGCATTTTTTTTTTTATTCAATAAACGGCAAATGCATCCTTTGAAGTTCCTGTTGAACAATTTTCTCTTCATTACGAGCCTTAGAACTCACTCCAGATCCTTCTAAATAGGGATACTTTAATTTTAACAACCCTGTATTTTTATTTGTTAAATAATTTAAGTTTAGAAACAATATTCACTTTTAATTAAACCTTTTGTTTATTTGTTTACTTCAAAATTTTTAAATTCAGATGCTCCTTTCTGTTTGCATTGTACATCATTGCCTAAGTAGCGAGTCTATTAAAGCCAATCTACTGTTCGGTTTTGTTTACGAGAGCCTTCAACGCTTTTGCGCATGCGTCAGGTCTCCATCGATTACTTCAAAATAGGGGTGAGAAGAAATAAAGAGGTGATGTTTACTTTTTATCAGTGTTAGTTTATTAGTAGCTGCGTTCTATTTGCGCTTTTCGGGAAAGAATTATGGAAAGAATAAATACTATTGCAAAAATAAAAGGTACTAAAAGAAAAACAGGTCTTATGAAAGTGCCCATCTCAGCGTATCACCGCTTTGCGGGGTAGAATCGTCCTTCAGTGCTCGCTCTCGCTTTTGAAAACGAACAGTTTATATGTAAATATTTTTAGAAATCATTTATTTGTATTATTGTAGAAATTATTTATCTGTATTTTATTCATTTTAATCTTAACCGTTATTTATTTTAAAGCATTCGTTTCTATTTTCTAATTACTGATGTTCTATTTATTTTTAAATTCTTTTCCGTTGCAGTCGTTGAATCAGTTAATTAATTTAAATTCGTTATGTTTTTATCCAGTCATTTTGTATATTTTTAATTAATCTTCCAATTAAATTCTTCAATGTAAAAAATCTATAAAAATCAATGTTTCTCGTGTAATTAATTCAGTTCAGATCCAGAACTTGTTTCTCATCTCCACGACGCTCCCACAAACACCATTACAATATTATTAAATGAAAAGTTGATTTTCTATCCCTATCTCCTCCGAAACCATAAACATAGAAATACAAATAAGGTGGCAAATGTAAGATACAGTATTGAGCATGCTCACGTTTTCATTTTTATCTACGTGGGTCAATCGTAAGTCACGTGACTTAAGATCAAACATGAGGTCTCCGAAATGCTCTCGCGCTATGTGAGAACACGGTCGCGGTCACGGGTGGTGAGAAAATCATCTCAGAATCCAAGATCACGTGATCACAGATTTGCTAGTAACATTTTAAATTAAATTTTATTAATTAAAGTTATTTAAGGAAATAAACAAATAATTAAAGATTTTTTGTAAATAGTAACAATTTATTTAACTTTAAATTCATTGGTCAGAACATAAAATTTTAAAAATGTCATATAAATTCGTGGACTCTTACTGCTTGCTGGAGCAGCCGGGTTCAATTCCTGGCAGAGGTCGGGATTTTTCCATATTGAATTCTCCACCAGACAGTTCCTAGGATCGTCCCAGCCCTCTGACGAATAGGTCCCCGGCGTTAAAACCGGACAGGTATCGATGACCATCCGGTTTGTTTGTTTGTTTTTTTAACCCCGTTAATCAGGAAACGCTGGGGAAAAAGCCTTACTTTCCGCGACCCAAGGATCACATAGACCTGTAGTGGGCTCTTCAACTTTAAAATAACTTCAAAAAATGATAAAAGATAATAATTATACATGTTTTGATAAAAGAAATTAATTCTAAAAAATTAACTCCAAATAATGAAAAAATAAATTACTTCAAAAATTATAATTTCTTGCAGTTAGAATTATCTTTTGCCTTATTTATAATTTTAAAATGTAAAAATTATTTCTTTTTTTCATAATTTTTTTTTTTTATTTGGAGCTACTTCAATGCTTTATTTTTTTTTTTTCAAAAAATATGCATAATCATTATCTTAGCAATTTGCAATTAATAATAGCAAAATATCTTCGATTCTAGTCAAGAGCCAGCACAATGTTTCCATGTTACCATTGGCGTATCGATGGGACTTGGTAGGAGTTATAACCCCCCCCACCCCCCACCCACCCACACTTTATCCAAAAATGGAAGAAATGCAGCATTTTGTAACTATTTTTTGGATTTGAAAGTCATCGTTTTGTTTGTGCACCCCCCCCCCCCTCATACGGAGAATAACACAATGGTTTGTTTTTGTTTTGTTTATTTGGTTCATTTTTTGGTTGAACAACTAAGACCATTATAATCCCTCCAAATTCAAATTCCTGGGTGTTCCCAGGAATATAGTGTTATAAGTGGGGGTTGATCTTCTAATTCTAAATACGCTTTGTTAGGAAGAATTCGAGCAGCAGCTCAGACTGTGTCATGAGGTAAGAATGGCTTTAATTCTATTATGTTATATTTTAACTGAAAGATTTAATTTGATGGACTATAGGGATATTCAAAGTTATCCTACTTATTTATATTAATATTAAATATAATACAATTAATACAATTTTACGGTAAGAAAATTACAATAAAAAAATTGAAAATAATATAAAAGAATGAAGATCAGTTACTTATTTAGTGTAAACAGAAAGGGTCCTCAAAAAATGTCAATAAAAAAAAAAATTGCCCAGCCAAAGGATTCTATTTTTCTGAACTAGCATCTGCCATACAAAAAAAAAAAAAACCTAGGTGGTTTTTATTTTCCAACGGAAAAAAAAATCCTAGCAGGTTGTTTTCCATCCAAAAACAATAAAAAATCAGTGATATCAAAGCCAGGTATTGTCCTCCCAATGAATGATGACCGGCGGAAGTTTGAACTGCGCAGTCCTTCCGGTAGCTGATCAATTATGTTGTCCTGTCACAATGGCCGACGTCGTCTGCTTTCACTGAGAAAATATAGTTAACTTATAGTAGGCTAACGTTTAATTATCGGAGAAGTTCTATTTAAGAAAAATACTTGTTTATTTATAGACTTTCATGTATGAAGTATATTTATTAGATTTCAGTTGTGTATTTTTGTTATTCTTTTCTGCAGCAGCAAATTTTATGTGTTTCTGTATTACATTTAATAATTTGTTTTCTTGATTTTTTTATTCACTGGTTTTATTATCGTTTTACAAACGTTTAAGTAACGGAGAAGTTCTAATTGAGAAAAATACTGTTTATTTACAGAATTTCATTTATGAATTAAGTCTGTTAAATTTCATGTGTTTTTTTTTTTTTTTTTTTTTTTTTTCTTGTGTGTGATTTTTGCCAACAGCAATTTTTATTTGTTTATTCATTATATTTCATTTTTGTAATCTTGATGTTTTTATTCAATGATGTTGGTCAAAATATGTGCCTATCAGTAGCAGCGAAATGGCTTCAAAATTCTTGCAGCTTATATTGAAAAAAAAAACCATCAATTGCAGATCATATACATTGAATTTTGACACAATATTTATAATTGTATTTGTCGAAAATAGTAGTGGACGATATTAAGTTATCAGTGTTTCAGTGATATAGAATGTATTGTAAGTCCATGGGAAAAAATTAATATATTCTTGAGGAATAGAATGCATCAATGTCAGAAATTTGTACACCTACAATCATGAAACACCATTTTTACATACTTCTAAATAGTAGTTGGAGGTTTTTGTCTTTTTTGTCCCCAAGCCTGATCCCATTCCATATAGAAACCACATCCATTACATTATTTGAAATAGAATAAAATAAAGATCCACACAAACATTTTAAATAAATTACTGTTACAATAGTTAGTTATTTGTAATGCTCAGCCCTGTATTACAGAAGAATAGTCAGTTGAATAAAACATTGTAATATATTGGGTAAAACGAAATATATTTATCAAGAAATACTGAGCATAAAAGAAATGTTAAGTTCAACTTGAATAAATGAAATTGAATTGAATAGATAAAAAACTTATTCTTGTTCTGTACATGTACGTGAAGAAAAGCAATAGATGTTATTGAAAATGACAATTTTTTTCATATTTTCAATACATGGCTTTTGATACATAATGTAGTAAATAAGCAACAGTGGTTTAGGCTTTTACATGCAAGTTAGATAGTCAGGAATAACTTTTTAACTGAAAACATTCAAATAATGCCATTATTCTTTAAAGGATATATTATTAGTGATCTACATTGACTGTATGAAATGGAAATAAATATAATGTATGTAATCTGCAACTATTTGGTTGTAATAAAATGAAAACCTGAATTTAAAAATTGCTCGAAACACATTAATAGCCTCAGTAAAAAGGTCTAAAGCTGGAATTTCTGTATCCATTCTCCTGACTTCTATTTTATCTGATGTGTGTGTATATATATATATATATATATATATATATATATATATATATACACACATTTATAAGAATAGGGTTTTGGTTTGTATGTTTATCTCTGTAAATATATGTTATCTAAGAAAAAAAAATACATATAGGCATCATGAGGTAATATGTATGTATATCAATAACTGTAACTACATATGTACATATAACATCGACATATAATAATGCAAAGCCTTATGTAAACGTAAATTGGAAATATTTATTTCAACTTCTTGTATTTGCTACTCGTATTTTAAGCTTGTTGTTTGCATTATAATCACTCTCTCACCGGGTCAAAAATGTATGCTTTATCTTAAATTTATGGATAGTTTTAAGTATGTTTTCCAAATGTATATTTTAATACAAAATACAGCACCTGTTAACAGGGAAATTAACTTCCCTAGTGGGAGGGAGTTGTAGATTCGTGTATATTATCAAACAAACAAACAAAAATTCAAATTAAGAAAACAGCTAATGGGAAAAAAAGTGTAATCAGAATAGTCTTATTTAGTGTAGTGTTTGGAACCCTTTTTTAAGTTACTCTTTCTGAAGTACCTCAACATGGATCAATTTCAGAATTTCAAAAACTTATCTTTCATGTAATTCATGTAGAATATTAGGTCTAATGTATGAGAAGCAGAATGAAAGTCTGCTATGTTATTGTATATCAACAGAAATAATAATAATAATAATAAATAAATAATAATAATAAATTCTTTTAAGGAGTGATCATATAAGATTAATGTAAAAATTTATTGTTAAAAACATGTGAAATAAAGGCTTTTTGTTCATAACTATTATACTGACCAGACTAGGTTCACTGACATTGTCTTGTGAAGGAAAGCAAAGAAACATATGCTGTGCTTCGTATATTGGTTAAAAACTTTTAAAAATATGTCTCGTTGTTGTGAAACATTGTGAAAGCCTTGAATTATTTTCTATAATGGATAATAAAATTTAGGATCAAATTATGTATAATTTTTTTAAATGATTTTTTTTTATTTTTAAAAGATTGTTATATATATATATAATGCTGATGATATAATTATATATACAACAGGTTTAAATTTGGAGATTGTAAATACAACTTTATAGGATAATTTCAATATATTACAAATATGGCTACATGATAATAAATGTGTTCTTAATAATGAAAAAACAAAACGAATATTAATAAAACCCAAAAAGAAAATAGTAAATAAAAAAATTGAATTCATAATACATTCGCATGATTGTTTACATGGAAATATAAATAGTGCACAGTGTATTTCTTTTACTGAAGTTGATATAATAAATAATTTTAAATATTTAGGTATAATTATAAATGATTAATTTACATGGGATAACTATATAAATATGTTATGTAAACAATTAACTATAACCATATATATATCTTATTATATAAAAAATATTCTTCCACTAAAGATAAAAATTTTAATTTATTATGCACTTTATGATTCTGTACTAAATTATGGCGTTAATATATAGGAAATATGCATTTGGAAAATTTCAAAAATTTACAAATCAAAGTTTTAACATTGATATTTCCTAAAAACATATGGAATAATAGTAATAAAAGGAAACAAATATTACTAATATATACTACATTACATCCTAAACAAACATGTATATATAATATAATAATAAATACTTTTTATGGTGTAATTAAATTAAAAGATGAAAGTATAAAAGAAATTATAATTTCAGAAATAAAAAAAGAATAAAACTTGATTATCCTTTCATCTACAATGAATATGGTATACGAAATTTCAATTATATAATTGAGGAAACCTTAGTGATATAAATTGGCATACATTTGAAGATTATAAAAGACTTTCAATTGTAAAAAATGAAGTAAAAAATTGGATATTGGATATTATTGATTACTAATTTGTTAATTTTACGTTTGTGCTAATGTAATGTTTTAATATGTTTGAGGATGATAAGTTTAAAATTATTTTGTAACATTTATTTAAATGTAATTTTAAATACAATTGTTATATATTATAATAAAGTATCAGCACCTGAATTGAATTTGAATTCCCAATGGAACTGAATTGTGTAAAATTAATAAATGATTATACTTTATAAAAAAAATAATAATCAGCTGTTTTCAATATTGTTTCAAAGATATATATACTTCATTAAGAACAAGTTAAATTTGTTGAAGAAGATGAAGAACCATTTGCTAAAGGATGAATATCACATTCCTCCATTAGATCTGTTGTATTTAGTTCATCTTCATCATCACTACTGTTTGTCCAGCACAACTTGAGCCTTAGCCACGCCTCTTCAATCGGAGAAGACATTTCACAATAGGGGTGAGGGTTGTAAAAGAAAAATTTGGGAAAAAAAAAAACAAGAGTAGGAAATTTTTTTTTAAAATATTTACTATTAAAAAAAAAATATTTATAAAATAATTATGAATAACATTTATAATTTGAGAATATTGAGTATATTTAACTATATTGCCAATGGTCTTAATTTGTATATTTGTAAATGTTCTGAGGATCTTTACGGGATTGTTTTTAAACAAGTTTTTTTTATTTTTTTTTGATTGATGATTACATTTATTTCTGGCAAAAAGTCAAGAATTAGTGTTTGTAATTTCGTTAAAAACAGTTACGATCTTTCATTATTAAAAATTTAAATCATCACCTGCAATATTGTTGTTTATTCGAACAATTTTATTTTGGTGTTTTGATTGACTATTATTATTACAAACAATATTATATTATTTTAGTTTTGTTTTCATTTCCATTATATCAAAACTTGCATTGTAATTCATGCAGTTATTATTATTATTGTCAATCTAATTCTATTTTGAATCTTTTAGTACAAGTGCCAATGTTCTTAATTTGGATATTTGTAAATGTTCTGTGGAACTTCACGGAATTGTTTTTAAACAAGTTTTGCTTTTGTTTTAACTGTCAGCAGTTAATTGTTAAATAAAACATTATTACCATGAAGTGTATATATTTATTACTTACATTAATTAATATAATTTATATATAATTACGATTTTTCATAATTTAAATGAATAAGAAACAGTATAAATATAACAGTTCTTAAACAGCAAATCAGTTTTATACATCGTTACAGTTAAAATATAACCTAGTTATTATTATATGTAAGAAAAATAGATTTATAATGTCGTATTTTATATCATCAATTCCTCTGTTATAACCAAGAAACAAAATCTGTGCATTTCCCCAGAAAATGGAAAACTATTACACTGACCCCTCACATGACTTCTTGAACTCTTCGCCTACCACGTGACATAGGCGTGGCTAAGGCTCAAGTTGTGCTGGACAAACAGTACATGAGCTACATTCACTTTCTTCTGAAGAACTGTCATTGTCTCCAAGAGATATTACAATTTGTTCAACTCTCTCTTCCATAATATTGATGTCATTACAGTACTTCATTTGTAATTGTTTCACATGCTGTACTGCATTTCTCCAATTATCTGATGAAACTTGCTTTATACCTTCCAATAACAGTTGTTGTACATCAGCAAGTTTGAAAGTACAATTCTTCACTGCTACATATCGTTTCACTTGAGCCCATATTAGTTCAATTGGATTGAAGTCACAATGATAAGGAGGTAGCCTGAGTACTTGGTGGCCATGTTCTCAAGCCATTTCATCAATTGCATAAAGTTTATGTTCTAATTTGTATTTTTTAATGATGTTATATAGTTCTGGTTTGATCATTGCAGTACTGTGTGGAATGTTTTTTTCTTTTTAGCCAATCAATCATTTCAGCTTTTCTGCTGTTGCTGTTTGGGGCTTTGTCTAATTGTACTGAATGGTAAGGGGCATTGTCCATAATAATGATGCTGCTTGGTGGAATATTGGGTAGTAACTGATTTTGAAACCATCTATGGAAAACAGTACCATTCATATCATCATGGTAATCTGACGTTTTGCGCTCCTTGGATTGGAATACCATTAGACCATCTGAAACAAATCCATTTTCTGTTCCAGCATGAACAATAATCAAACGGCGACCTTTTCCTATAGGTACTTGGCGTTGGGATTCTTTAGTGCCGTCATTCCAACATTTGCTTGTTGTGTGATTTTCATTCACCCACGATTCGTCTAAATGTACTACCGGATGATCTTCTTGCAATTGCAATATTCCGTAAGTACTGATAACGTAGGCACACGTCATGACGTTCCATTAACAATTGTCTATTTTTAAATTTTGAAAACTTAAAACCCAGTTTACCTGTTAGTGTACTTCGTAATGATTCCGCACTACCCCTAAAATCAAGATCTTTCTTGATCACTTTCAGAAGCTTGGATACACTGGGTATTTCTCCATCCACATAAAACTGATAAATTTTATTTCTTATTGCTGCGAGGGTGAAATCATCCAAATCGGTGACTGGTTTTTCTCGAGATCGTCGTTTGCCGGGCGTCGTAATGATACCATCAGTTGAATTTGCTATTTCCTTTCCAATTCTGCGGACAGTTCGTTCACTGATTCCTGTAGCTGCTTCCGTTCGTTTCAAACCTTGGTCGAATGGAAAAAGTGGTCCTTTACATTCCTTTTCTTTTTGAAAGTATCTCTTCACACTGGCAACTATTTCTCTGGCTTGCCGACGCAGCTTGCGTCCACGCTTATTTTCCTCCGCTGACATGTTGATAACGCCAAATTAAAACTTCTCTCTACTATTTAGCATTATTTCAATACCAATTGCTAATAATAAGTATTTGTATAAATAAATATATATTATTTATAAATACAATGCTCTTTTGCAAAGTAACAAGCCTTTACTGTAATGGCGGCGTCTGTCTTACAATCAGACGGAAGTGCCTGACCAGACTAATCGATGATACATGCGCAGATCTCACAAAAACAGGGCGGCCATCATTCATTTTGAGGACAAATAATTTCTGGTTACTAAAAATTTGGAAGGTTAAATAAGGAGCAATATCAAAGATAATAATGAAGGTTTAACGTGCATTAATGTAATATGAAAAGGGAAGAAAATATCCTATCCGTTGTTAGTTTATAAACATTGCTTTCATATTTATAAAATTAACAGGTTGCCACATATGCTCTCAATTGCAAAGCAACCTTTCTTGAGAATACTTAACGGAAATTTTAATTATTTTTAACTTTGAAAATGATTGATTGATGCTTGGCATGCTAACAAGAATTGATCTTTTTGGCAATGCTCTAAATTCTGAAATGAGAGAGTGTTTGTTGAATGAATTTAAGAGTTTTGTAAAGATTGTGGAATGAGCATAGTTTTAACTTAAACAGATCTTTAAAGCCACTGTTTATGGACATAAATGTTTTATTTCAAATTGAAAATTTTGGTTCTAAACAAAGGACTAGGAACCAAATAAATACCGGGTGGGTTATAATTAAAGTTCCCCAGTTCTGCACGGTCTGGAGACCGCGTTATTGCACCCAATAGTGATGCAACTTTGTGTATAAGCTATGTAGAGCATGGGGAAGAGAATTCCAACAAAAAACAAATTACTTCAAAAAGTTGCCACCAGCTGAAAAAGTAGTTCTGCAAGATCATAAACAGATGATGGGAATGCAATATTTTAATGCTTTTTGAATGACTTCAATATGCCCACCTTCTTTGTTGATGACATGCTGGAAGTACAGGACAACATGCTCAACAGTAGCATGAAAAGTGTCTCGTGAATTGGCTGCAACATGACGAATGATATTGGCTTACAGTTCAGGCAAGATCCATATGCGTCCCTCATAAACACGATCTTTCAGGGTTCCCTACAGCCAGAAGTCACATGAGTTAATGTCTGGTGAACAGAAAGGCCACGCCTCTGGAAAGTGTCTCAACAGAACACAATCATCACCAAAACGGGCACGTAGAAGTTCCTTTACTGGGCAACCAATATGCGGTGAATCCACACCATGCAGTCACGTACTGGGAATGTACCACATGGGGGTTTGAGGAACCCCAAAGTGGCAATTCTGCGTGTTCACAGTGCCATCTAACATAAAATGCACCTCATCTGTCCACAGAATGTTCCAGGGCCATGCATCGTCGAAAGCCATTTAGCTAAGAAACAAAATGCGAAGTCTGCCCGTGTTTGTGGATCTTGCAGCTGTAACTGGTGCAATATCTGGATCTTACATGGGTACCAGTAAAGAATGGACTGCAAAATCTTTCGCACCATGGAATTGTTAATTGATGTGCTACTGCTCGTGCACTGATCGCTGAGTACCGGGCCACTGACGTTCTGTCAGCTACTGCTACTGCCACTTCGTGCACAACGTCCTCCACAATCGGGTGGCGTCTTCTTCCTGGCAGCACACCTAACTCCCCTGTCTCTTCGAATTTCTGCATCATCTTTCGTAAACCCCTTGCCGTCATGGGTCCTGTTCACGATCCCTTCAAACGATGATATTCTGGCAGTGCTGATACACTATTGCTGCTGTTCTGATAGTAGAGCTTCACCAGGAGCACATGGTCTTTCTTTCCCAATGGCATGGTGATTTCTGCAGATTGGTCATTCACAGATGCATTATGTATTTCATACAGCACCACTTTTTCACCTGGTGGCAAATCTTTGAAGTAATTTCTTTTTCGTTGGAATTCTCTTCCCCATGCTCTACATAGCTTATACACAAAGTTGCATTACTATCCTTGCAATAACGCGGTCTCCAGAACTGGGGAACTTTAATTATAACTACCCGGTATGTAAATCATAATTTAATCACATCCCACATTGTAAATATTACCTTAAATATGAAAATTAATGTACGTCACTACAATGTTGGTTAGCTACAAAAGGACTTAAGAGTTTTAGAGCCTTAAGAAAGGAGAAAGTAAAATAGGTATACAATTACTAAACTTTAATGAGATATGTAAGCAATAAGACTCAAATGGAAATGTAAGTAAATATGCAATGTGATGTAAAGCTATTCATTATTGTTTTATTTACTTAAGGTACAGTATTTTGGTCCATGTTGTGAAATGACTCATAAACTAGGACTACAAAAACCAAAATTGTGCAGCAAATATCAAGGTTGGACGATAACATTTAACTCTCCAGGGAGATTCAAAATTCCCTGTACAAACTTTAAAGGTAGGTCAGGAATGTAAAAACAACATATTCATAGTGGAACATATGTCCACAAAACACCACCCAAATATGCTAGAGGGTGCTGTCTGGCAGCATATTAGTTAAGCAGTGTGAGGCATCGTCATTTGAGACATTGACTCTTCACTAATGCTGAGAGGGCAGATATGCACCTATCCTATGGGGCAGTGAACAGAAACAGTCAAGCCACTGTACGGTTGTATCGTGAACGGTTCCCCAACAGATGTGTGCCCAATCATCAAATGCTTGCACGTTTGCACTAGAGATTGTGTAAAACTTGATCATTCGATGGAAACGGGCATGATTGTGGTACTTATTGTCATATTGTAAACATAGGGCTAATAAGCATATTGTCTACCTTATTTTATTTCTGAATCTTAGCATACCTTAACATTCAGATAGCGTTGCGGACATATATTCCACTATGAATACAATATATAACTAACATGTTTTCTTAAAATTCCTTTCTTTATTCACGATATTATGTTTTCTTCAATAGAAAACTTCTTCAGGTTAAATTGAGGACAAGAAAACTTTCTTCTTCCTCCAGAATTCATTATGATACATTTAAAAATTAATTATACAACCCATACAAAGAATACATGGACTTTCCGTCAGTGTTTACAACACAACATGTACCAACAACACATGAACCATCCGTGTTTACAATACTATTTACTAACATTTCATATTCAAATTGTAATTTACTCCAAATTTACATTATTTACTGACAATTCATATTCAATTTATAATTTAATCAAAATTTACATTATAAAAATCGTTCTTTATTTTTAAAATAATTTTTAAACCATCCAAATTTACATTATAAAAATCGTTCTAAATGTATTTTAAGAATACATTTTAGTTGTATATCATGACTGAATAAGATTATTGTTTTGGACACTATGAATATGGTTTGTTTTTGTATACCTGACCTTCCTTTAAAGTTTGTACAGGGAATTTTGAATCACTCTGTATATAAAGTTGGATTTTGATCAGTACATTACTCTAAGTTATTGATGGTTCAGTGTTCTGGCTTTTGTGTAAGGTGGCACTTTAAATGGACCTATCAAAATCTAATGAGATATAGTCTAAAATATCAATCAAATAAATATAAATGACACATATCACATTTTAACAATAACAATGAGCTGTGTAAGGAAGAGTATCTTTCTGCAAATAACATTTATAAGAACAAAAACAGCCTGTGTAGCAATTAACCTAACTTAATGAATTACTTATAATTTAGTCCCAAGCATAAGATATTGACTGTCCATGATGACAGTGAAAGAAATAATATTTTAAAATGAAAGAAACACTGAGGAAAAAAATACAGTAATATATTTTGAGAGCATTTAGGAAAGACAGAAATTTACTCCACTGTTTGTTAACTTGTCAGAGCAAGTCAATTTCTTGAGCCTGGTGATGACATTTATTAAAAACATCTCTCTGATCTAACAGTTTCACACAATAAAATATTTATATCTGTTCTATAAGATGTTTAAATAACTAATTTCAATGACCTTTTGAACATTGAAATCAGAAACTTCAAAATTGGATGAGAAACTTACAATTCACATATTGAAATCATCCCCTGTTCTTGATGTGTCCTGACATGGAAATTGATGTTAAGTGTAGTCCTTATTTTTTCACCTGGTGTTCCCAGTTTATCGAAAATGTACATTTCCACGTGGCAGCTGTCAGTTACCACAATGATTAAACAGTAAACGAATAAGTAGTTCTAGGTGATCAAAGAAACATTTATATATGTATTAGGCTTTTTTTTTTTTTTTTTTTTTGTCTTATACTTTTTTATTAATCTTTTAGATCTTACAAATAATCTACAGTTAAAAGAGACTTTAAATTGAAATTAATAAAATATTTCTAAGTGAAAGTGTGTGGCATGCATGCGTGTATTTCTCCCTCTGTATTCTGGGGATGTAAACATTTTGGAACTAGTTTATTTACTTAACTGGCTTAAAGAATTGGTTTCATTATTACTACATTAATATTATGACTTATAAGCTAATAATAATAATTCTGAAAAATTCTTATCCTTCGACATCTAACAAATCATTGACATAATGTGTTGTTAATCTGGACTAATTAGACCAAAGATCTGGATTAATTGAGAGAAAAAAAATGTTTAAGTTTACTATAGTGTAGTTTTGCTGTTCATAGTAAAAATGTGTAGAAAAGAACTACTGAGGGCCTCACTCTCTCTTTATGATTTTTAATGAACCAAACACTCTTCTCAGCATTAGTAATAAAAGAAGAATAAAATTGGATTTAAATATTTGTAATTGTATGGCATGTTGCCAGTTTAATTGATACACTTCTTATTTATGGGATGGTAATAACTGATACTTCAGTGTATTTGTTAATTTACTTTTTATGCAAAAAGCTGATATATAATTACTTGTATTCTTATTGATAACAAGTGGTGCCCCGCAGTTTCACCCATGTTAAATTAAATATCTGTTTCATATACATTATGAGTACATAACTAAAGTCCCCGCGCTGAATAAAGATCCTCCCAGAATGCAACGCAGCTTATAGATTGAGCTTTCCTGGCCGACCGCTAACATTGAAAGAGAAGAGGTCGCTTTTCTTCTGTTTCAATGTTAGCGGTCGCCCAGGAAAGGACAATCTATAACCTGCATTGCATTCTGGGAGGATCTTTATTTAGCGCGGGGACTTTAAGTGCATCGCATTAACTATAAAAACATCTGAAAATTATGTGGAAACATAAAAGGACCAATCACTAAAAAATAAGCCGACTTGACAGAAAGTGTCTTCAATTTGATGGCTATATACTAAGAAATAATAAAATAGATAAAGAGGTTTTTTATGAATACCATATATTTTAAATTATTTAATGAAAATTTACAGTACTTCATTTTTTTTTATTTACATATCGAAAGGTATACCTTGTGTTCCACAAGTATTCCACAAGGCTTACAGAAGTAAGTTGAAGTAAACTTATAAAATAAGTTAACAAAAGGAAAAATAATCATTAACTTCTACAACAAATAGAAAAGGGTAAAAAGAGAAGGAAATCATATTTGACTACAGCAATACCAAAGAACAAAGACAATGGCACAGTACGTTAACTTAATAAATATATACAATTATATACAAAAGACAAGAAAAACTAAACCACACATTCTGAAATAAAATTTTTAAGTTCTATAAATACTTTTTTGCTTTTCACCAGTTTTGATAGAATTGGTGGCCAATTTATCGATTGAGATCTTAGTTTATTTTGCAATGACAATCTCTGCTGGGAGAAAACAGGACAGTGCAACAGCAAATGTTCTGGATTATGCTCTTTATAACCACACGAACATGATCCACAAGAGGCAAGGCCAAAACGAAGCAGATAGCTGTGAAAATTTCCATGACCAGTAAGAAACTGAGTCACTTTAAAATTTGAGATAAAATGTTTATTTTGTAGCCTAAGCGGAATAGTGGGGAAAAACTTCTTAGTCCACTGAGCCTTTCTAGAATGCCCGTACTCAGCATTCCAGCTCATGATGGTTTTACGGCTCTGAAGGAGCTTCCAATGGGAAGGAGGTAGGGTCAAATCCAGAGAAATATCGCTTCGCGTAGCCTGTTTGGCCAACAAATCAGCCCTTTCATTGCCCATGTTCCCACAATGGCCACGAACATGAGCAAAATCAACATTAATATTGTTAAGCGCAAGAGATTTAATAATGGTATGTGTCTCGACAACAAGTTTCTCAGCGTTATTTACATCCTGAAGAATTTGCAGTGAGGACAAGGAGTCACTGCAGACCAAGTACTTCAGTGAGGTGGAAGAAGGGGAGTGTCCCTGGATGTACTTGGTAACCAGGTTCAAGCTCAAAAGCTCTGCCTGAAAGACAGAGCAGTCATCGCATAAACGATATTGCTTATAAGCCACCTCAACATCACCTTCAAACGCAACAAAGGCTAAACCAACCTTATTATTAATTTTGCTCCCATCTGTGAAAAACAAATACCTACAGTTCTCCATCTCACAATCATCGTAATCTACCACAGTAATCGAAACTCTGCTAGAGGGGTGCGGAAGAGAAGACTAAGGAAGCTTCCCATTTAGGGAGTTCATATCAACAGAGTTTGCTATCAAGTCCTTAGCATTTTTGGAACCAAGAACTTCGTAGTCAATTGGTGGCAAGCCAGACAGCACAAAAAGAGCGTCATAACTGATAGTCCTATACCCACTTACAATCCTAAGGAGAAACCTTCTCTGCACCCTTCTTAATTGCCTACAGTTAATTTTCCTGTTAACCGAACTTCCCCAAGCTCTAGATGCATAGGTAAAGATTGGTACAAAAACTTGTTTGTAAATCATCTTCATTACGTCCATTCGTAAACCGAAGGTGTTTTTGCAAACCCTAAACAGGCCAATAAAAATTTTTTCCCACTTATTTGACAAAAAAGAAATATGGTTTTTCCACTGAAATTTAGTGTCCAGCATAACGCCTAAATATTTCATTTGTTTAACCTCCTCAATAGGATCAGAACCAAGGGAAAGCTGAATTTTGAAATCATTTCTTGATTTTTTGTGGACCATCATCACTTTACTTTTGGTAGAGTTAAATTTTAACTTGAACAAATTGCACCAATCGAAAGCATAATTAAGGATTTCCTGTGCTTTAGAACATGCAGTAGGAAGATCCTTATGTTGAAAAACTAAAAGCAAATCGTCAGCGAAGGCATTTTTCGAACAACACGTAAACTGTGATAAATTACAAAGCAAGTCATTCATAATAAGATTCCAGAGAAAAGGTCCAGAAATAGATCCCTGCGGACAACCCTTTTCCAAGGGAAATTCTCTGGTAATATTTCCAAGAGTAAAAAGTACAGAACGTTCAGTCAAAAGATCTTTAAATAAATTAAGTAAATTTTTTGGAATATTAGACTTCCTGAGTAGGTGAATAATTCCCGGCCACCAAGCATTATCAAATGCACCTTGAATATCCAAGAAAACCATAATGGTGAAATAGCCTTTCTGTTTACCTTTGTTTACAATGTCACACAGTCGGACCAGCGCATCCTCGGTAGATTTCTGAGGGGTGAAACCATACTGATCCTCATGCAAGACTTTTTTATGCCTCAAATGCCAATTTAATCTATTTATCAACAGCCTCTCAAAGCACTTACCGAGGCAAGGAAGTAGACTAATACATCTAATATTGTCAAGAAGCATGTGTCCCGAGTCTACATTTTTCGGAATGGGAATAATCTTTGCTATTTTCCATAGGTTCGGAAAGATACCCAACTCTAAGCATTTGTTAAAAATCCTGGACAACACGGTGGGACTAGCATCATGAAAAACCTTTATCATCTCATTTGTGATCTTATCTGGACCCGGCATTTTGTTTGCCTTCAACCTCTTCACCACATTATCTACTTCAGCTTGTACAAAGGGAGGATCATCTGTATTGTCATACAAGTTCTCCATCTCAGCACGAATAAGCCTATGAGGTATATCATCGTTACTCGCATCATCCTTGGGGAAAGATTTTAGAATAATCGCCTGAATGGTCTCACCAAAGGAGGAAGTAACATGCCCCGAAGGCAACTCAATTCAGATATCTCAAATCTTTTTGTGAAATTCGTTTTAATCCCAGACTTAAAGATCTTCTGCCAAACATTCTGCACCGTAATTTCAGATAAGAAAGCCTTCCAAGAGTTTAATTTACTCTCCTCCAGCTTAAGATTATAGGCTTTTCTAGTTTCCAAATATTTATTTTTATAAATATCTCTTAATATTTGATTTTTAGCTCTTTGGAATCTTCTCCTGGCAGCATTTAACTGTTTGCGCAAATAAAAGATTTCCTTTGTCCACCAAGAAACCCCCTGCTTTTTTACATTATAATATGGAATAGAATTTCTAGCGGCTTTAATAAAAAGATTTTGTAACTCTGCAATCATTAAATGCAAGTCGTAATTTTCCTGAAAAAATTGACTAAACTCTCTAATATCTTTCTCGCAACATTTCCTGAATTTATTCCAATTAGCTCGTCTAATGTTAAATAAATGTGGCTCACAAACCTGAGTTCTCTTAAGTGGAAGAAAGGAAATCTCATAAGTAATCATTCTGTGATCGGACAACGAATCACAATCAGGAATGGACCAGTTTCGTACATAGTGTAGAATATAAGTTCCAACAACAGTCACGTCAATATAGCTACTACCCTGAGCTCCACAAAAGGTAGGCCCACAGTCATCATTCACAGAAATCAAATGCCAAGTACTTAAGAATTCAGTTAATTTAATGCCCCTAGAGTCAGTAATTGGACTGAACCATACCTCTGATTTACAATTGGAGTCCATACCCCAGATAAGCCTTTTAGTATTTTTATGTTCCAAAATCTGAGAAATCTTATGTAAATCATTATCAATATTCACAGATGGTTCAAAATAATAAGAAAGTAAAACAAGTTCAAAGTCCCCAATCGAAATATCTGCAGCTACCATATTGTAATCAGAGTATTTTTGGTCCAAAAACGAAGTAACGGTACTTGAGCGCACAATAATAGCAGCCTTAATCGTCTCCGTGCCACGACAAAAGAACAACCTGTAGTGCCCCGGAAACCCTGGGAGTTGTCCCCTAAAGCAGTATGGCTCCTGAATTAAGGCTACATCAAAGTCACCATCTTCCATATTTAAGATGAGTTGCTGCGTTGCAGTTTTAGACTTGTGCAAATTCAACTGAACAATTTTTAAAATCCCGTGTGATGTGCAGTTAAAAAGGGCAGTCATAGGAAATTCTGGATGATATTAATTTCTTCATGTAAATATGACTGGGACAACTATCATGAAAAGGCTTATGATTTACATCCAACTTCCTAGCGTCATTTTTAATCTTTTTATTAAATCTTATGCAATTTATACATACCTGCACATCATTCTTCACACAGTTCGTAGTATGCTCATCAGAGCACTTGAAGCAGGTTAATTTATTAATACACTCACTAGAGCGATGCCCATAACCAAGACAATTGAAACACCTATTTATGACTAAAAAGTCTTCAACTTTGCACATACTCCAAGCAATTTTAATGGAATTTAAAGATAACAAGTTTTTTCGTATGGTAGGATGAACCTCTATGACAACATGCCTCATAAATTGAAAAGTCTTCAAAGTAAAGCGTACCTTTGATTCCTTCCACAGTTCCTCAGACGACATTACCTCTGGATTCTGCTGAGAAATAATGTCAAGAAGTTCCTCGTTCCCAATATCATTTGACACATTTCTCAGCACAATAGTTGGGTTTTTCCTCTTCAAAAAAGCAGAAGTCAATCCAGCCGATCCCTTGTGCATGACTTCGTGAAGTCTTTGTCCTTCGATGCACACCTAACAAGCACTTTGTTATTGGCAATATTCTTCATATTATTTATCCCTAATTTATTCTGAGTGGGGTTTATCTCTGCCCTGATCAGTTTTTTAACCTCTTCAGAAGAGCAGTTTTTGGCGCTGACCACAATACAGGAATCGGCCGTGCTGTCCTTCCGAAGGTCACCAACAGGTGGCGCTACCACCTGTGCAAATGTCCGCTTCCCAAGAAAATCTACTAAACTTTCCTTACATGCTTCCCTGAAGCTCGCAGACTTCAAACGCTCAAAATTCTTAATGATCAGGACTCTTAACTCACTCAGAGCGTTCCTTGCATCTTCATGTAACTGTTGATTCATGTTGCACTTTGATGTCAACGCTGACTCAAGCTGTCCGCAACATCTTTCATACGCCTCATAGAACTCATCTCCTTCACAATCCGCCATGTTGGATCCTCTCACAGTACTTCATTGTAGACGATATTTTTAGTTTTTTCTCCTTGTCTATAATATATTGTTACCAATTCATAACATGATCATTGCAACCTATTAAAAAAAAAAAACTACCTACAAATTGATTTTATTAAACGTAACTAAAAACTAAAATTTATATATGTTAAGTCAAACGTACGCTTACCTATTACGGTTAGTACCTATTATATAGGAAAAGCATAGAATGATTCAATGAAATTAACCGAACACATCCACAAAAATTAGTTCGTTGAAGCAGAACTGTTGCTTAATCTTCTGCTTTATAATAGTAGTATAGATGTTTTGCTATAATTTCATTATTTTTATTGAAGTTGAACATTTTATACCAAGACAGAAACCAGTAAATAAAGCTTGCTTCCAACATATTATAAACTAAAATCTGTCAATATTATACTAAACCTATCACTTATTAATTAAAGGATCTAAAACATTGTAACCCACAAAATGGAAATTAAAGAGTTATCAACAATTGATAAACTCCACTGTCTGGTCTGGTGCAAAGGAAACATTCAGATTGACTTCTGAACTATATAAATGAGTCAAACCAGATTACAGAGCTTACCAGCATTGTTAACTCATAAATATTAGTTTGTTTGTTTTTTTTATTACTGTGTTTGACACATTACCTCAGTTCTAATAATAGTCTGTTTTCCATTGCATTTTAAAAGACCTATGTGAAAATAATAAATATGAAATTCCTATTAAATGTCAAAATTTCAATGAAATTTATTACTGAAAAGGTTTTCACTATTCCTCATTATATACACCTACCCAGTAAAAATTTGCAGAAAGAGAACTGTAAGGATCAAAGTCATAATGGTTAAAGACAACTCAGGACTAAAATGCCTAATGATGTTGTATAGAGCAGCATTTAAATACCAAATTTCAAACTACTGCTGTATGTCATGTCTCTTTCTCTCATTCAATATACAATGTTGTGTGCTTCATAAAGACTCTTTGTATGGAGATTTAGTTGTATGCAGTAAGCATCCTATTACACTAGGCAACAGTGAAAATGTATCTTGAACAAAACCATTTGATCTTTACTAAATCGACCATGCTTATCACGAAAATGACCATTAAAATCTCAGATTAGCTCTAGTTTCATAGATATAGAAGAGGGGGGGGGTCAGAATCAGTTAGTGCTAAGAATTCATTTTGCCTGTCCTCAAATTGCCGTGGGAATCCCACATACGTTAAACAGCATAGCGTTTCTAACCCTCTTACTTCACATCATGTAGTGTTGGAAGCTTATTTTTATTTGCAGTGCCCAGCAACAGAGAAGGGGGAGAGAAGAAACCCTCATATATATTGCATATCTTGTGCACAGGTCTTCGTTTGTGGTTGAATCGTGAAAGATCGTCAATGGGCTTTGCTATTCTGATGATCTGGAAAGAACCATTAAACCACGTAAATGATTGTTATTTTTGCATGAAAACTCCCTTAAAACATGGTATTTCAAAGAAGAAAAAGTCAGCATTGAAATATCCTAACATAAGATCAGCTTTGCGTCCAGTGCCTCATGGAGACGGACTACCTGTTCCCATCCCACCTGATTCTTATACAGTTAGTGATGAGGACAGCAGTTGACTCTAATGCTACGCCATCACCTTCTAAACCAAGTACACTCGAAAGATCCTGATTTCCAGTGTAATGAGGAGTCTACACAGCAACACAAAGTAACACAGTGTGAGTTGAATGATCTGGTAAGAGATTTGGAATTGCCTAAAGGTAAAGCACAACTGTTGGCATCTAGATTGCAGCAGTGGAATTTTCTTGACCAATCGGTAATTGTCAGTGTATTCCGTGAATGCCACACTCCATTCCAACCGTTTTTCACCAAACAAGATAACTTGATATTTTGCAGTGATATTGAGAGTCTCATGATAGCTCTGAAAACTGACTATAAAAGTGATGAATGGAGATTGCTCGTAGATTCATCAAAGATAAGTCTAAAGGCTGTTCTTTTACATAATGGTACCTTGTTTCCATCTGTACCAATTGGTTACGCAGCCTAATGAAGGAAACCTACAGTATGACAATATGAAGCAACTGTTATGCAGAGTAAACTATGAGAAGTTTAAGTGGCACATTTCCGGTGATCTGAAAGTCATTGCCGTATTATTTGACTTGCATCAGGGTTACACCAAATTATGTTGCTTTTTGTGTATGTGGGACAGTCGTGCCAGGGCATGCCACTACAAACAGAAGGAATGGCCTTTGCGTCAATCAGTTGAACCTGGAAAAGATAATGTTATTAACAATCCGACTTGTAGAATCCAGAATTGTTGGCAGATTACTGCTGGACACTCATCAGAGAATCTCGAGCAACAGAATACAAATGGCAGGCAAAGCGATTGCGCCTTAAGAGACATTCCTCCGAGGGGAAACATTAAGGTAAATACATGCATTATGCTTTTAAGGATAATTATGATAAGTTGACATATCTAAAAAACTAGAGCTAAACATGCATTTTAATGGCCATTTTCATGTTTAGCACACTCAATAACATAAAGATCAACTAATTTCATCAAAGATACAGAGAAAAAGTTTAATTTTGTTGCCTAGTGTTACCTTCAAATATCTATCAATCTACAAAATGAAATTTTAGATTAAAGCCAAGTATATGCTCTACATACGTCTTTTAATCTTTTTTGCTTATAAAAAAAATTATATAAAACTTGAGAGATGTGGATGAGAAAGACAAATTTATAGAAATTCTGGAAATGAAAGAAAACATGAAAAAATGCTTACTTTTTATATAAACAAAATACTTTTTTCATGTACAGAGGTAATCATTTGAAAACTGACTCGTTTATACACTATCCCATATAATCAAAAATAAATTTTCCCTGTACATGGAACTCTCTGCAACATAGAATTGAATATCTTGTGATGATAATGTATTATTGTAAAATTTAAAGTCTCTGTTGCGTATTATCATTATATAATATTTTAAGTACTATTTGCATATGAAACATACAGATAATTTCAAGTATTTTTAAACAAGTTTAAACAACAGGTTATCATATGTGCGTGTTACACTTATAAAGGAAGCAATAAATTGCAAATAAATATTTTATTAGAAGAAATGTAAAAGGGAAAATCTTCTTATTTATAGCTCAGCAAATCAGGTTGCTACAAGTAAAGATATTACACAAAAACTATATCAAATGATTAATTGTGAAAGCAGTGATACAAATTGTTATAATGTTGAAGAAAGTAAATACTGAAGCAAATTTTATATAAGAATAATTATCCTTCATATTTGTTAAAAATGAAATTTTAAGGTACAATAATAGTTGGGGTTTTTTCCAGAATTAGAATTTCTGTAGTGTAGAAACTAAATCAAACAAGGGTCCTGTTATCAAAAGATTTCACTGATAATCATTATTACATTATTTCTATGAGATCTAATGATACTTATTTATTATGGTATTGTTTCCTGAAACTTCTAAATTTACTTTCTATACTCTGTATTTACTATTATTAGACCACAAAATAAACTCAGCAACAACTAAAAAGAAAATAAAACAAAATTACATTAGAAAATATAATAGACAATGCATTAAAATGAGATAAAAGTCATGGAGTCAGTTTTGACAAAGGAGAAAGTTGTGAAGGACTACGAAAGAACATCTGATAGACCATACAAATTGCTTACAAAGAAGAGGCACAGCAATCAGAACAGAATGACCTTTTACCTTAACAAACAAATTCATGTAAGAAATTCAAAGTTATTCCAAAGCAATTTTAAAATAAAAATATTTTAATTTTCTGATTTCTCTTTTGCTTCATCCTTATTAGAATATTGTACTTAATTCCTTAATAATTCCTATAAAAATGTTTTAACAAATTTTTCACTTCTATCATTCTCTTTTGAAATTTACATTGTAAATATCACAAAGCATTTTGTTTAAATTTTTACATATTCCTCATCAACTTATTTTAAGGTTTTCAAATTGAATCAGGGCAGTTTCTGTAGATAAAAATTCACTAATATATGCTGTTTATGGAATTGAAAAGTCTGTTAATAAACATATTATTATTTTAACTGAAGTTAATTATTCAGGAATACCAAAAAATCAATTAGCTTTTATATTAAGAAACTGGAAAAGAAATGAGGAAATTCATATTTGAAATGAAAAATTAAGATTACTATATAATACTACCAAAGCTAGAGATTTAATTTTAAATTAAAATAATCAAAAAAAAAAAACAACTTTCATTTGGAATCAGGCGTCATTATAATGAGAATCTGGTTTCACTGAAATAAAAATATTTATTTATTTCAAGAGTTTTAAAACTCCTGGAATACTTAAAAAATAATGAAATATTAATATGAGGATTAATAAGATGCAGGAATAAGTGTTCCTTACTAGGCTAACAAGTAAGTATCAGATTTGATTTAAATTACAAGTTATTTTACAAAAATTTAAAAAAATACAACTTCATAAACATTGCTTTTATGTTAATACTAGCTATATTTTTCATCAATTAAGTCTATAAGTACAATGTTGTTTATTTTTGTTTTGTTTTCAAAATCATCAAAATGTTTACAGTATCTCACAACTTTAAGACAATAAATGTAAAAGTATATTAGTAATTTTTGAAGTAATTTTTAATTTAGTACTTTTATGGTATTTTAAATATTACTTGATTTCTTTGTTTTCTGCTGTATTGCTTAATTTCTATTTAATAGTGTAAAATATTTAAAAAAACAAAATCCTATATCCAAATGTAGTTTGTGGGATTTGATTTGGAGAGGGAAAGGTTCTAACAGCTCAATCAGAACCACTCAACTGACCAGATAATCAAAAAAAAAAAAAGAAAGCCCTCTCATCAAAAAAAAACAAACAAACAGATTTCTTCCTGGTTCTAGGTTACACCTATACTTCAAAATTAAGAAAGGGGGTGAGGGTAGATTTCTGGGCTGGTAGCTCATCCCATCCATGAAATGCACTGATTCTTGTGAATTAAGTATGAAACGTTTATATTTGATTAAAATAAAAGTGAATGAAATTTAGGCTATATAAATTTGTGTGTAGTCATAAAGTTTATATAAAGCTATATCGGAGTCCTTATAGATGACCTAACCCAATTATAACTGACAGATATTTCACATAGATGAATGATCTATAGTATAATAATTTCTGTTCAATAATGTGATGGGGAAAACATGTGAGAGTTTGAAATAAAAATGAAATGAGTATTCAAATAGATAGGTGCTTTAGTTTTAATGTTACAAGAGGAAAATAGGTATACTGCATCCCAATTACACAGAAATTTGATGATTAGATTAGATTAGATTGGTTGTTGGGATCAGGGTTCATGTCCCTATGCACGTAAACCTAAAAGATTTATTGTGCTCCCACTAGTGCATAGTGAGGGAGTTCCAATACCAATGAACTTTACAAGTTCCACTATCTTATCCCCCAGACCTGCGTCAAAATCAACTCCTGGCTGTCTACCTTCAAATCTCCTCCTCCTCCTAAGGTCCAAGGGTTCGCAAATTTCAGGATTAAGTGCCTAGCAGTCTCTGGCAACTGCCCGCATAGTCTGCAGCTGATGTCTCCCTGATGTAGTCCTACAACTGCCAGATGCTTCCTGAAGTGGCCGTGTCCAGTGATAAATGCTATGGCTAATCGAATTTGAATTTTAAGTACACAAAACTGTAATAAAGTCAGAAAGGTGATAAAATTAGTGAAGATGCAAGACAACATAAGCCAAAAATCTCGCAATTTAAAAGAAAATCAAAATATTTAACTATGTTAGATAAAAAAAATAAAATAAACAGCAGAGAAAATTAAAAATAGATAAAAATCACAAACTATGACTTGACTTTACAGTTGAAGAAACCTAAAAACAGATGAAATAGATAACGTCCCAAATCATTGAAATAAAGCAAATATATGAAGAACTGTTAAGCTTAAGTAGAGGACAAAAGTAATAATGATCATATTGATTTGAAAATTTAGACAAAAGCAGCAGTGCAAATAGCAAATTTTCACAGTTAACCATTAAGCAGTTTACATCGTGGGAGAGCCTAGTGTGTCCAATATGGAGGTATATTTACAGATATTTGGCAAATTTTATTTTTTAGGGGAAGTTAAAGGGACTAACTGAAGTTCAATTCATTTATTTTTCTCATCCAACTCTTGCTGTTAGCAGGTCCTTAAACAAGACCATATGGTAGTCTTATCAATGATGTAAGGAAAATATGTAGGAAAGAAGGATAGCAGCACATTTCTCTTCCTATTTTTTTTACAATTCATATGTAATTTCATTTTCCTGTATGTCTTGGAACACAACAAAAGATGACGGTACTGTTTTAAAAGTTGATTAAGAAATCACGAATAGCAAATGACTGGAGAGAGTATTCTAGCGTGTCTGTGGAGTATTTGGAATACTTAAACACACATTTCTTATCCTCATTTACATTTTTATCCACATTCCTATAGACACTAAAAAGGATACAGGAAATTCACTTAGCTTCTTTTGTGTCCTGAGTAATGAGTTGTATTTGTTTTACTTTTATTCCATATGAATCTTCAAATTCCAAGAAAATAAAATATATGCTTAATTATATCTAAGGATAGAAAGTTTTTATCCTTGAAACCAAATTAATGACTTTAAATAGTTAAAAGATCTTGAATACTGCTTTCTTGGTATTAATACCCACAAGTCAGTAAAGCAAAATAAGTAAATCCATAACAGTGGGCTTAAATGCTAAAAAAGAAACTAAAATGGTATGGAAATAATGCCAGAAAGATTTTTCATTTACTATATTTCCAAGAAGCTACCAATTTAAAGAAGGCAATAAAAAAAAAAAAAAAAACAATAGTTAGAACTAATGATAGAAATGGTTTAATACAAGCAGCTTTCTTTTTAAAAAATTAAAAAACATATTCATTACTAATGTGTGATGTGATCAATTTCATAAAAATACTCCTGTCTTTGATAGTTATTTTTTTTTTACCAGCATGTGTATGTGTGATCTTACAACTCACTAAGCAGAGCTTGGAATACTGCGATGGTTGTCCATTTCCTTCCACAGTGTCAGACAATTTAAAATGGGGCCAGAATTTGAAGAAGACTGAAGATGATCCTCTCTGGTGGTTTCTCAGCCTTTGAATAGACAGTAATAGTAAAGATAAAGCTATGCCTATATTAAGGATTTGATCCTGATATTTTATATCGCTATGTGAAGTTTTCAAGAGAGAGAGATAAGTTAAAGCATTTTAAGATATTATAGGAAAGAAAAAAATAACAGAAAAATAACTTTATAAGATAAATGTAGTAACAGAAGATTGTAACAGACAATAGGAGAAATCTCAGTATCACCCTTGAGAATATCAGAATCACATCAAAGGATAATAGAGACCATGAGGATTCTTAGTTCCTTCAGGATAAATCTTACTTTTAAAATCTTGCTAGAAAAAAAATTTTTTTCATTGAGTAAAAACCGAATTCTGTCACAGAATGTCATGTTTCTAAATGTGAAATAGTATTCTTTAGAACTCCTAAATGATAGTGATAATGATATGCTCCTTTTCTAGAAATGTAATAGAAGCTTTAAGCATGTCCCAAGCTTTCCCTCAAAGCATCATAAATCATTTGAGTGTTTTTGAGAATACAAAATCCTGCAGATTTTTAAGATCAGGATCTGGACTCATTTTCAATTTGATTAGATAATAAATTTTAAAGTGTTATTTCATATTTTTTGTGTGACTGAAAGGAGGGGCAGGGACATGTTTTTAACCAATTTTTGATTTATATTAAGTGATTGTTATATTTATTTTTAACTTAAATTACTTCAATTGAAAATTGGACAACAAACGTGTGAAAGAGGGATAATGTCAATTTTTTAGGGTTGTGATTGCGCACCATCCAAAATCAATTGAAGTCACATTTTCCTCTATTAGATGTGCCCACATCATTTTGTCATAATTTCCGAAATAGCAGATGAGCATACAATCTTGAGAAAGTCTCATTTTGAAGAATAGGGTAAAATAATACTTTCAAAAACACCGAATTAATACAACAATAATAATTTGGTTGTCCAATTCTAGAGATGTCTGCATTTTCAGATTGTGTAGTTTGTTTTTAAATAAAATAATTCATGAATTTTTATCAACACAGGTGACGGTGATGCTCATGCAATGCTTCCAATTTTTGTTTTCTGATGGAAAAAAAAAATTCCAGGCATTGAACCCTTCTCCAAAACATTAGAATGCTGCACATACAGTTCTTCTGCAGTTTATGTGTAAGCAGCTTCTATTATAATCATTCCTGTGTATCAACTTTAGGCCAACAGATATAAATGAAATTAAACAGGTCATGTCATATTAAAAATGTTCTGCCTAGAGATTCAAAGCATGACAGTCCTCAAAAAGGAGATGAAAAAACACAGGAGAAAATATTCTGAGAGGTCATACATAGTATCACTCATACTAAGAAAAAAGGTTTATATAAGCTGCATATTTAATCCTTTGTATCCTATTCTGAATGGCTTCCAATATAGAGCTATTTTAATGTACAGTATTTTGGCATTCAATAGTGTCTGTCCGACCCACCATAATGTGTCACTCTCTGAAACATAAGAATGCCTTCATTGGCTGTTTTTACTGTTGAAAGTGATGTTGTACAAGTGTTGTAGAAATGCCACACATCTTAAGAGATATCAAATATGCAAAATGCTGCATGTTTACCAGGCAGTTTGCAAACATACATTCAAATAGCTTTCTCTTGAAAACACTTCAGAATAGGGCACCTTGTCATATAAATTGTTTTTTTTTAAAATGACTGGTATTAGGACCTCCCAGAATGTTGAACTTTTCACATTGGACACCCTATATATTCTGTTATCTAATTGGTTTTTGACAGTGATTAAATGTCAGGTGAAATCTCAGTATTTTTCAGTTCAACCCAAGAATACTCTTTTATCAGTTTTTTATTCATCACAATGAAATAGAAACTATATTGCAATAACTAGGTCAATTAAGAGTTGATCTCAGAAGTCTAGAAATAAACTCTTTCCCATTTATTGCTTGCAGTTACTTAGCTGGGAACTGGCATTTTCCATAAATGTAAAGGATTTTTCTTCAGTCTTAGGCTGCGACATCCAAGATACAGAAGACCCCTAAAGAAGAAAATCAAGCGGCGACGCTGTCGCAGAACGAAAGTGATGGCTGCAGAAAGATATCGTATAGAATGAACTTTTTTTGCTGGGCATAAACGAAAATTTTGTCTTTACAAAGAATTGATCATGTGTAAATTGCTTACTTATTCACCTATAAAACCTCTATGATTAATTTATTACTAAAACGCCCGCACCTGCAGAAAGTTTTTCGTCTTAGCATCAACCATTGCAGAAAGATAAAAAACATTTTGCCTTGGGACAGAAGACTGATTAAAATGTTTGAAAGTAGTTTTAAATTCAAATAATGTAAATTGCTAAAATATCATTTATTTTAAAAAGAAACAATTGAGTTTTATTTAGCCTCCTTTAGAATATGACAAGAACATCTCTGTAGATAAAGGCATTCTCACTTTAGCCTAAACATAAAAGATAAAGGAGACCACTACCTACAAGCAGGTTTCAGGTCCCCAGAAAGGCATTCTGACTATCAGGAACTGTTGAAATTTTCTAACTACCATATTCTACAATTCCATCAAAACAGCTATCCTAAAATGCCTTCAAAAGTTACATGGTTAACATATGCTGAAAAAAAGTTCTTTAGAAAAGGAGGAATTATAAATTTGAGACCAATTCTTTATCCAGGGCTAGTGCTACAACCATTTCAATCGCCGGCTTCCTCCCTTATTACTGAATAGACCCTTCTATTCAAGCAAAAAAAAAAAAAAAAATGCTTACTATCTACTGACGCCCCTTCAGAAGCTCAAACCACCTATCTTAGTTAAAAATAGTTATATTTATGTTACTTTGTTATACCTCCAAATTTGAAAATAGAGATCATGAAATATCCCAATTTTAGTCATATTTTTTGGGACATAAAATTTTGGTGAAGATTAAGATTAGTTTAGGCTGAGAGACAATGGAAATTAATATGCACATTGTGACCAGGTAAGGTCTATTATGGGATGTCAAACCATTCAGTGGTTGTTATATAGTCAAATGAAGAGAAAGATTGAAGGCAAAGTCACATCAAGGCTATATAAATTGATACAAATTTAAAGTAATATGTTAAAATATGCATCATCACTTCGTATTATTTTTCTAAATTTTCTTCGTTTACAATAAGTTTATTAAAATTACAAGAAAATACTATTTGTGATATGGAATGCAAAATTAATTTAAAAATTAGTTTAAATGAACTGTTCATGAAAATAATTATTTTGGATATTTTTTTTCCAATTTATGAAATTAATAAATATTGTATATAAAAAGGCCATAAAAAGCTCTATTTATATAGTATTTTATTATCTTCAAAAGTTAACATAAATAAACAAATTTTGGATTATTTTAAACTAAATAATTTATTCTTACATGCTAAAAGGAATGCAACAATATATAATTCAAAATATTTTAACCTTAGTGTCCAAAATTACCCTAAACTGCCGATTACGACATTTTAATTAAACTCCCAGTCAAACTTAAAGCTTGGTTCAGGCTTCTGATAACTTAGAAATGAACCATCCAGTTGATTGCCGTGTGGGTTCTGCGTACACTGTAAAAAATCCACACTTTCAATTTCTGGCATTACATCTGTTTCAGTGTTTCGAGTTGTCGGTCTGCAGTACGATGCGGCTGCCTGGGCACCAGTAGAACTCCAATGCTTTGCATGAGGACCAGTAGAACGCCAATGCTTTGGCTGGGCACCAGTACAACTCCAATGCTTTGGCTGGGCACCAGTAGAACTCCAATGCTTTGGC
>JAFIDM010009631.1:186321670-186331904 GCA_023159025.1 Thereuonema tuberculata
TGAGACATCGATGTGAGGTCTGTATTCAAGCAGGAGGTGGTCATTTTGAACATCTTCTGTAATGGCAACGACCGGCGGAACGAAAAACGTTCCGGTGATTTTCAATGTTGTGAAGGCCATAACTCGGAAATGAAGCATTTCCGGACATATGTTGTAATGAACTATTTTGATTGTCTACATGTGGGAAATACATACCTGAAATTATGCCGTGTATTTTTGAAACACCCTGTATAATCTTGTTTATAAGATGCCTCGCAAGTCCTAATTCGCAGAAGACCGCCTCTTTTGGTGTCATTTCATATAAAACGACTTTGATTCTTAAAATCATACGGCCAGTTCTTAATAGAAAATTGCGAAATTCTCGAGAAAAAAGGTTTTGATCGATTTGATGCCGAAAGACAGTATCAGAAGAAAAATCAAGAAAGAAAGAAAAAAAAAAAAAAAAGTAGGAACTTTTTAACGAAAATCGAGAATATTTTGACGACTGGCAGTAACTCACAGACGGCTGTTTCGATTAGTAATGATTTAAAATTCAAAAGCTTAACATTTGTGTCATGACTGAGAAGCTGTAGTGATTAACTGTATATTTTCTTATTTCTTTGGTGATCTTGTTCTTTTATTTATTGTGATGCTTCACGAAAATCCATTCAAACCCTAAGAAATCGGGCTAAGATGAATTGAAGTGAAAAATATGAATTTTTAATATTCGATTCAAACTCATTGAGAATCAACATTTGATTATAGCGCAAAAAAGGTAAAAGGCCTTGAGGAATCTTTCAGAAACGGTAACCACGAAAATGAATTCGGAACTCGAATTAAAATCTCAATGGGAAAGGTTATACAAGGTTATGGGAAACTATTAACTAGTTTAAATGCGATTTTAATATATTAAGAACTGGCTTATAATATTCTACATCTTTCATTAGATAAATGTTAATGACTCGGTTATAATTGAAAGAAAGTGTATTTACATTCAGCATTTCACTACAGTGTTCTTAAACGTTGTAGTTCAATCTAAAAAGCTCGAGAGAGGAGACAAATGGGCAATAGTCTCGGGTAACAATGTGGAGGAGGAGGTAGGAAACAGCAAAATGGATCCCTTACTTATTATTATTATTGGAAGGTAGCATCGATTTTGTTGGCTTGTTTGTTTATCCACAAATTTTGGGATGGGCATTTTGACCATTTATACCAAATCTTGTTACATCATTGAATAGAGCATCATTTCACTTTGTTCGTCTTTATCTCAGTTGAAGAATTTTAAAATCAAACGGAAATAAGTGCAGATAAAAGGTCATTAAATTTAGTCCCCATAGACTCTAGATAAATCGTTCGACAAAAAGGGAAGGAACAGTTTTAAGTTCTTTGAGTTTTATCAGAAACAATTAATTTCTGCCAGTAGAATTAGTTTTTAAATTAAATTGATGCTCTAATATTCAAACATAATATGCAATAAATTATATATTCCCAAGAGTTTTCTGATATTATTACCAAATTCTTTATTATATTTTACGAAGAGTTTTTTCCATGTATATTATGCCTGATGAAGCAGTTAAAAGTAATAAACTGCGAAATATAGCGTTGATAGGAAGAGGATGTGTCTTATATCATTTTTAAATTAAATGTTAATTACTTTAATAGACAAAAAGAAAAAGAAATAATTTTAATGAAGTAAATACTTTTATACTCAAGTTAATTTCTGGTAAGTACGCTATAAAGAAAGGGACGGCTACTTCACAAAGAACGTTTCAATAGCTTAATGGGGAACGAGTAAAGGATGGCCAAATCTTAAGTCGAACTATAAGGGAGGTATCAGAGCCCCCACAAGGGTGGGGTCAGTTGGTCCCTCAGCACCGGGGTGCAACCATCAAGACTGAGGTTTTAACCGAAAAAAAAAATTACATGAATGCCTAGCACTTCTAGACTTTCTATAATTATATCTACATTTTATGTAGGCTATTTTTCTGCTTTAACGATGTGCATAGAGCTATTCTGCATTACAATGTTTGTTTAGAGCGAATTTTTCCAAACTTTTTTCTAAACTTTTGATAGAGCTGGAAAAAGTAGATGTTGGTGTTAAATTAAGTTACTCTAAAAATAGTGCTAATAACTGTGTGTGACATGTTTAAAAGAAATGTGAAATTGTGTGGTATTTTCGTAATATTTTTGGCTAAAAATATGGTTTTAACCATTAAGTGGGAGAGGGCCTGAAACTGCATTTGGTACCTGGGCCCTGAATTTGATGTTGGGGCCCTGGGTAGTATTGGTGAAGATGTGTTGTTTCGTAAGTTTACAAATATTTATCGCAGTTACAGTGAAAGCGTGAGTCAAAAACAAAAATGGGGCTTAAATCTATAATTTCTTCAAACCTACTCTATGCATGTGTTGTATGTGCACAGATTTTGTGACTGAGAAATCGGGACATTTCTCTTAAGCATAAGAAGAATCAAAGATGTTACACAAATTATTTTTGTCACTGCTTACATTAATAATAATAAGAAGAAGAAGATAAGAAATCACACTTTATCTAAGAATTAATTATTTGGCTTCTTTTACTACTTTTTAAATTTTTACCGTAACTTTCCTGCTCACTCGGGACACTGAAAACCGGAATGTCTGACAACCCTTCATATAGATAAAATTCAAAATTTCTTTTCTTATTGTGAGATATAACAATTCAATATAAAGCTGACAAAATAGTAGGCTTTGTGCCTTCAAATCCAGCAGAAAATTATATGGGCCAAAAACTATCATCAAAAGCGCGTGAACAATGCTTTTAGTATTTTTTTTTAACAACTTTTTACGAACTCTTCCTGTGATATTATGGACGACCGCTTACAAAGTGAGGCACGCCTCGCCACTGATACGACCTATTTTCTTTTTTTTTAGTTGGATGGCAGTTTGAAGGAATCTTGCCCCCCCCCCCCACACACACACAGAAATAAAATCATATTTATGCTCTCATGGATAGCAACGGCAGGATATGTTTCAGAGGTTCAGAAACTGTAACATATTTAAAAGTGGCATCTACAACAAGCTAATGAATTCACGTCCACTTGAAAAATAAAGGATTTATTAATAACTTGCTGTTCCCGTGTCTGTATGCTCCACAGCCAAAACCGGGAATTGGAGCCCATGAGTCATATCTCGTTGGTCTCCCCACGGCCAGGAGGTTAGAAAAAAATCCTAGTTCCTCTCCAGATCACTCCCGATTTACTTGGTCATTGACCGGGTAAGGAAATTAGTGAAAATTGACAAAATTGTAATCTATCTGTACTGAATCGACTATGCTGAGAACGAATGCGATACCCTCGACCCAATATGACCACTTACTCCGAGTAATCCGAATGGTGCAAAATGGGATCTAGACATATAAATGATCTCAATTCGGATATCGCTTGAAATTGTACTTGACCATTGAATTACAACGGCATGAATAAATGAGATTTGCGCGCCAATCAATAGTAGAATAACGGAATGCATATGGTAGATTGCAAATTGTATGGGTCGCTTGGTTTTGTGTTTACTACAAATCTGTGAATTGGCAATCTTGTAGAGCCCAGCACTACAAGATGTAACAACATCTTTTCACAAGAAAGTAATTGTACGCATAAATAATAATTTCCTTACAGACAGCCTCAGCAATTTTCCAGCTTTCTCAAGTAATTCATTCACTATTTACAAATTATCTATTTTTTTCGTTTCCATGTCGTGCCGGGAAATCTAAACCGTCTCTTGAACTGTCAGAATCGAGTTTTAGTTTTCTGTTTGGACTGCGAACTCATCGGCTGACATCAGAATCAAAGCACCGGTGGTTCGCAGTCGAATTGACGACACTTCTAGATAACTAAAATGAAATTCTGAAAATGCAGTTTGTTAATGCCGATAATAGGATGAATCAAGTTGAAAAAGAACTTTCTTTTATTTTTTCATTTATTAATCATGTCAGGAAGAGTGAAGGGGAAATGACGTAAACTTTACCTTATCGATTGGTTCTGCCAGGTCGTGTTTCTGACCATTGTGTTGTTTGTGGGGTCAAAAGTATTTTGTAAGTGAAAAATATAAATGTAGGATGTGTTTTTTTTCATAGAATTATTGTTTATGAAACTACGAACTTTCATTGTAGTCTGTTATGAAATTTATGACGAGATCAGCAGATAAGGTTTTGGAAAGTTTCCTTTGAATAGAAAGCCAATTGAATGTTCATAAAATGTCGGATGAAGCACAACAAAGTAAGTTAGCCGCTGCTGCAGATGTTACCTGCCAATTTTGTGGGAAGAGTTTTTCGAAGCAGTGGAGTTTAACTGTTCATTTACGAAGTCATACGGGTGAAAAACCCCATGTATGTAATGTATGTGAAAGAGAGTTTTCTGACGTGTCTTCTTTCATTCGTCATATGAGGATTCATACTGGAGAACGACCTTATGTTTGCAAGACTTGCGGTAAAAGCTTTCCCCAATCAGGCCATTTGACTCAACACATGCGAGTACACACTCGTGAAAAGCCGTACGCATGTAGTTTCTGTGATAAACGGTATTCCCAGTCGAGCCACTTAAACGAACACCTAAAGTTTCATTCGGACAAGAAAAAGAATCATATTTGTAAGGTGTGCAACAAAGAGCTTTCTGACTTATCGTCTCTTCGCTGTCACATGAGGACACACGAAGATAAGAGGCCCTACGTTTGCCAGTTTTGCAAAAAGAGTTTCAAATACACGACCTGTCTGAACGTTCACATGAGAATTCATACAGGTGAAAAACCTTTCACTTGCAAATTATGCGGAAGTAGCTTTGCCCATTCGTCTGCTTATAACGATCATATGCTGCTACATCAAGGTGGTGACACTCTAGTTTGTAAAAGCTGTAAAAAAGAGTTCACTCATTTATCATCTTTAAAACGACATATTAAAACTTTCCATTGTGATGAACTAGTTGAAGACACATCAACTAAAGTTAACGAAAGTAGACAATAGAATTATTAGTAACTACTTAAGATAAATGGTCGAAAGGCTTTCTTCAAGCCATTTAACTTATCACTAGATGTTTTTTTTTTTATTTGTTTGTTTTTGTTGTTATAAAAATTCAAACACTTGTGTAACCCTTTCCCTGTCTGATCTATTAATATAACTGTGATCATAAGAATATGAACTTAAATTGATAGTAAGGCCTACATTTCTCTCTTACGAAAGCTAGGGATTTATAATAAAATTTTCCATATTTAGTATTCTTTCCTAAAAGATTATTGAATCTGGAATCGGAACAAATGTTAGAAATGAGGTGCATTCTTATAGTGATACATTATAATATCATTGAAACAGTACAAATATTTTAGTTTTGAATTAGTTTCAAACATGAATAAAAAAAAAATTTCATCATAAAACAACTTCAATATTGTCAGAATATAATATGGCTTAATTTGTGTAAGTAATAAAATATAGTATTGACATATCATCCACATATTCACTTTGTTGTAAATATAGTGATTGTAAAGACTCCACTTAAGCAATGTTTTGTCATAATGATCATTAGTTTCAAAAATGAAATTTCTTACAAATTTAATGTTTTGGTTTATAAGTAATCTCATGCAGTTTAAAAGATTCTAATATTCTTCCTATCTCCCAGTTAACTCCTGATTTTTTTAAATTATTTATAACTTATATTGGCTAAACCGGAGAATACGGTACTGCCAATCACAGTTTTTGTAAGGATGGTGCAGACTTGTTATCTCAAGATTGCAGTTAGCAAATGAGGGTTAGTTTTTCTAGCAAAAGATCGTGCAAAACCATTCTTAAATAATCTTACCTGTAAATCTCATTCTACTTTTCACTAGTTAATTGAAAAACTAAAATTCATATCTTAAAAGTAGTGCCAAGGTGGCCATCTTGTCAAAACTCGATTGTAGTTCAAAACAGTCTGGTACTGTAATCTCTGGTTTCACCCTTATATTTATTAGAGAAGAGAGATTTTAATTTGTAATTATAATTTTTTAATGAGTACCTTCTACTTCCATTGAATTTTTGCATTATTGTTGTATCTTAAATTTTATTTGTTTGGTAAATTCGTAATTTCTAGAGTTTACTTACTGTTCTTATCAGTAAATTGGCACTTGATTTATTGTTTGGTTTGTTGTGAAATTATTGCCACTATAAATTAATTATGAGAAATTGGCATACTAAGACATCAAATTATCTGTATTCTTTATCCAATTTTATCATATTACTTGTTGCCAGATGTCACCATTGGGAATCTGGTACAGCTGTTTCATCCTAGTTATGACTCATGAGCCAGATTTATCCATTTGATGAACAACTTGATCCATAGCCTTTCATTCTTTCTGAGTTATCAAATTGGTAAATCTGACTGGTGAGTGCTAACAAGGATGAAGCATTATTTGTATTTCCTTTTTCCATGTTTCACTAGTACATATTAAACTTCATTATGCTTATTACTTGTAAAAGTGGCACATAGATAAAATGAAATGTAAAATTTTTATTAAATTGTTATTCAGAACAGGATCATATTTAAGTCCCAAATCCTGAAATCTAATATGAGCAGTATTTGTATTATCAACAAACTTGAGCATTTTGTGTGCTTCAGTATAGTGGTAGTGCTTGTATTGAAATATTATGAAACTTGTTGCTGAACTATAATAAAATTGTTATTCATTTTAATAATTGTAGTAAGAACAAAAAGAATGAGTAGTGTAATTTTGTAAACATATGGTAAATTTAAAATTATATTAATGCATCTAATTAAAAACAGTAAAAGTTTCATTTACAATTGTAACTCTTTAATTTATAAGATTCTGTAATGAAAGGATTTAAACCATTATATATTCATACAAATTCATTATGAATTTTCCTTTTCCAAGAGCTTATGAAGTTCTTTTTATAAATGAAGTCAATTACTTATTTTGTTATTTCTTCCATCTTTTAAGAATTAAAGCAAACTGATAAAACTAAAACCAAACATATTCAAGTAGTTGGCCCTATTTAACTTTTGGAATTTCTTACATCTGAATTTAGTATAAAATTAAAGTTATTTGAAGCTAATCGTTAACTCAGACTTTAAATAAAAAATTGTAATTAGCATATCCTTTCAAGAAGGTGTAAGAATTAGTAAACATTTTATATTAATATTATATGAATATTATAAATACTAATGCAATTAATTTTTTAAATATGAATTTTGGGGAAAAATGCACTTTGCCCTTTATTATATGTGCAGTATTTCTCATATTTTGTTGCTTGGCATATATTTATTTGATATCATTAAATACTCGATAAAATCACTCAGAAATTCACTGAAGTTGTAAATCTGTAAATTCATGTTTTACTCTGTTTTAGTTGGCTTGAATCATCTGAAAAAACATCACTGCAGACCAAGTATGGGCCTAGTTAGGATTTTTTGTTAGTTATTTAGGGTAAAACTCCAACTGTTGAAACCAAAAAGGCCATCTCCAAAATTTCAGGGGGGACGGGCACCGCGACTCTCCCACCATATATATGTCCATTAAACCAATATATATCTTTTATGTTCTTTCAGTATGAATGTAGATTTAAGATCAGGCTAATGCATATTATTTTTAAAATATAATTCAGTACTAACTGAATAGACATTTCAAATACCATTTTGCTACAGAAAATGAATGTGCTAAATGTTTTGCTGTAACTACTTGCAAGAGGTTGTTATTCTTTTTTTATAATAAGTCTTAAATTGGTGCAGCACAAAGACTTCCACTGCTATGATTTAGCTACATTGAGAATACAGCAAGACTGTTTTATCTTTCTATTCTCAATCTGTTCTGTAATTTGTTGGAAACAAATGGTTTACATTCATTTACATGAGCCTTCAAATGTACACATGCCACAAATAGTATCCACATATACAATTTTTTATAGCAGATCATCTAAACATTACCTAATTGAATAACTTGATCTCAGTGAGCTGTTATTGAGTAACCCTAAAGGCAATTTATAATTTTGCATTTTTATGATTCCTTTTTATTATTTTTGCAATGAAAGTAGATGCTTTCCAATGTACAATAAAATGATGTTTATTAGTTTCTTATCCATGAAATAAGTCTTTGTGAATCATTCTTATTTTCATTATTGGTTTTGTGAATCTTCCTCCATAATAAACTGTAGTTATTATTTTTTTTGAAACTAGTATTGAAAATAAACCATTGGTTTAACAATAAGGAAACAGTAAAAATTATTATTTATTCACTCCATTTGTATATTTCTTTTATTAATATTTTCTTATTAATGCTCTTCTGTCAGTAAATGTTTTCCTTGACATGTTCATCTATATCTCAACAAACTCCAGTAGATTGTCTAAAGATAAAATTACAAAAATTTTTTTTGGGGGGGACTACTATAGGATTGCCAATTTTACATTATAAAGTTAATTATAACTGTAATATAATACAGTCGAACCTGTCTATCTTGAATCTCACGGGAAAGGAAAAAAATTCAAGATAAAGAGGTTTTGAGTTATAGAGGTTTTAAATGCAGTAAATTAAAAAACGTTTTAATTGCTTTTGTTGTAGAAAAATACAGTGGTATGATTGCAGATTACTTATACAAACATCCATAACATTTTTTAACATACATACGTAGGCCTACCATTAACAATAAAAATAGTCTTTCAATGACTTTTGACGTCTAACTTTCTTTGTTTCTATTTTTCTTATTGTCAGTCATTGTGTACTCCTCTCTTGGTTGGGGAGCATGTCGCGACACTGCGATAGTGGACAGTGACATTCCGGAATTCCAAGAAACACCCCCCCCCCAACCTGTTGTTGAAAAAGAGTGGTCTTTGGGCATTGATTTTTGTAATTTACACTATCCGAAATTCAAGATACAGAGGTTTTGAAGGAAATTTTTTCGAGATAAACATGGAAAATACATTGAATTTAGATTGTAAATGTAGGGAATTTCAGAAATTTCAAGATAGACAGGTTCGACTGTATATGATGAAAAAAATATTAAAAAAACTATTATTTTCTACATATTTTTTGGTTCAGTGGAAACTTGTTAAAAATTCATTGTGGACAAACATTGGTCCATTGTGATTGAGAGCCACTCTAAAATATTTTTTGTTTTGGAAACATTATTTCTACACAATCCAATTAAAAACCATGAGCTTCAATCACTGTTTGCCAGGGGTTGGTAGCTTTCTATAAAGGTGAATGTTTTAACATAGCCTTCCACGACTCTTTAATTGCTGCTGCTGTTTTTTTTTATAAGTAGAATTTAATGTGATAAACCCTATTCTCACTTTCCTTTTTAAAAAACTGGTGACAGTTTTTCAACATTTGAACAGTTCTCTCTGTCGCTCCTAAACTTTAAAAGGGATCTCTATAGTTGCAGATTTGTCATTCACTACTTCATAGTTTCAGAAATAAGATTGTGGTCTTGATTTTTGTCACCTTATTTTTTTTCTTCTAATTTAAATCCATTAAATTATTTTTTATTTCTACACTAGTCTACAGTTCATTTAAAGATGGAGAATTTTAGATCAACTGCTAATCCACTGTTTTGCCCCAACTTCTGAGCCGAGTGATATGAATTTATTTTTTTATTACATACAAAAGTATTTATCATAGTCTGGAATCCATTCAAAAAGAAGCATTTCAGTAATCATGAAATTCTAAAACTTGAAGTGTTGTATTTACTTCAATTAAAGTCAGTTTTCTTCAGTTCCTTCAAAATGTTAAGATATAGAAATAAAACAATTACTTAAGTTAGGCATTTAATAATGAAAAACTGTCATTCAGCTTCCTATTAGGTATGAGATTTCCATCTCTTAAGACTGTCCAGATATCAACTGTAACCATTGATGTTCATTGAATTATTCAAAGTATATTCAGTGACAACATGAAAGAAAACAATTCATTTAATTCTCTGTTTTGATTAATGCATTATCTCCCTGATCAAAAATTGATTAAACATTATCAGACCCGAATGAATCGGTTAGCAGAAATATTTAGATGTATTGACATTATGAATGGCTTAGAATATGAGATTAATTTGTGTTATACAGGGCTTAATTTCAAAATACATTTTTAATATGTAATTATGTAAATTTATAGAAAATAAAACAAATTACATTTTTTATTAAATATTACATTGGAAATTATTGTACAAATGCTGCTTATTTGCAAATAACTAGTCAATGAAAAAGATTCTAATGCCCAAGTGCACCAAACTTCAATTAACTTTGACGGCTGC
>JAFIDM010009631.1:186336904-186361333 GCA_023159025.1 Thereuonema tuberculata
TTCTTCTATTAATTTTAGAATATTTCAGTTTAAAATTAGGTTTAGTTTTACCTAATATAATCTTGAACATAGGTGATGCTACTTGGATTATATTTAAAAAAAAAAAAAAAGTACCTTAAAAATATAACATTTTGTCATATGACAAATAGTTTTGTGCATTTACTAGTGAATATTTTTGTTATCTTGCTGTTATTTTATTACATTGGTGAAGTTGCCTTCAACTATTATTAACTTTGTGGTTTCATAAAAGACAGCAGCCCTTTCTGAAACCTGCAACCTTATAATAATTAGTTTTGAGAGGATTTATTAATGAAAAATTTATAAGATACAAATCAAATCTTGACTTTATGTAGAATATTTTTTTTAGTTGCAACACTAGTACATATTTCAGCATTTTTAAGATTTCTACAAACATTAAATTTTAATAAAGTTTTATAGCATTTTTAAAATTTAATTGTATTTGAGTAACTTCCAGTTAGCATCTGTAAATATGTTTTTTTTCAATGACAATTGAGTGGATAGCAAGGACTGAGAAACATTTTCCAAGAATTCTTTTTGGCTTATCTTTCAGTGTATTACTGCTTTAAATGTGCTTTCCTTTAACCATAAGAATAAAGCATCTAGTGAGTGAACTATATAAATATAAGCAAAATAGACTGTTATTAATGTCTGTCGTAAGATTGAAGTATTTCATTAAATATGTAATTCTCAAACTAGAAACTTTTTCATGGGAATTAATATGGAGCCTCCAAAAATAAATTCACAATAAATGAAGTTTAGGGTTTGTTTTTTGTTTTTTTCCAAAATGATTTTTTTTAATTACTTTCTCTAGTATATTCAAAATGTTTAAACTCTGTGTTGAAATAAAAATATTACTCGATGCATGCAAAATAATTTTTTATGATTATTAAGGGTTTAAAATAAAAGTTGTCACCAAAGATTGAGCAAGATTTTGCAAAGTTAATTAAATGAAAATTGATTTACTTATTTACTTTCAAGAAGTTATTTTGAAGATGCCAATTCTTTCACACTCTAGATAACATCATTATTCCTATTAATGTATATTCTACAGAGACTATTCTGTTTCTTAAGCTTAATAAAAGAGTATTATGAATGAAATAAAATGTTAGGTAATAAACCAACTGTCAATGAGATGATGCACACAATTTGATTAACTTGGAAAACTAAATATATATATATATATACACACACACACACACACACACACACTGTTAATAATGGAAATGAATGAGATTTAAAACATACAGTGTATGTACAGGTATTTTAATTAATGAAATACTTTTAAGATATCGAATCTGTGTGTACTAGTAAATCGATGAAGGGGGAAGAATCAGAATCTTGAAATGTTTTTAATAGCTGGCAACTCATTGAGTTTCCTGAAGCAGTTTTTAACCTTCGGCATACAAGGTGGGGTTATTTTTACCCCAACACTTTTAAAATGCGTTGATGGTCCCTTATAACGCAATCAAATAACTTGACCTTCTCAGTAGCTGGAGCTTACACATATCCGCGTCGCATCACATTGTCGAATAAGTACCGAAGGCGGCGCAGTGGTGTACACAGGTGCTCAAAGTGGGTCCTGGGCATTTTTAACCCCACATTGTATGGGACGTCTCTAAAAAAATAAGCGTCCACTCGTAGGTTTTTTTTTTTTGTTTTTACCTAAAATTCATGTTCAAAAAGCCGAATAAATATAGTTTAAAGGATATAATATGAAACAAATACGTTCCTACATGAAAATCTATATTTTTTTTGTTTTGTTGTGACTTAATAGTAAATTGTTGATTATAAGGAGAATTTGTAAAATTTTTTAGTTTTTCTATTAAAAAAGTTTAATTTTTTTTATACTTTTGTATTTATTTAATAATATAATAATATCTTCAACAGAAAAACGCATTCAAGCGAATTTTATTTAATGCATCTATAAAATACATGCAATTCATTGTGGGGTTAATTTAACCCCACGTTGTATAGGTGAGGAGTTTTTTTTCACCTTGTATGCCGAAGGTTAATTGGGAAGCTGGGCAAATTTGGTTTCAAATCCAAAGCTTTTCTGAAAACATTATCAGCACCTTTTTTTTTTTTTGCTACTTCTAATATCAAGTATTGAGATACTGTACCAGCTTTCTATCATTCCACTCATTACTAGGTTTTTGCAAATTGTTAATTTATTATTTGATGTCTTATGAATTTCAAATCCATCAATTAAAAGAGCAAAATCAAATTTTTTTAATAATTTTTTTAAATATTTTTAATATTTTAAATTAATTTAGCAATTTAATAGTTCTTTTTGTAATTTAAATTTGATAATTTAAATTTAGATAATTTGGTAGAATTTAGCTATTAAATTGAATAGTTTAATTTTAATTTTGAATTTAAATTTAGATGATTTGATAAATTTCAATAAGCAACAGAAAGGATCATCCACTTTTTGTTGCTTCATTTTATATTTAATCAAATTAATCATTTTGATTTGTTTTTAAATTTTAGATAGTTAGGATAAAATCTTTTAATTTTAAATTTAGATTTATATTTTAATTTTTAAGATTAATATTTAGGTAAATTTTAAATTTTGAAAGAGCAAAGTCTTATTATGTTGCGCTTTAGTTTCTAAATTATTTCCAAATTACGCCACTGAAGAAGTGGGGATATTCAAATTATATCTCCATGGAAACAGCGATTTGTTTTTTGTTATTGGCAAATTTAAAACAGTGATTAGTTTTTTTTGATATTGGTGTTTCAAATCACAAATCACTGTCTGGCTTATATATATATATATATATATAAAAATAAAATATTGTTTTTCTACTGTTTATTGTAGTTTACAAAACATAACATTAAGAGATTATTTTTACTTCAGATTCTTTAAATCTGAAATAGTAAATTGTTTTTGAATGCATTCAGAAACAAATTTTAATTTCTAGTTAATGCAATTTTTTTCTTCTTTACATATAATTTTTATAAATATCATTATAATAGATATAATTCAGTAATATTTAGATCAGTATTTGCTTAGAGACAGATTTGTGCACTATACAGAATTGTCCCTTTTTATTATTATTAATATAATTACTACAGTAAGCCCCTCTTAGTACAGGGGATGTGTTCCAAACGAGTGGAGCATTAAATGAAATGCATTCAATGGTGTAGTGACTGCCAAATAGTAAAGTATTCATAGTTGGATTATTTTTAATCTTAAAACGAAAGTTATACTTACTATTCAATGAAATAAATTGCATTTATTATCATTAATTATAATAATTTACATCAGGCATGAAGTTTTAACCTATGGAGTTTTTTTCTATTTTAGCTTTTTCAGGTATCTAATGTTGACAGCTTGCCTAAAGATCATCCATCCTTGTCTTTTACTGTGTCAAAATTATTCTCTTATACTGTTTTGTCTTTGAATAAATAGCATGTGTATATTAAAAAACTTCCATTATAACAAATGTTTGAACACAGCAGTGTCACAGCTTAGTCCAGGTTTTAATTTGCACTGACTGATAGAACTAGCTCAGGATCAGAAACATTTTATAGTGTTTTGTTATTTCTGATGTAAGAGTCTAAGTTACTGATCTAATAGAATAGGCAAAATGAATGCATATTGAGTTTGAGAATGATAATGAATTGGTATTTGGAGCAATGTTAACTTACATTTGTTTTGTTTTTAATTATAAAAAAAATTATATTAAATATTCTGTAACGTATACGTGGCTTCTTTAAAGTATAATTTGTAAGCTGTTTATTAACATTTCTACCACTAATTAAAATAATTCTAAATCAACATTAGAAAAAATATCTGGCAGATCTTAAGTTCACAAATTACATCCTGAGACAGCTGTTTTGTGCTTACTGACATTTGTCAGTCATGACCAGTCACTTCTAAATACCCATGTCTGCAATACAGACATAAGATTGTGAATGTAGAAAGGCAATGAGATCTGGTGGTCAGAGTTGATTCTGACTGATGAGTAAGCAAATAAAAGCCACCTGTCACTGTGAACACAAGATCTACATTTATTACTATATTTGATGTTTGGCCACCCATTTAATTCATTTGTGGTCTGCATGAAAGCAGGCACATAGATCAGTTCTAACTTTATTAGTGATTTTTTTCCCATAACTTTTTGGAGATCCCCACTACCTACATTTAATTAGTTTAATCAGGAACTTGTCAGTGAAGGGGTTATAGTAAAAAAAAACAATATATATATATATATATATATATATATATATATATATATATATATAAAAATTAATACATACACACAGTATTTTTTTCAATGCTGATAGTATTAATAAGAAAAACTATACATGACTACATTATTGTAACTTAATTTTTCTTTACTATTTTAAGTATTTACTTTGGATTTAAAGGTGAGAGAGGTTAAATGGGAGTTAATTCATATTAATTGTAGTGTTAACAGAGACTTCAATGGCTCAAATTAAGAGCAAAGATAAATATTTTTATATAAGATGTTCTATGCATTCTTTAAAATAACGTCAACTTTAATAGTGTTTTGCAATGTTGAATCTGTAACAAAAAAAAATCTTTAGTGAAATTGATAAGTGATTAAATACAATGATCAGAAGAACAGAAATGGTTTAGGATACATCACCAAAACTTCAGATAGTAAGATTTCTAATAAAATAATTGTAAACAAATGTTTTGCTAATGTTTAAAGTGTCAGGGTATCAAATTAACAGTTATAACCTATTTTCCTGATCTGAGTTTCTGAGAACATAGTGAAAGCGTAGTCTACAACAGATAATAATGAACATACAAACTGACATTAAAAAGCATGCAATTTTGTGATATCAATTACAGACCACTCCTACTTAACAAATATTCATTATCTGTGTTCATGCTTTAATGTTGTCAAATAATTGTGGAGCACCACTTAAAATTCCTTGTATTTACATGGTTTTGCCACACCACATGATCCATGTGAAACATCAATGCACATATGTCTATCATTATCACTGTCTTTTTGTCATTGGGTTTAGAAACTAAATTAATTTTAGTTTTAGACAATGCTTCATTCATTGACTTTAACTTTGTTACTTTATGTCCAAATGTGAAAATTGTGTTCTTTCTCCACATAGGTCTACTACATCAATTATGCAACCAAGGTGTAATCAGTCTGTGTAAGGCTTATTGTTATTGTTCTATTACTGAAACTGATGCCAATAAAATAGTGTGAAATAATTTTATTAATAATCTAATTCATGAAAGTATAGCAAAATTTGACTTATTTAGCTACAAGACAGTTTTAAGTAGAGAAATAAATTCCAGGAAACAATCTAATCTGGATTATAAGTTTGGTTTTTATATCACAAGTCAAGGCAGTATATCTAACGATGAATCGCAACCAGGCTCTTTTGAAATTTGGTTGTGAATTATAAGAATGGAAGAAATATTACAAATATGAATAATAAAGGCACAGTTTCAAATGATTTCTCTATGTTGAGGACCCCCCCACCTTCATTAAATATTTCTCATGATTTTCTATGAATTTATGGTCCTCACTTTCAGTGGATTCACTTAAAATGATAATTTTTTTTCTATCCCAATCATCCACTTTAAACGAGGATGGCTTGTATTATAAAGATATTTTTTTTTCTTTTTCTGTTTTTGTGATATTAGAAATAACGTAATAAACTCTTCAGTACTCTTTTCAACAGTGGATCTACAACATATATAGTGAAAGGTTCTTGGGGCACTGTTCAGAAGTTAAAAATTCTACACACTCAATTGCAGTGTAACACTGTCTTAATTATGTTTGGTTACAAAACCTCGTAATGAATGTTTTCAGAATAGCATATTACTTAAAAATGCTGAGGAATCATATCTGGGGCTCAAAACAATTAACATGTATTAAATTTAGATCTTGACTGGATTGAGATTACTTGACTGAATGGCATAAGACGAATATGTAAAGTGTAATTTAAAGAATTTGAACATGCAAGTTTGCTATTCTACTAATTAGTTCAAGCTTGGTTGCCACAATTGGTTCAACATTTGTCAATACTAAATTAGGAGGGATAGCTTCGTATTTTGTTAAGATAATAAAAAATCTTATCTGTAAATATAAGATTCTCAAGTACACAAGTTTTCCCCAAAAGTGAGATAATTTCATCACAGAAAATTGTCAATTTAACAATGCTTAAAAATAAAATTTCAATCCTCAAGTTCAGTCTCCCCTCCCCACCCAGTAAATGGAAATAACCAGTAGACACAATAATTTAAAAACAAATCCTTGTGTGGCTTGGACAATGTTATTAGAAAATAGTAATAATAATAATAAAACAGAGTTTAAAGAAAGGCTTAAGATTTGTATCCATCGTGCAGGAAAATTTTAATAAATGTAGATTATATTAATTCTGTCAAATGTTTCAGAAATTATAGAAACTCATATAACTAATGCAGTTTTAGAATTATCTCTGAAAAACCTACAATGAGTATGCTTATCAAAACAACTTGAACTCATCCAAAATTCTTCAACAGTAACAACACACAAATAAATCAAAACTTTTTTTTTTTTTTTAAAAAAAGGCTTATTTAATTTAATAATCTTTGTAGATTTTAACAAAGTTAATGCTAACATGAATCATAAAATCCTAATATAAAAAATATACAACATAGAAATTGGAGAACTCCATGAGCTACTAAAAAAAATAATTAAATAAAAACAGAAATTCAAAATATCAAATTAGGTATACATCAAGGATGAAATTTAAGACCATTATTATTTATTCTGTTTATGGGAATATTGCTACCAATATCTCAAATGCTTTATTCACAATTGAAGACATTTTTAATAAAAATGTCCATGAAAATATTCCAGCTGTTGAATATTTCTTCAACCAAATAATAAAGTAGTGTTGAAGAAAATAAATCGTAAACAAAAAAATGAGAATTAGAAACAAAAACCTGAACCACACTTTTGGTTCAAAAAATTGAATAAAAATTGCTGAATCCATGCAAACACAACTGATATGATGTAATTCTGAAACAAACCTCATCTTGCCAAATTTTAAACAATTAAATGCAAATCAAGAAATAAACTCAAGACTACAATAAAATTATCTTATATCCTTATCAGTTATCTATACAACCTTAATAAGTATTCTTTAAAATTATCAATACTTGTGAAAATAATTGGCAAGGTTACGATATTGGAAGTTGTACTACATTAAACCTACAATATGAAGTCTAATAAATCAGTTAATTTACAAGACCAATTTATTATTTCATTGAAGGTTCAGAATTGTAAAGTTTTTAGCCAAATTAAAGAAGAGATTACATATTTATATATTCAGTCTGTGTAGCAAGTACACTGGCAAAACTAACAAATATCAGTAACTACTCAATGTTTATATTTTATTACATACTTACACTAAATAATAAAAATGTTCTTATATAATTGGTTCTTCTAATTTTTATTGATCATTAACTTAAATGGGACCCTATTAACAATTGTTGCACATAGATATACTGTTAAAGGATATAATCAAGAACTATCTAAGGATAAAGAACAAAAGAACTACATTCATTATATATATTATAGTCACAAAATATAGTAGATTGCAAAAAAATAGACTAGATTCTCACAGCTGTTATTCATAGCATGTAATCAAACTATAAACCACTAACCAAAGTGGATTGCTGGTAGTTAAGTATACAATCAAGCAATATTTATGAATTTAATAACAGCAATTAAGTTTACAAGAAGATTCTATATATCTCAGTCTAACAAGTAAGATATTAAGTACAGAATTGTTTCATTAATATTACAGTTAGCAAAACTATTCTTTGAACGAATTTATTCTTGATCACATATTTCATACCCAATCTTTTGTATTATAATGCCAGCAATGATAGATAGCTAAGCAGTTACCTAGTAGGACTGTAAGATAATAAGTAGATAAATAAAAAAAGATATATTCCCTCTATTTTTCTAGAGGTTTCTAATAGAAACACTACATAACATGATTACAACACAAGATGCTACAAATTTAGTATAATGTTGTGGTTATTTCAAAAATCACAAACAGCAGCTCATCAATGAAAACTATTCTGCTAGATGCTAGAGTTTCAAAAGCATTAGATTTAGCAACAAACCATCACTAAAATGCTGTCTGTGTAGCAAGTACACTGGCAAAAATCATAAATATCTGTAGCTATTCATGTTTATATTTTATTTATACTTATATTAAATAATGAAAATGTTCTTATATAATTGCTTCTTCTAGTTTTTATTAATCATTAATTTACATGGGACCCTCAAAATCACAGTATATATCACTCATTTGCAATAACAACATAACTCAAAAAACATCATTTTCCAGAAAATAAGTTTGAAAGTTAATGAAATGGTTAATTCCATGTCAAATCAACACAATTTTGGTAGATATTCAGACTTGATGTCTCAGATTGTCATGATTTTTGGAATGCAGCAATATACCATAGACTTATGAAAAAATACCCAATTTCAGTTGTGTACAACTGTTTTAAGTTTTTTTTTTTTTTTTTTTTTTTTTTTACCGCCATGTGGAAAATTAAATTAGTAGGATTTTTTTATTCATTCCAGTCTGGTCTAGAAATAGTTTTCAATTTTAACACCACTGACTTACTCCATAATTTCATATATGAGATTATTGTTAAGAAAATAAGATCTTAAGAAAAATAAAATCTTAAGAAAATGAGCAAATGATTGATTTTGGGAACTGTAATCAAATTGGAGAAATGCTATCTCTCCTACTTAAAGGGCATAAGTAAACCAAGATCAAAAGGTTATTTTTTAAAAATTAAGATTATCCACGTTTTATTGTATTTTTATTATTTTGTTGAATATTTCTCAATTAAATTTTAATCTGGTTCAGGCCAACTGGTGTGTGTGTTTGGGGGGGAGTATGTGGGCTGTGTATTTGACACCTCTGGTTTACGTTATTAGTGTTTCCCCTGAAATGCAATGTTTGTATGTATTTTTTGTCTTAAAAATTGCTCTATTTTACTTTTTAAAAAAAACTCTTAAATTCTTATTTTTTTTTTTTTTTTACGCTGTGTGGAAAATTAAATTAGTAGGGTTTTTTTTTTTTTCATTCCAGTCAGGTCTGGAAATAGTTTTCAATTTTAACACCACTGCCTTACTCCATAATCTCATATATAAGAGATCATTGTTAGGTAACCTGTGATTAATGTTGAGGGATAACCATCATACCTAAAGAAGAGGACCTAATGAAGGTGCATCTGGCAGTTGAAGGTTGAAAAGTTTGAATTTGTAGATTTCATGATGAGTAACATTTGACAGTCTACTCAAAAGATTATGAAATAATGTAGTAATTCGCCAGTTTCTGTCTTCAGGCTGTGACTGAATATATTGTTCATTTGCTGCAACAATAACTCGTGCATTTTTGAGTTGTTTGCAAAAAAAAAAAAGAATGGGTCTTTAAGAGTTTTTTTTTATTGGTACACTGACTTAACTGAGCTTTTAAAACTCACCAAGATTTAGCAGTTTTTTCAGTATTGCATCAACACATTTGGGTAATTCCATGTCAAATCAACACACTGAATCAGACTTGATGTCTCAGATTGTCATGATTTTTGATATGCAGCAATATACCACAGACTTATGAAAAAATACCCAATTTCAGTTGTGTACAACAATTACTTTTGAAGTTATTAATTTTTAAAGATATAAATTTTTATCCAAAAATTACATGTTTTGGCACCTTTAGTTGCCTGTAGGCTAGCAACCAGTGATGATACAAACTTGGGAGTGGTCTCATTTTAAAGCTGTTGAATATAATATGATATGCCACAAGATAGGGGTTACAAAAAAAAAAAATTGAAAATTTTTAGTTAAATTTTAAAATTTGAATTTCTTAAAAAGTGGCAATTTTAAAAATTTCAAAAAATTATCAAGATTAGTTTGTAATATCTAAATACATATAGCAAAATTCTATCATGGGATCTCAATGGGATCTGGAGATGAAGGGCTTCAGAAATATACATGGTTTGTGAATAATTTACCAAATCTAGTAAAATTTTATTTTTAAACTACTAATTTTGCTGTGCAGTGTGTAGGACATTATAAAATGCATGAAATGCAATGATTATCTTATAGTACAATGTTTAGAAATCCTTTTTTAAAATAACATTGAAGCTGATTGGCCTGCAAGTATGAATGTAGAGGGGAATCCCCTTTTTTTCAGGGAAATCCACTTTCACAAGGTGGAAGCTGATTGGTCAAGCAGACAAGACCATTCATTTATAGCCCAGTGTAGCTTTAGAGTTGCTTGTAGGAAGTTCATTTCTTGACCAGTTCCTGTGATGATGATAAATTATTAATTTTGTATCTTTAGAACACAAACCATTTCTTGGCCACTGGAGTTCTTCTTGTTAATTTCTCAATATTTCTCACCTGCATGATGGATACCACTGACAAGAGAGTAAAAATGGATTGTTTTAACCCTTTTAGTAAGCCTAATCACTCTCATGTAAGAAAAAGTTTGAGACCTGTGACTTGATTCCTGGAACACCCGAGTTATCTAAAGTCTGTGACCTTTGTAGGAAACATCTGACAAAGTTGAGAGATGAAAAATGCAGAGAAATTTTACCTGGAACTAGCCATATACATGAAGAAAGTCAGTCTGATACTGAAATTGAAGCATCCACTGATATACCTTTTTTAAATGAATCTGAGTCTCTGAGGTCTCTTAACAGCTCTCTTTTAGAGATGGGAGAGTCACCAATAGAAATGAAAAGGATGCAATATAAAGTTTACTCCACTGACAAGGCCAAGAGAATCAATGTGGCTGTCAAGAGAAAACTGCTTATGAATGCATGTACTGATGATGCGGATAATGATTCACAAGATGAGTTCTTTAAACATGTAAAGGAGGTGTACAACAGCTTCACTAGTAGAAAGAAGAAGCTTCAGCTGCTGACTCTTGTGCCTGACAGTTGGAGTGTGAGGAAGGTAATGCAAGAATTTTCGGCCCCTAACTACTTAGCACGACAAGCCAAGACACTGTTGAAAAAAAAGGGTGCCTTGGGTAGTCCTGATCTGAAAGCAGGGGAAAGTCTGCCAAATCATAGTGTTGATATTGTCAAAGGATTCTTTACAAGTGACGAAATGAGTAGAGTGATGCCAGGAATGAAGGACTTCATATCAGTGAAAGACAGCACAGGTGGTAAAGTACATGTTTCAAAAGGTTTAAGCTTAATAATTTAAAGGAAGCATACAGAGTTTTCCAAGAAAAATTTCCAAGTGTAAAAGTGGGATTCTCCAAGTTTGTTGAACTTAGACCTAAAAATTGTGTGCTGGCAGGACAGAGTGGAACACATTCAGTCTGTGTGTGCACCACTCATCAGAATGTGAAGCTTATGTTTGAAAACGCAAGAATAAGTTCAATGACGAATGGTCAAAATTAAAACGTACAAGGAGTGTCTGCAAGAGATTGTTTGCAGCCCACCATCAATTGACTGTTTCTTTTCAAATTGTGTTTCATGTCCAGGTACTGAAAGGATTAGAAAAATTTTGGAAAAAGCATTTGAAGACAATGCAATTGAGACTGTCACATACAGACAGTGGATCTCTGTGGATCGATGTAATTTGGAAATAATTCAAAAACCGGTTAGTGAATTAGTTGATGTATTTTGTGAAAAACTTCCTGTTCTACTTTGTCATCACTTCACAGCTAAAAAACAAAGTAAATTTCTGAGACATACCAAGGAAAATTTTCTGGAATCTCAAGTGGCTGTCATTTGTGACTTTTCCGAGAATTATTCTTTCATTTTGCAAGATGCGGCACAATCATATCATTGGTCAAATAGTCAGGCAACCATTCACCCTTTTGTGGTGTATTTTAAAGAAGAAGAAATCAAACATTTCAATTTTGTAATAATATCAGACTGCCTAAACCACAACACCACTGCTGTCTACCTGTTCCAGGCAAAGTTGATGGAATATCTGAAATGCAAGTTTCAAAGACTTCCCAAAAAATTCTTCTATTTTTTGGATCGTTCTGTGGCACAGTACAAAAATTTTGGGTGAGTGCGAAAGTTCTACCCATTTTTGGATATGGAAATTTGCAATGGAATTGTCCTCACACATGACATTGGTAATGACACAAATCGCCTGCCAATCAAACGTGTGGATGCCTCACATATAAATGCATTGTGTCTCACAAAGTTAATCATCTCAAAACAAATATCAGAGAGTGTTACATGGAACGCGAGAAGGAGCATATAAGACATTGTTTGTTATACGAGTTCGATAAAAAGAGTACGGCAGCCGCAGCATGTCGCAATGTTTGTCAAGTTTATAGGGAGGATGCAATAGACAAAAGCACTTGTCGTCGATGGTTTCGTAAATTTAGGGAAGGAGACAGAAGCTGCCAAGATCAGGCTAGGAGTAGAGATCCATCACACATTGGAGAGGAAGATATTGACCAAGCCATAAGGAACAGCCCGAATCCAACCGTGCAAGAGTAAGCGGAGAACAGTCGAGAGACGGCTGGGTAAATTGGGTTTTACGAGAAAGTTGGATCGTTGGGTTCCACATAATCTGACAGCTAAGCAACAGGAAGACCAAATCGCCACCTGTGTTTCCTTGCTTTCCCGGTACAAAAATGACCCATTCTTGACACAAATTGTGACAGGAGATGAGAAGTGGGTTATGTACCGTAACGTAAAGCGTCGTAGGACTGTGTGTCGCCCTTCTGATCCGCCTGCGACTTCGAAAGCTGAACTTCATCCCAAGAAGGTGTTATTGAGTGTGTGGTGGGATGTGCAGGGAATAATTCACTGGGAGGTCCTGCCACTCAACCAAACCATCAATGCTGCCTTCTACTGTCTACAGTTAGACAGGCTGCATTCAAATTTGGTAGCCAAGACTTTTTTGACTGGAAACCGCCGGAATTTTACCGCTGTGGGATTCATCTCCTACCAGAAAGATGGCAAGAGGTCCTAGATAGCAATGAGGATTAAGCACAATAATAGGTGCTGTTAATTTTGCACCCATTTTTTTGCTCTTCTTTATGGGTAATGAAAACGGATAGAACTTTTGCACTCACCCAATAAAAAAAACTTTCGTAACTTGTGTAATCACAAGCAAGATTTTGGAGCAGAGGCTGAATGGCATTTTGCAGCAACAGCACATGGAAAAGGTCGATGCGATAGGATGGAGGGCAACGGTAAAAAGACTAGCAGCTAGAGCAAGCCTACAAAGACCCTATGAGGACCAAATAATGAATGCAAGGCAACTGTTTGAATGGGCACATCAGAACTTATCTAACATATACTTTAAATTTGTGACGACTGAAGAATACATTAAAACTGAAGAACAACTGACCAGCCGGTACAGTACAGCTGTAACTATATTAGGCACTCAGAAATTTCATGCCTTCATACCTCTCACGTGTGGAACCAAAGTAAATGTGAAATTATTTTCTTCTGCAGTTGTTTCAAGTATATTTCCTGTTGTAAATGACATACAACAGATAGTATTTGCAGATATTAGTTGGTATGTTACTTCAATCTATGGTGACACTTTGTGGTTGAATTATGTTCGGGCTAAAGATGAAGATTCCAGTAAAGTGCAAATTACATTCCTTCACCCTTCAGGTTCATCACCCTCATATATATATATCCTACACCACCTGATATACGTTGGATCCCTTCTGCAGATCTGATATGTAAAGTGAACCCTATCACACAAACTGGTCGAACTGAACAAATGTGTGGGTATCTTCCAACAATTGAAGTTTTCATAAGACAAAACAAACATTACTGAAGTACTAATTTGTTAAGCCTTAACTTTACTCATGTAATATCGGATTTTTAATGGTAAGTATGTATGTGACCTTTTTCCATTTTAAAATAAATGTAAAAATAATAGCCAGTGCTTGTTTCATTGTAATGTGTTGCTTGTTCCATTCAATTTTCTGAAACGGTACTAATTCTAATATTTTTCACAAAACATGTGTATTTTTGAAGCCCTGCATCTCCAGATCCCATTGAGATCCCATGATAGAATTTTACTATATGTATTTAGACATTACAAACTAATTTTGATAATTTTTTGAAATTTTTAAAATTGCCACTTTTTGAGAAATTCAAATTTTAAAATTTAACTTAAAATTTAAAATTTCTCAAAAAGTGGCAATTTTAGAAATTTCGAAAAATTATCAAAATTAATTTGTAATGTCTAAATACATATAGCAAAATTCTATCACGGGATCTGGAGATGCAGGGCTTCAGAAATACACACGTTTTGTGAAAAATATTAGAATTAGTACCGTTTCAGAAAATTGAATTGAACGAGCAACACATTACAATGAAACAAGCACTGGCTATTATTTTCAAGATGTTGTTTTTTGTAACCCCTCTCTTGTGGCATATCATATTAAAGCCCCATTCACCAGCTTTAAAATGAGACCACTCCCAAGTTTGTATCATCACTGGTTGCTAGCCTACAGGCAACTAAAGGTGCCAAAACATGTAATTTTTGGATAAAAATTTAAATCTTTAAAAATTAATAACTTCAAAAGTAATTGTTGTACACAACTGAAATTGGGTATTTTTTCATAAGTCTATGGTATATTGCTGCATATCAAAAATCATGACAATCTGAGACATCAACTCTGATTCAGTGTGTTGATTTGACATGGAATTACCCAAATGTGTTGATGCAATACTGAAAAAACTGCTAAATCTTGGTGAGTTTTAAAAGCTCAGTTAAGTCAGTGTACCAATAAAAAAAAAACTCTTAAAGACCCATTCTTTTTTTTTTTTGCAAACAACTCAAAAATGCACGAGTTATTGTTGCAGCAAATGAACAATATATTCAGACACAGTCTGAAGACAGAAATTGGCGAATTACTACATTATTTCATAATCTTTGGAGTAGACTGTCAAATGTTACTCATCATGAAATCTACAAATTCAAACTTTTCAACCTTCAACTGCCAGATGCACCTTCATTAGGTCCTCTTCTTTAGGTATGATGGTTATCCCTCAACATTAATCACAGGTTACCTAACAATGATCTCTTATATATGAGATTATGGAGTAAGGCAGTGGTGTTAAAATTGAAAACTATTTCCAGACCTGACTGGAATGAAAAAAAAAAAAACCCTACTAATTTAATTTTCAACACAGGGTAAAAAAAAAAAAAAAAAAAAAAAACAAACTTAAAAAGTCTATTAGAGCATTTCTTAAGACAAAAAATACATACAAACATTGCATTTCAGGGGAAACAATAATAACGTAAACCAGAGGTGTCAAATACACAGCCCACATACTCCCCCCCAAACACACACACCAGTTGGCCTGAACCAGATTAAAATTTAATTGAGAAATATTCAACAAAATAATAAAAATACAATAAAACATGGATAATCTTAATTTTTTAAAAATAAGCTTTTGATCTTGGTTTACTTATGCCCTTTAAGTAGGAGAGATAGCATTTCTCCAATTTGACTGCAGTTCCCAAAATCAATCATTTGCTCATTTTCTTAAGAAAACTTCTTATATTCCTGAGATTTGAATCAACAGCACTTTTCTTTATTACTCTTGGAAATTGAATGTGAGCAAGAAGGTTCACTTTAACATATAGAAGTTCGCTGGCTTTCCACTCATAAGGTTTGGAAACAATTTTGGTTAAAACACAAAAAAAATAAAATGTTTTTTGAAATGAAATGAGAATAATCAGAACAACCTAATTATAAAATAATATTATACAAAAAAGGTTTAGTTTTCATTGTAGATATTACAGGGCATTTAAAGAAATTGAAATTAAAACTTCAGGGTTGAAATCAGGTTGCAATGTACAACTATGTTAAAGCTTTTAAGGTAAAGGCAAAGGGAAAGGCAAATAAAAAATTGTGTTTTGATTTATTTTCCTACATGTAACAATTATCCTTCGGAGTTTTGTGATTTCAGCAACAATGCCTCAATATTCAGGAATTACTATATGAATTTGAAAAGAGATTTGAAGGCTTCAAGATGTATGAAAATGATTTTTAACTATTTACTTCTCCATTTTCTTTATAGTGAGTTGCAAAAAGTAACATTCAAATGGAACTTGCTGAAATTTAGTGGAATTCAGAATCTTGACGATACAGTAAATGCCAAAAGAGAAGTGTAATGAAGCTAGTATTCCTAACTTTTACACTTAAGTTGCCAAGACATTTCTTTAAAAGGCTCCTATTTGCTGCAAGAATCTTACCTGTGTTTGTTTTGTTTTTCTGATTTGTATGCACATAAGTGCTACTAAATAACATAAATATTGAAAACCAATTCATTTTTAAATAAAGTCAAAATGAGGCCTGCACTGATCCTCATATACGGTTTAGTGGTCTTATTTGAGTTTGACACTCCTTTATGTAAGTCATATAGCACAAGTGTTTATATTTCCTTTCATTCATAATTCTTATTGATCATGTATCAAACCCAAAAATTGCCTAACTATTAATTGTCCTAATTGCATCCTTTCCTGGTATGTGGCAAAAATCTTGCTTCTTACCCTATTTTATATATATATATATATACACACACACACATACACTGTCCGGCCACTTTATTAGGTACACCCCTGCTGTACGCATGATTGTCTGGACCAGTCTTGTCTCACAACAACTCTTCAAGTCGGTGGGGGCAGTGTCATGGTATGGGGGATGTTTTCCTGGCACATGCTGGGTCCATTGATACCTCTGGAGGCATGTCAGGATGCTAGAGTGTACCTAAAACCGTAGCTGACCAAGTGCAATTGTACATGCTAACAGTTTATCCTAATGCAGATCACTACTTCCTGCAGGATAATGTGCTGGTGGACAAAGCCTGCATCACTATGGGATGGTTTGAGGAACATGACAATGACTTTTCCTTGCTGCAGTGGCCAGCTCAGTCCCCGGATCTCAGCCAGATTGAAAATTTGTGGGATGAGTTGGAACGGGCTATTCTCTCCAAGCCAACTGCGTGATACACTCATGTCTGCATGGTACACAATATCTCAACAACGTTTTCAGCATCTTGTGGAATCCATGCCTCGACGAATTCAGGCTGTTTTGGGGCTAAAGGAGGCCCAACACGCTACTATGTAGGTGTACCTAATAAAGTGGCCAGACAGTGTATATATATATATATATATATATATATATATATATATTTATTTATTTATATATTGTCAATTCATACACCCACGAGAAATTTTAAGGATATGGAAGATCTACCATATGGTTAACACATCTGCAATAAGGAAATCTTGATTGAAAAACACTTTTATTAACTGAATAAAACTAGTTTAGTGACAGAAGAAACCCACGTTTCTAATTATAAATAAAGATCATCTTATGAGAATGCAATAAATGCAACTTCATATATTACATTTTCATCTTTCACTCATTTTTGAAGCATTATCAATGTCTAGATAGAATATAACATTTTGTAATAATAATGGAAAATTCTGCCAAATACAAAGGTATAAAGCAATGCAAATGAAACTACTATAAGAAAACAATGTGCAAAAAAGTGAACATTATAAATTAGTAAACTAATACCAATAGGATAATCCTTTAACAAACCAATGATATTATTAATGCTAGGAATTTCTTGTTTACGATTTACTATTTCATTTTTATATTTACTGATAAATAATGTATTTTTTTATAACCAATTTATTTTGATTATTGTCAGAACATAGGGCTTTTATTTCATTTCATTGGTTACATTATGAATTCCTAACTATAGCAGTGTCAAACATCTTATTTTTGTCAACTCATAGAATGATATTCTCATAGAATAAATTTCTATCTTCTAACATTGAATTCCAAAAATAGCAAAGTTAAAATATATTCAAATGGGATAGAATGAATATGGAAATATTGTTCTATATTTTGATTCATTTAGTATTTATCTCTGCTATCAATATAATGGTAAAACCCCGCTAATCCGGCATCTGTCTAAGGGTTTTTTTTACACTGAATAAGCCTTGCGGGCACGTTTGGCAGAGTTAGCGGGCAATCAGCCGAGGTCGGGCGTACTCGGCAGTGATGATAAATCTTCGTCCGCCGCCGTCTAGTGCTCACTTGTTAGTGCTACGGTACAGTGAAGCTTTGTCGTGAACGTTCAGTGTTGTGAGTTTGAGTTGAGTTTCTGTACAATGTTTTCTAAACCAAGCACCTCTAATATACGAAATAAAGTAACTATACTATACTGTATGTACTATATTAAAATATAATACTATATAAAAATATATTTTGTTGTTTTTTTTTTTGTTTTTTTTTTAACATTTTCCATCACTACCGAAATCAGAGAAATCACAATAGAACACGGAAAAATGGCCTGATACCTATTAATAGCCCTTTTGACTCTCTATTTTAGCGGTATTTCCGCTATCCTCGCAATAACGGCTATTTTTAGACGGCGATCAGTAATCTGGCACTGCTGAAATCCCGAACGTGCCGGATTAGCGAGTGTCTACTGCCCCAAGGCAGAATGGGTCTGCAAAAGTTGATGCTAAGACGAAAAACTTATTGCAGGTGCAGGCGTTTTAGTAAAAATTAATCATAGAGGTTTTATAGGTGAATAAGTAAGCAATTTACTGATGATGATCAATTCTTTGTTTTTATTGAGTTTAGTTTTTTTCGTTTATGCCCCGCAAAAAACGTTCATTCTATATGATATCTTTCTGCAGCCTTCATTTTCATTCTGCAACAATGTCGTGCCGTCGCTTGATGTTCTGCTTTGGGGGTCTACTGTAACTGCATTAGTTAATTCAATCTCTTTCATTTAGACTTTTCTTTTTAACTAATTTTCTGACATAATTAGTTGTGACAAAATAACAAACTATTAAACAAGAGAATAAACAACATATATCTTATTTAAAAACATTTAAAGTATATTTCCAATCTTGTTAATTTTGCATTTAATGGGTTAAAAATCATTTATGCCACAATGCATAGTCAAATGGCTAGAGATCTGATCCCTTTACATGATAGGATTTTTTTTTCTTCTCAAAAATACTTGAAACAGGCTGTTATAAGCTGCAGCATGGTAAGTGAAAAACAAATGGATGCATTTTCATGCTTATGTTTTTGCTTTTTTAATAGAATCTAAACAAAATTCTGAAACTGCAATATAATTTCTTCCTGTATTTATTCTACTGTGAATGGATCTTCTTCTGATGTTATTATTTGTAAAACTGGACAACATCAGAAAGAGAACTTCAGTGGGCTAAACTGGAGAATATGGTATCTGCCAATCATAGTCTTGGTAAGGATACATCCGCACAGGGATACATTATGATGCATACTGTTATCTCAAATTGCAGTTAGTCAGATGAGGGTTAGTTTTTCTAGTAAAAGATCGTGCAAAACCATTCTTAAATAAGCTTACCTGAAAATCTCATTCTACTTTTCACTAGTGAATTGAAAAACTAAAATTCATATCTTAAAAGTAGTGCCAAGGCAAAACTCAACCGTAGACCAAAACAGCCTGGTACCGTAATCTCCAGTTTCACCCTTCTGTGAGCCAAATCAATAAAATCATCAATGATATAAAGAAAACCAAACAAACAAAACTATTATATGGTTTTACTAAAAATTAACTTTTTCAATAGGACCCAGAATCAAGCTGTTAAAAACAGCTCTGGTATGGAAAATATGCACTTTTAAGGTTTCCTTTTTTTTCTTCTTAGTATTCATTAAGACTAGACTGAAGTTCCTGACACCTTCGATCCAGCAGCCACTGTTTTGTACAAGTAGTTTCACACTATGTTTTGTTATTAAATTTATATAACGACATAAACAGTGAATCTGCTCATTAAGTGAGGGGAAAAAACAGCCGTAACAGATTGTGGATAACCTAAATGATCAAACGCCAAAATGAGATAATTTTTCTTTTACAGCCTTTTTCTACCTCAATACGTTGTGTACGATTTAAGTTTTGACCACAGACATCTATTATATCCTAAAAGGAGCTATTGCATCATAAGACTTATTTTATTGCTTATAAATAAAATATCTGATTACCTGCATATTGTCTGATGCTCTACATAGTGCAATAAAATGAAAGAAGTGTTTAAAAATATTAGCAGTGTTTGACTGGGATATAAATACCAAAACATAGTTAAATAAGAAAAATTATTTTACTTAAGTATAACTAAATTTACAGACCATGAAGGAACAGATCCAACAATAGACATGAGTGAGTGATAGCAACAAAGGATATGTCCATCACTCACGATTAACACATTCATTGATGAAACAATTGCTTATGTGATAAAAATAAAAAAAACTATTTTTTTTTTTAAAACACCAAGTGTTCAAAATTACTATTGATTACTTTACTAGTAACTATTAAGGATCTACAGGGTGACCACAGTGAGTGTGGTTCATCAGAAGCAAGAAAGTCATTCACTATATGAAGGAAATAAAGATTGACTGGCTGCAAATAAAGAACTGAACTGACAGTTTAATGTTTGTGTAAGGAGATATATTGGAAGTAAAGAGAAATTAGAAACATCTTGAGTTGGATGCAGTCATTTAAATCAGATCATATGTAACAATGATGTGTGAAGATTATGTAGAAAATGCATTTTCATGGATTTGAAAGTCCATGGAAAGTACAAAATCAAAACTAAGGAAGATGAATGAAAATCTTCTAATGTAATGGCTATATTAAAAAATTGAAATACTTTGCATGTATTTCCATAAAAAATCTCTGTAACAGAGACAAAATTCACAGCTTAACATCTGAGGAAGTCCAAAGATTTGGATGAAACGTCAGGTGACTGTATAATTTTTAATGTGTTAATAGCCCGTTCTGGTGCAGCCTTATGGTCTAGACAATAGTGTATGTAGGAATCTGGGTTCAAATTCCAGTGCGGGGCTTGGATGTTTCATTCTTTCTTCTTCAGTGTTTCGTCCGTTTCTGCAGGTGTAACAGCTAGTTCGTCCCCTGTGGTGCACCCTGGGTTATGCTAAAGAACTGGCAATTTTGGCAGCCAGACAGATCAATCATCTTGATCTCCTGGCTAATGAATGCCATGCGATAAATAAATAAATAAATAATGTGTTAATTTTATAATTTTAATTTTGAAACTGATGTAAAATCGTAATGAGTCGATTATAAAATTTTATGGAGATACATGCAAAGTATTTCAATTTTTTAAAAAGACTCAATATAATCTGCATGGAAAAAAAAGAAAAATAGAAATAAATAAAACACACTTACTTACAAAAAGTTGAGAGAATTATACATGGTAATAATCTGACAGTTTCGGAATACTGTGCGTATTCCTTCATCAGGGACGGCACAAACATATAGGACATAAAGACAACATTTAGGAACGACATGATGAGGGAAGGTATGGTTGTATGTTATTGGGTTGTAAGCTTTAAGCTGGATTATTTAGAAAGATTCAGCTAGGGCTGAATCTTTGTATATAATTCTTTCTACCTAGCTGAATCTTTCTATATAATCCAGCTTAAAGCTTACAACCCAATAACCAGCGGGCAAAATAGCGCCCGTCACTATTGCTAAACTTTCTTAATCCTCCTACTTCCCTCACTTTCACCATACCTTCCCTCATCATGTCGTCCTAAATGTTATCTTTATGTCCTACATGTTTGTGCAGTCCCTGATGAAGGAATACGCACAGTATTCCAAAATTATCGGATTATTACCATGTATAATTCTCTCAACTTTTTGTAAGTAAGTGTGTTTTATTTATTTCTATTTTAAAACTGCTTTACATGTAACCCAGTTATAAGTAGTTCTGATTTGTGCATAATTGTTTGTAGGTCCTGGCGACAATTGTATTTCAACTATAGATATTCCCCAAGTGCACCGCTAGACAGCTCGGCGTAATCGACATATAATCATTGCATTCATAAAGTTTCCTGGCAGCTTCCTTCCTACAAAGTTGGCTTATGAAAGCTCGGTTAGAGACAATAACTGTGGGAATCCAACTGAATGAATTTTCACATTGATGAAACGTGTGTTCCTTCATTTACTTCAGTCTCTCTCTTGTAGCCATGGGTAGGCTTACCATATTTTTTTGGGTCCAACCTAGGACATATTTTTGAAATTACTTAAAAGTCTTAACAGTTTATTGAAACATTAAACTTTATTTATTCATTTGTATTTTTCACTAGACATGACTTTTTTCTGAAATGGTTTGTTTGTTTTAATTACATCATAAAATTCACAGCAAGAAAGTTCTGAATTAATTTTAACATTTAGCAGATGTTTAACAGTAGATACTGAAAGTCTATCCCTTTCTGCAGACCAAATGGTCCCCATAATTGAGAAAACTCTGTCAACTGGAGCAGATGTTCCAGGCAAAGACATTGCAAATTCAACCATTTTAGAAATATTGCAACATGAAATATCAGTCTTTTGAAACACCTTAAAAATTGCTTTCCACTTCTCTTCAATAGTATCTAGTACTTTTTCAGAACTTGAACCACAACCTACCCTTTAGCCTTAACCTATGTTTAGCTGTTTTCACGTGGTCTTCAATATCACCCTTTCCTTTATGTGCAACAGAAAATTCTCCAGTACAAAGTGTGAAATAAACACGACCATTTTTACTGTTATTACACAATTTCAAAAATTTGTATTCCTGTTGCAGGTTGACATTACACACACTTTTTTTGCCCATTGCTAAACGATGAGACAAAAAATGAATAGAGATAAAATGATCAAAAACGCGTAGATGAGTTACTTCACACACAGAAACAACATAAATATATTGCCCCTGTTGTGTTGCCAATGACTAAGTGAAAAGTTGTGGCGGAACTGATAGCCACACCTCCCCATCGACGTCAGCGCTTGCTCCAAGGTCGGCTGAGAGAGGTACGACCGTAAGAGAATGTTTACAAATGCGACGTCGAACATCTAGGTCTAAAATGAAAAAAAAATCCTCACCAGTCATAAAATTCTCAAACGCCAGACATTTTTGCAACCCTGGACAGCACTAAAAATCCAGGACTGTTCGGGCTAATCCCGGACGTAAGGTAAGCTTAGCCATAGAAGAAATAAAAGTTACTCTTTAGAGGAAAAAGTAAGAGTTATTCGGGAAGTGAAAGACAACCCGCAAAAATCAAAAACAGAAATAGCGAATAGCTTAAATATAAGTTACACTACATTATATGCAGTAAGAAGGAGTCAATTTTAGAAGAATGTTGAAAGTTGGGTTCAAAATCTGCAAAGTGCAGCCATCAACAAAAGGGAAAATTTGCAGATATGGAAGTGAGTGACAATGTGATAGAAAATTAGTGAAAATTTGGTGAGTTTTTGCTTTTCATTTATCTTAGAACTGTAATTTTGTAATGGGCATACAGTATTTTATTCCATCGCTTAAAACACGAAATCAGAAAACCTCTATGAAAATGAATAAACTGCTTTGAAATCGACAGTTATGTATATCAGACGTTGAAAAATATGTACCTACTACACAGATGTTAATTACCAGTGTTCTTATTTAAGTTTACTTAAAAATGAAGTTAAACCTGAGTTGTACATAATTCTCAGTCCTTGTTATTTAAAATCTTCCCCTTGAAATATGTATATGTATAAACCAGTTTATACCAAACATACCTATATAGCCATTACATTAGAAGATTTCCTTTCAACAATCAATACAAAAACATTAAAAATCAAACTATAAAAGCAAGCTACAAAACTAGTACAGCACCGATTTTTAATGTTCCAATAATATGCCAGTTTTCGTTAATATCTATGTTCAGTACATTTGGCATGGATCTGAAATGTGGACAATGAAGGAAGCAGATATTTACAAACTAAGGACTTTCAAAAGAAAAATCCTGCGAAAAATTTATGGGCCTGTGAGAAAGACAGAAGGTTGGAGAGTAAGATATAATCATGAATTGCAAGAGCTTATTCAAGGAAAGGATATAGGGAAATTCATTAAATCACAGAGAATACGTTGGCTAGGACATTTGGAAAGGATGGAAGATAATAGGATACCCAAATGTATTATGAATGCTAGATTGCATTCCACCAGAAGAAGAGGCAGACCAAGAAACAGATGGCTGGACAATGTGCTGGCTGATCTTAAGGTGATGGAGATCCGAGGATGGAAGATGAAAGCTGAGAACCGAAGGATATGGAGGAAGATTGTTGAGGAGGCCAAGGCCCACCAAGAGCTGTAGTGCCAAAGAAGAAGAAGAAGAAGAAAAAGAAGAAGAAGTACATTTGGCACTTGTCCTGCTTTTTCTGTGTTGTTTTACGTAACACTTTGCAGCTGAGTCTGAGAACTGTATGCTCTGAGTCACTCTCTCTTTCTATTCTGAGGATTCAAAGCAATGTGTTTACTGTGTTTTAATTTTACTTTCTTAAATCTAACATGCCATGTGAGTGGGGCCTTTATG
>JAFIDM010009631.1:186361433-186385450 GCA_023159025.1 Thereuonema tuberculata
GATGGAATCTTTAAGTTACAGAGGAACTGTTGATCGGCTGCAATTTTAAAATTAATTTAATTTTAAAAATTAAAAAGATTGTTCCTATCTAGGTCGGACAAAGACAATTTATATAAAAAAAAAAAGACTCAAAATAAATCATAAAAAACTTTCACTTATTAAAAACTCAATAATCTTATTAAAAACTCCTCGATCTCATCAAACTTCGATTTCCTCCTCCTCCTCTTTCTTTTGTCTTTGCAGTCAGCTTCTTCAATTACTAGTTTCAATGAAAAAATACCGTTTAATGTAATATGGTGTTCTTTGGCTAAAGCTGTTTTCGAAACATTTCATTTTTCAAAAAGTGCAATTAAGTCTTTTTTTTTTTCTTTAAAAGATAACCAGGTAAGCTTTCATTTTCCTGGCATGTTAAAAACGTAATCGATGCACGAAATTGCAAGCGAAAAAAAAGCCCTTGTAGTGGGGCTTACTGTAGTCTTCTTAATACTGTATCTATTTACGGTACATTACGAAGGCTATGGGCTTACTCGCTATGAACTTTTACTTGTATTTAAAATGTTGCATATAAAGATAGGAAGGAAAAAAAAATAAACAAGATATACAGTAAAACCTCGTTAAGTCATCACTCAAGGGAACAAGGGAACACTCAAGGGAACACATTTTTGACGACTTAAGCAGAGTGACGACTTAAGCGGAGTGGGAATTTTTGAAAAAAAAAAACAAAAAAAGAAAACCCATTGAAATACAGTGTTTTTAAGGATTTTTGTAGGATTCGGTGAGATGACATGATATTCAGAAATCAATACATGCAAATGAATGAGTGGAAAATAAAAAAAAAAAACACTAAAAAGTTACTACATTTTAATCGTTTTAAAAGAAAGGCAATGTCTGTCTTTGAAACGTTCTAGCCAACCATTTCTGCCGCCGAAATCTTTAGTGTTCAACTCCTTAGCAATTTCCATGGCTTTTTCTTGAGAATCACGGTAGAAATCGGCACATTTTGTGATCTGGCAAGTTTTAGCCATCGAACTAAAACCTCCTCGATCTCATCAAACTTCGATTTCCTCCTCCTCCTCTTTCTTTTGTCTTTGCAGTCAGCTTCTTCAATTACTTGTTTCAATGAAAAAATACCGTTTAATGTAATATGGCGTTCTTTGGCTAAAGCTGTTTTCGAAACATTTCATTTTTAAAAAAGTGCAATTAAGTCTTTTTTTTTTCTTTAAAAGATAACCAGGTAAGCTTTCATTTTCCTGGCATGTTAAAAACGTAATCGATGCACGAAATTGCAAGCGAAAAAAAAAGCCCTTGTAGTGGGGCTTACTGTAGTCTTCTTAATACTGTATCTATTTACGGTACATTACGAAGGCTACGGGCTTACTCGCTATGAAATGAAGTCACACTCAGGAGCGGTCAAGAAAAACGTCTACACTCGACAGAGTCGCAGCGAGAAGTGTGCGTTGAATGATTAGCAGCGAGATTCCAAGAAGCCAAATCCTCAGAAGGGGTAGGAAAGGAATGAAGTGACAGGCATGGTCGAAAATTCCCCGTAAAGGCTTGGCTCTCTTAAAGGGAAGTGGCGGGGCTGAAAAGACAACACGATGGGCATGCAAAATGGAGAAGAAAGATGCTTTTGGGCATTTTTGAGGGTGACGAGTTGAATTAAATTTGGTGATGGGTAAAGGAGGGTTATTTTCCATTATTGTGTGTGAGACCTTGTCGGGACCAAAGGAAAACGACGACTTAAACGGAGTGACGACTTATCCGGGTGACGACTTAACGAGGTTTTACTGTAGTTAATGTGTAAATCAACTTTCGAATATCCTCAGGATAAGATTGCAAAACCAATTGGTGAGAATTAAAAAGAAAAAAAAATAGCAATTCCTCAGTGACAAAAAATAAAAGGAGAGGTTGCCTTCGAGAAGATTCCGCAGATCAAAAAGAAAGAAACTCAAGCAGTTCAAAGAGTAATTGAAAAGAATCAAAGAATGTTTTAATGGAAGTGGACTGTATTTTTTTCTCCATATCATGGAATCGGAATGCAACATATTTTGGTGGATTGTGGTCCCTAAATCCTTATTTATCATCAATATGTATTGATACTATTTTAGTAGCCAAGCTGCCATTCGAGTTCCCTTGAGATTTCAAAAATCTGTAATTATAAACTCTTTCAAGATTATTTTTCATTAATTAACAAAATAGAATAGCATTTATAGTTGGAATGCCAAATTTCAGTTCTGGTGAAGTTTTATATTTATATTAGTCACTAGTTGATATTGAATTTTCAATCATCAGTAATGATGAAAATAAATTATTCCGATGGTTTAAAAGCTTGAAGTCATTTGTTAATAACGTGCCATTTGAAATTATTTTCCATGAATTCAAATTGATTAAAATGTATTATTTTGTCTTATGATCATTTGCGTTTACAGTGACATTAAAAATTGCTCGAGGAAAACAAGTTTAAAAATTCTCCCATCTATTGCATCTACAAGATGAGATGCAAATACAGATTATTATTGGAAACTGTTGTATGTTATGAAGATATTCTACATCGTAGAAATTAAGATACACTTGAGCTGCCAACTTTGGAATACTAGCATGTTAAGATTCTACAAAAAGACAAAGGTTGAGCTATCTTTCAGCAGGATAATGCATGCCCACATACTGCAAAGACTGTTGTTAAAAAAAAAACGTTATTCATTCAGTTATTTTACGGTTTTGGACCCTAGATCATTATATACTGATTTGAATTTTGCATAAATTGAATTCCTTAGAGGCACAAAACTATCTACAAAAGTTTCAACTTTTGATTTACAGACGGACGGATCATTGGTTGCCCCCAGCTCTTTGATTCAATAAGTAACAAACTCAATTGAGAAAATCACCTTAACAACCTCTAATTTTTTTAAAAGCTACAAGTTCAAACGGACGGACAGGAATGCATATTTTGAAGACAAGTTGAATTTTAGAAACTATTTGCTCATACCTTTTTCTCTCCGATATAATTACTAAAGGAGCGTTATAAACAATAGATAAAAACTATAATACCCTGTGGTTGCTAGATATCATAAGGGTATTACGATTAACACTGAATAAGTGAAACAGGAAGTTAAAATTTAAAAAGAGATTCAAGGTTTTGACTTTCTCTCTTTCTTCTATCTTTCTACAATTTGATTCACTATTCGAAATTAAAAAGAAAACAGGAAAGAAGGAATTTAACATGCCTAATAATTCAACAAATAACAACCAAGAGAGGCACAAGAGAAAGTAAAAGGATTTCACACCCCGATCTACAATTGGAGAGAGCTTGGGTCGGCCGTTTCGTTCTCTTTAGGACTCGTCAGCCATCAACCAAAATCCTCCGATGACAGACCCAGAACTGCGAAAGATTAAGGATCCAGATCTCGCTCCCGAAAGTCTTATTTGTCTGTAGCTTATAAATATTTTTTATTCTATATTTTTAACAGTTCTGCAAACCCATTTTAAAACTTTTATTATTGTTATTATTATTATTGTATAAAAGTTACAAACCTTGGGATTACTCAGCAAAGACAAAATGGCGGGTCAATGGACCAACACACATATTGCCAAACGTAAAAAAAAGAAATGTGTGCAAGAATGGTTAGGGGTGTGTGGTTGTGTCCATAAATTTCCTAACTTCACGTATTGCGTTGAGTACCACAGCCTTCTGGAGTTGTGCATAAGTCTTTTTATGAAGTCTTATAGTGTGCTGAGACTGTGGTGCAATGTGTGAGGCACGAGACCAGTGACAGATAAGACGATGGGTACAACACGTACTCGGTCCTGCCTCCACTGCTTCTAGAGCTCGTGTGCTAGGTCTGTATATTTACTTATCTTCTCGGCCTGGGTTTTCTGCATGTTCTTGCTGAGAGATACTACAATATCAATGAGATAGGTTTGTTTGTTGAACTTAACAACAAGTGTGATGTCAGGTCTGTTGTGATGTATGGTATTGTCTGTGTGAATTTGGCGGTCCCAGTACAGCTTATGTAAGGGTGACTCTAGTATGCTTTGTGGTATGTACTTGTAGTATGGCACCGTGTTCTTAATAAGTGAGTGTTTGTGTGCTAGCTGTTGATGAGCGATCGACGCTACCTGATTGTGTCGGTGGAGGTAATCTCTTTGGGAGAGAAGGGGACAGCCGATATTATGTGGTCGATTGTCTCATGCGAAGTGTGGTATTTCCTGCATCTGTCGTCATGTGTGTTTGCGTCATGTAGAATGTGTTTCTTGTAGTTGCGTGTGGGGATGACTTGGTTCTGTATCGCGATCATGAATCCTTCGGTCTTCCCGAAACCTCACCACTCGTCAGCCATCTGTTTGACGTTATTATTATTAAAGTAAAACCCCGATTATCCGAGTTTCCACTTTAACTGATCTATCAAATATTTCTAGGATTTTTTTTTTGTTCTACATTTTCCATTTTTAAAACTACCGAAGAAATTCTGAACTTGATCTCACCAATCAACGAACAGGATATACGTGACTGGATAAACGCTGACGAACAGCAAGACATTATAGATGAAACGATCGTCAATAAGGAAAATGAATCTATCGATGATGATGAAGAAAGTGACGATGAAATTCGACATATGAAAATCTCTCATACAGATGGACTAAAAGCTATCGAAAGTGCTATTGAATACGTAGAACAACAAGAAGAAGCTACAAAAGCAATCTTGTTATCCTTAAAAAAATGGCAAAACATTGCTGCATAAAAATGCCAAAGTAACGTAAAACAAAAAACAATTAGGGACTTAATAAAAAGAACATTTAAAGTGCTGAGCTTTTATTTATCATTTAATTAAGGACTTTTGTATTTGTTAAAATATACATTTAAACCTACACGATTTCTTTTATTTACAACTAGGCCCCCATCCCCCGTCTCCTCCTGGTAAGTATGAGATAATCCAAGAAGAATCGATTCCAAGGGCAAAAAGTGATATTTTATTCTTCTAGTACCCGTGCCCTAATGGATAAGAGATCTGACTTGGATCAAAAGGTTGCAGGTTCGATTCCCGCCGCGAACGTTTCATTGTGCTAATTATTTCTATTTTTCACAGGAAATTAACAATTGCGCCGGACAGACAAATAGAGAAATAAAAGATTTTAGTAATATAGATTTTCCCTTCAACCGAGTTTTCCGGTTATCCGAATTAGTCTTGGTCCACATTAACTCAAATAATCGGGACTCCACTGTATTATTATTATTATTATTATGTAAAAGAATCAAACCATGGGTTTCCCCAGCAAAGACAACATGGCGGGTCATGGACCAAAGCACATATTGCCAAGTGTAAAAAAAAAACGTGTGGGATGTGTGGCTGTGTCCATAAATTTCCTAACTATGCGTGTTGTGTTGAGTATCACAGCCTTCTGAAGTTGTGCATAAGTGTTTTTGTGAAGTCCTAGTGTGCTGAGACTATGGTGCAATGTGTGAGGCACCAGACCAGTGACAGATAAGACGATGGGTACAACACATACTCGGACCTGCCTCCACTGCTTCTGGAGCTCGTGTGCTAGATCGGTGTATTTACTGATCTTGTCTGCGTGAGTTTTCTGCATGTTCTTGCTGACAGACACAGCAATATCAAGGAGATAGGTCTGTTTGTTGACCTTTTCAACAAGTATGATGTCAGATCTGTTGTGATTAATAGTTTTGTCTGTGGGAATGGGGCGGTCCCAGTACAGCTAATATGAGGATGACAATACGCTTTGTGGTGCTTACTTGTAGTACGGGACTTAATAATAATAATAATAATAATAATAAGCCCCCATGGACCCTACCTCCTCGCGGTGGGGGCGGGAACTACACTAGCTTTAGGGTAGGCTAAAGGGTCCAACCATCCATGATGAGAACTCGTTCTAATACAGATCATGCTGCATCGGGTGTGGCGCAGGATAAAGTCACCCGCGTTCGGGGGTTAGGCAGAGGTCTCCGTTCGAAAAATATACTACAGTCTCCTGCAGGTGGTGGTGGAGAAAGTGGCACCCCATCCTGTAGTATGGCTACCACAATGCCCGGGCAACACCATCCAGCCCGAACAGTCGGAAGTGTTTCGTCTGTGTCAGAGCAGGCGACCACCAAGACTGGGAAACCACGCCAGCGCATCTGATGGTCATCACAGATGAACCAGGATCTTATGCGCGACTTCTACACTGTTACACAGTTAGGGACTCAACTCACAGGATACAGACAGGCACTACACCATGCATTCACCACACGTTATCCATCGTTAGGGCTTAGCGAACAGCGGGTAGCGGATCAGCGACGTTCTATAGTAGTAAACAATCTTATTCTCCCATGCATACTGGCACAAATTAGGGAAGAGGTTGCTGAATCCAATCTAAGGACACCCCACCCCACCCCACCAGAAGACATTACCTTTATGGCAAACACAGAAGCCTCAGAAGCCTCTACCCCTCAGTCCACATTCCCCAACAATACAACTAATGACATACAACAAGCAGCACATGATAATTTCTACACCGCACTAGCACAATATACAGGCACAGACCCCACACTCAGACCTGCACTCCCCAAAGTACACACATCAAAACAACTCGCCACAGTCATATACCATCTCAACACACACACTATACCACAACACCTTGACAATATCCAAACATTAGAAGACATACATACAACACTCTACTGCGCGGCACAGGGAACCATTCGGGCACTTGGAATCAAACACCACATACCTACCACTGCACGGTCACAAGAATACATCCCCCCTTGGAGACGTCGCCTTGAAGGCCGCATCAGCGACCTTAGAGGAGACATAGCCAGGCTCACACAATACTGTGCAGGAAACAAAACAAAGAAACTTATGTCCCAGGTCAGGAAGATATTCAAGCACATAAACACTCGCCCTTCACACTCAAACCATCATAACCAGTTTCAGGAACATCTCGACACACTAAAACAAAAACTCAGTGCACTTGCAAAAAGATTACAAAGATACAAACAGTGCACTCTACGCAAACAACAGAACAATACTTTCCAATACAATGAGAAAAAATTCTACAGATCCCTTTCATCTCCCTCCACTGCACCCAACACAAACACACCCACCAGCGAGGCATTACATGAATACTGGTCGTCTCTGTGGTCCAACCCCATCCCCCACAATGACAAAGCACCATGGATCACAGATGAAGAACAACTCGCTGAACACTTACCCTTCATGCCCTTCCATGATATTACTCTCGCAGATATACAGACAGCACTAAAACATGCACACAACTGGAAGGCTCCTGGTGCAGACGGCGTTCAGAACTTCTGGATCAAGAGGTTCACGTCCCTGCATGGGAAGCTAGCTGTTGCACTCACTGATATAATCCAACACCCAGAACATATGCCTCTTTTCCTCACACAGGGTATCACTTACCTACAGAGCAAGAACACTGAAACAGCACACCCTGCAAATTACCGTCCAATCACTTGCCTCCCCATACTTTACAAACTCCTCACCTCCTGCCTTACAGACAAAATTTACACACACATCGAGACACATAACATTCTTTCCGAGCAGCAGAAGGGCTGTCGCAGGAATTCCCAGGGTTGTAAGGAGCAACTCCTTATTGACTCTGTAATCCTGCGCCAGGCGCGCGCGAAGAATAGGAACCTACACATCGCGTACATCGACTACAAGAAGGCATTTGACTCAGTCCCCATTCCTGGCTTTTGCACACTCTTCAACTCTACAAAGTACACCCCAAGATCACGGCATTCTTGGATGCCACGATGAAGAGTTGGAACACAACACTACACCTACGCACCTCCAACACTACAGTCCCCATTCCCATAAGGAGAGGTATTTTCCAGGGAGATTCCTTGAGTCCTCTTTGGTTCTGCCTCGCCTTGAATCCATTAAGCCACATGCTAGACAAAACAAAACACGGTTATAAGCTTACCTCAGGCGCTCTGACACCATACAAAATCACACACTTACTCTACATGGATGATATTAAACTCTACGCCACAAACAGTGCATAACTTACTAATTTACTACAAGTCACAACACAGTTCACCAAAGACATTGGGATGGAATTTGGAATCGACAAATGCCGCAAGCTACATATAACACGCGGGAAGACTACGAATTTGGAGGGTTTTGAACTGGACCATGGGTTGGCCATCCAATCCATGGAAGAGGGAGAGACCTACAGGTACCTGGGCTTCAAGCAAGCGCGCGTCATTGACAACGCAAACATCAGAAACGCACTCAAGAAAACATACTGTGCTCGCGTTCACAACATCCTCAAAACACAACTCAATGCCAGAAATAAAATTAAAGCCATTAACACTTTTGCCGTCCCCACACTAACATATTCGTTCGGCATAATTTCATGGACAAACACTGAACTCGAAGCACTACAACGCACAACACGCACTACATTCACGAAACACAACATGCACCACCCCAAGTCCGCTACGGAAAGAATGACTCTTCCCCGCAAGGAGGGAGGCCGAGGACTCATCAATCTCATCACCCTACACGAAAAACAAGTACACACACTTAGGGAACACTTCCACCAAAGAGCACAACACTCCTCACTCCACTCAGCCATTGTCAAGGCTGACACACACTTCACACCCCTGGACCTCGCAAACCCTTCTCTAACACTCACCACTCCCGACACCCACACACAGCAGCTGCGTGAATCATGGGCTCGTAAGGAACTCCATGGCAGACATCGCCACGAACTCAGCCAACCTCATGTCGACATGGAAGCGTCGAACAGATGGCTGATGAGTGGTGAGCTGTTTGGGGAGACCGAAGGGTTCATGATCGCGATACAGGACCAAGTCATTCCCACACTCAACTACAAGACACACATTCTACACGACGCAAACACACACGACGACAGATGCAGGAAATGCCACACTACACATGAGACGATCGACCACATAATATCTGGCTGTCCCCTTCTGTCCCAAACAGACTACCTCCACCGACACAATCAGGTAGCATCGATCGTTCATCAACAGCTAGCACACAAACACTCACTTATTAAGAACACGGTCCCATACTACAAGTACACACCACAAAGCGTACTAGAGTCACCCTCACATAAGCTATACTGGGACCGTCCCATTCACACAGACAAAACTATACATCACAACAGACCTGACATTACACTTGTTGATAAGGTCAACAAACAGACCTATCTCATTGATACTGCAATTCCCATCAGCAAGAACATGCAGAAAACTCACGCTGACAAGATAAGTAAATACACAGACCTAGCACACGAGCTCCAGAAGCAGTGGAGGCAGGACCGAGTACGTGTTGTACCCATCATCCTGTCCGCTACTGGTCTGGTGCCTCACACATTACATCACAGCCTCAGCACACTAGGACTTCATAAAAACACTTATGCACAACTCCAGAAGGCTGTAGTACTCAACACAACACGCATAGTTCGGAAATATATGGACACAAGCACACATCCCTAACTATTCTTCCAAATTTTTTTTTTTTTTTTTTTTTTTTAATACACTTGGCAATATGTGCTTTGGTCCTTGACCCGCCATATTGTCTTAGCTGGGGAATCCCATGGTTTGAAACTTTTTCGATATAATAATAATAATAGCTAATGATATTTAATTTTCTATTACAAAATAATTTTATTGAAAGTCGAGAAGAAATTACAAAGGAAGTTCGTAATAAACAAATAAACTTATTAGTATTTTGATAAATTACCCGATGTATATCGGAGGATTAAATAGCAAAGGGGAAAAACGCCATATTAGCTTTAATTTCTGTGTTTATCTTTGAATCATTTTATAAAAGAAATATACAGTCGGACCTCTATTTAACGAACCTCTATTTTGCGAATTTCTCTATTTTGCGAACTTTTCTTTGGAACCAAGAACATTTTGCTAATTTCTTCGTGAAATAACCTCCAAATAGCGAAGTGCATTTTCTATTTAACGAACTTTTTCGTGGTATCTATTTTTTTTTCTCCTTGAAATGTTGTTATTATTAATATTCCCTTAGAGGAAATGAAAGAAATTTGGATACAGCTGAGGGAAAAAGAAGAAATTAACGATGATGTGCTGATTGATGATTATCTTTCACTTGATTATGAAGTTGAGACCTCGGAAACACTAACTGAATCGGATATTTTGGACAGTGTGAAAAATAAAAACAATACAGCTATGAATTAAGATGAAGATGATGAAAATGGAAATGATCATGATGCAGAAATCAAAAAACCTTCGTATGATGAAATGCTAAAATCATTTGAAACAATCCGACGCGGATTACAATTTGAAGAAAATACTGAAGGGTTTTTGGTGCATTGCAAAGATGCGAGACGTACTATCAGCGAAAACACTTTTTCAAAACAAAAACTCAGACAAAATTAACAGACTTTATTTGTAAAATTTAAGTACACATGTGGTAATATATGCTTTATCATTAAAATTATTACTTTTTTTAATAATATTTATTGTCTAATATTTTAAATCTGTTTTTAATTTTAAAAGGCGAATCTCTATTTAACGAATTTTCTATATAACGAACTTTTTTTCGGGATTTAGCGACTTCGTTAAATAGAGGTCCGAATGTACATATATATATTTGAATAAGAAAATCAACAAATAAATTGAAATAAGTAAATAAATATAGAATATACAGAAAAATGGCTAAGTTTCTGATTACAGTTTTCTCATTATTTAAATTAATTTCTTTCAAGAAAATAAATAATTCGTTTCTCTATCCGCTCTTTTTCCTTCATATATTTGCTGTAATTTTAATTGTAAAATATTCTGATATTGTATCCTTTATATTCGCATTATATTTTTATGTCTGTTTATGATATCCGAGCAAACGAATATTTTTTAATCTCCATATACAAATAGTGATACAGTAGAATCCTAATAGAAAAAAATGTAAAAGAATTTTAAAGTAAATTCGGAATTTTATTTTTCATTGCTATTTAAACTTCAGATATATTACTGTACATTGGATAATTAAAGGAGTCAGAGAGATATAGTCTTAAGCCATTCTAACTTAGTTTTGACAAGTAAAGGCCACGATAGCGTCATCGGAAATGCCGTTTCAGACCATGTGCATTCGAAAGATCTTCTATATCTAGTCAACCAACAAAATTTTAGCGCGACAACCAGAGGTTTAGGAGCTATGAGGGGTCACTGGAAGAGGCTTATAAGTAGCCTGCAACCTATTTGCAACCTATAGTGATACAGTATAATCCTATTAGAAAAAATGTAATAGAATTTTAAAGTAAATTCGGAATTTTATTTTTCATTGCTATTTAATCTTCAGATGTACTACTGTACATTGGATAATTAAAGGAGTTAAAGAGATATAGTCTTAAGCCATTCTAACTTAGTTATGACAAGTTATGACAAAGGCCACGATAGCGTCACCGGAGTTGCCGGTTCAGCCGGTTCAGCATGTGCATTCGAAAGATCTTCTGTATCTAGTCAACCAACAAAATTTTAGCGCGACAGCCAGGGGTTTAGGGGCTATGAGGGGTCACTGCAAGAGGCTTATAAGTAGCCTGCAACCTATTTAAAGATGAGACAGACACAATAAGCAATACTGATTGGAGAATAAGCACGAAATTGTTATTGATCAACTTCAAATCAGATACAATCGATGTGAAGTTTAGAGAACAGGGCGTGCGAAAGGCAGATACTCTGTTCACTGACAAGGTAAAGGGTACGAATGCGTCACCAGAGTTGCCGGGCAAGTGGCACCTTTCCTGAAAGTTTGTCCCAGGGGGAGTTCAGTGGCAGAGTTTGCCGGGCAGACAGCCAGCAAGAGAGGAGGAGGAGACGGTCAAGTCCGGGAACAGGTCAGATTGCTGGACACAATGCAGAGCATCTCTTTCTGCTGCCTTTCACTTCTCTTTTTTCTCTTTGCCTCTCTACATATCTCTCCTTCTCTCTCACTCACCTTCTTACACTCTCCTCACACCGAAAGATGCTTTTTCTTGTTATATGTTTTTCTGTTGTGTTTAATGTTTTTCCTTAAATGTGCTCACTGTGAACAGAGTATCTGCCTTTCGCACGCACTGTTCTCTGAACTTCAAATCGATTGTATCTGATTTAAAGCTGATCAATAACAATTTCCTGCTAATTTTCCAATCAATATTTGCTTTTTGGGTCTGTCTCATCCTTATCAAAGGTTGCAGGCTACTTATAAGCCTCTTGCATTGACTTAAAAGTGATTTCCCATAGGCCACCATTTTAACTTTGACCCTCATAGCTCCTATACCCTTGGCTGTCTGCCGCTACAATTTTGCTGGTTGACTTAGTTATGGAAGATCTTTCGAATGCACATGGTCTGAACCGGGAACTCCGGTGACGCTATCGTGACCTTTACTTGTGAGTTCTAAACAATTTAAAGTTTGACAAAAATTTGTAAATCTGCAATTCAAACTGGAAAAAGTCTCTTTGTATTAAATAAATAAAACATATTGTAGTATATGGAATGCTATTTTTGATTCCTTATGTAGTTTCGTAGTGATTGTAATTAAGAGGTAGTCAGCGTAGGCTTCTGACTATATCTTTCAGAAGATAAAATTAAATAGATTCTGATATAGCCCATAAATATAAGAATAAAAACACATTTTCACTGAATAAAGTGTATTTATTTTCAGCTTATCAAATGTACATAAGGTGTCGTCCATTAATTTCGTGAGGTCAAAAAGGGGGAGGAGGGGGGTCCGGCAAAATCTCACCAAATCTCACTTATAGGGGGAAGGGGTGTCAACGAAAATCTCACATCAACTTTTTCATTCAGAGAAATATATATAAATATTATAACACAGGGCCGGCGTTAGGGGGTGGCGAATGGGGCAACCGCGCCGGTTTTTTTTTTTTTTTTTGGTTGTTAAAATTTTTGAAATTTCACATGAGGGAGGGGGGAGGTCCAAATTTGTTAAAAAGCACCTCAAGTAATTAAGGGACGACCCCTAAGTATTACAAAACACTCAAAGATCAAAATCATGTCAGACACTATTCATATTATGGAAGTTCTTCCACCTCATTACCGTTCTCATTCATGTATGTGAGAGACTGGAAGAAGTGTTGGTTGGCAGCTGGAATGAATGTCATGAGAGACATTATATCATCCAATTTCTCCTGGTTGATAAGTATTCGGTTTATGTAGTTCATTGGGAACTGAAATGGGTCAGTCAAGACTCAAGAAAGGTTTTTTCTAATGAACTAGAAACCAGGTCGTTCTTTGTAAATTTTAATTTATTAGTTTAAATATCTTACAGTAAACAGGTGCACCAGCTTTTGTCTTTCCTTTTTACTAATAAATAATACTTTGTAAGTTTATTTGTTTATGACGATCTTATAAATTCGTCTCGTCTTTTGTTTGAATTAAATTATTTTCTAATTAAGAAACTTAAAATTATGTAGCAAAACAATATTTTTTTTTTATTACGAAAAAAAAGATAATACAGTACAGTCCCGTTAGGGATAAAATCCCTATCAAACGGGTCTGGCAAGGTAATAAAAATAATAATAATAATAATAATAATAACAATAATAATAATAATGAGACCAAGGACTCATAAACCTCATCACCCTACACAAAATGTAAGTACACACACTTAGGGAACACTTCCACCAAAGGACACAACACTCCTCACTCCACTCATCCATTGTCAAGGCAGACACACACCTCACACCCCTGGACCTCGTAAACCCTTTACCAACACTCACCACCCTTAACACCCACACTCAGCAGCTGCGTGAATCATGGGCTCGTAAGGAACTCCATGGCAGACATCACCACGAAATCAGCCAGCCTCATGTCGACATGGAAGCGTCGAATAGATGGCTGACGAGTGGCGAGCTGTTTGGGGAGACCGAAGGGTTCATGATCGCGATACAGGACTAAGTCATCCCCACACGCAACTACAAGAAACACACGACGCAAACACACATGACGACAGATTCAGGAAATGCCTCACTATGCACGAGACGATTGACCACATAAAATCAGGCTGTCCCCTTCTCTCCCAAACAGATTACCTCCACCGACACAATCAGGTAGCGTCGATTCTTCATCAACAGCTAACACACGAACACTCACTTATTAAGAACACGGTCCCTTACTACAAGTATATACCACAAAGCATATTAGAGTCATCTTCACGTAAGCTTACTGGAATCGCCCCATTCACACAGACAAAACCATACATTACAACAGACCTGACATCACACTTGTTGATAAGGTCAACAAACAGACTTACCTCATTGATATTGCAGTGCCTCTGAGCAAGAACATGCAGAAAACTCACGCAGACAAGTTAAGTAAATACACCGATCTAGCCAACGCCATCTTGAAAACATCTTGTTTTCAAGATGGCGTTGATCTAGCACACGATCTCCTGAAGCAGTGGAGGCTGGACCGAGTACGTGTTATACCCATCGTCCTGTCCGCCACTGGTCTGGTGCCACACACAGTGCACTACAGCCTCAGCAAACTAAGATTTCACAAAAACACTTATACACAACTCCAGAAGGCTGTGATACTCAATACAACACGCATAGTTAGGAAATTTATGGACACAACCACACATCCCTAATCATTCTTGCACACGTCTTTACACTTGGCAATATGTGCTTTGGTCCTTGACCCGCCATATTGTTTTTGCTGGGGACACCCAAGGTTTGAAACATACAAACATAATAATAATAATTAGCCCTTATAGACCCTACTCCGCGCGGTGGGGGCGGAAGCTATCCTAGCTTTAAAGTGGGGTAAAGGGTCCTACTATCTATGATGAGGTCTTGTTGTAGTGTTGAACATGCTGCATCAGATGTGGCGCAGGATAAAGTCACCAGCGTTTGGGAGTTAAACAGAGGCCTCATATACAACAGTCTACCCCAGGTGGTGGTGGAGAAAATTGCACCCCATTCTGTGGTACGGCGACCACGATGATCGGGCAAGACCATCCAGCCAGAAAGATCGGAAGTGTTTCTGCAGGCGACTACCAAGACTGGGAAACCGCGCCAGCGCATCCAGTGGTCATCACAAATGAAACAGGATCTAATGAGCGACTACTACACCATTACACAGTTAGGGACTCATCTCAAAGGATTCAGACAGTCATTACATCACGCATTCACCACACGTTATCCATTTTTAGGGCTTAGCAAACAGCTGGTTGCGCATCAGCGATGTTAACAGTCCTGTTTCCCCCATCCACATTTGCACAAATTAGAGAGGAAGTCACTGAATCCATCCATAGGACACCACAACACACCCCACTGGAAGACACTGCCTATAACGATAGCACAGAAACAAACTTTACCCCACGTACACAGTACAACTACTTACATATTACAAATTGCACATGATCATTTCTACGCTGCACTAACACAATATACAGGCACAGAGCCCACACTCAGGCCGCCACTCCTCAAAGTATACATATCAAAACAACTCTCCACAATTATACACCATCCAATTAATTGTGAAATCCAATGCCACGATTTTACATCAGATAAACTGTAAGTAACTTTTAGGGTCAATTTTCATGAGTGGAAACTGAAGACTATCTCTCGTCATTATCACTAAGAACTCTTCATTCAAGAGAAAGAAAAGTTTCATTTTTTTTTTTAATTTAATGTATTCAGATTAAGTTTAAGACTATTTACCGGCCTTCCTAAGAACTATAAATCCAAGAAAAGAAAACCATTAAGATTATTCTTCTAGTGCTTAACTTAATTTGAAATTACAGTGTTACCTCCTTTAACGGACACCTTGAATAGCGGACACCACTAATTAGCGGACATTATTGCGGGTCCCAGTCCCTTACAATAGGACATTCCATGTTATCCACTCCGAATAGCGGACACTCTAAATAGCGGACAGTTATTTTAACTGTAATTTTTTTTTCGATTAACATTTCGGCAAACGCATCATGGTTGTATTTACATCGGTGTCCCATACATTGATATATTGTATCGGTGTTTCCCCCCTCCCCCCTCCCATACATTGATAAATCCTATCTGTTTCCATGTTTCAATGCACGAATCTGAGGCCCTTTTTTTCACTGCAGTTGCTTTTTAAATGTCAATACCTCATAAAGCTATCCTATAAACGTGTTGATTAAATTTATTACGAATTAAAATGGCGTCAAAAAGGAAGAGATTGGCACTGAAAGAAAAAATTGATGTTCTTGAAGTTACTGAAAAAGAAAAGCTCAGTGTGCATTGTTTTACTGAACGTTTTAAAGTTGGAAAAACTCAGATAAGTGAACTTTTAAAGGACAAAAAATTTCGATGGTGAATTCAAACGAAAATTCGAAGAATTTGAAGTTTCGTAAAACTGAAACAAGCAAAATCGACGAAGTGGTCATAAAATGGTTCCGCGCTGCTCATGCAAAGAACATTTCTATAAACGGTATTTTGCTTCAAGAAAAAGCCAGAGAATTCGGTCAAACTTTAGGATTGTACACGTTTAAGGCATCAAATGGATGGCTAGAAATTAATTTTCTATATACTGGAATTAATTTTATCATTATTTTAAGTAAGACAAACGGATTAGCGCTCATTTAAAAAGGAATATAGTAAATAATTTGCAATTGTTCATATTCTCTCATATCACTATGGTAATTGTAGAATTACAATTAATTAAGATTCAAAGTAATTTTTCATTAAATGACACGCTGTAAGCTACAAAATGAAAAACGAGTCCTCCCCAATAGCGGACACCTCTCAATAACGGACGAAACTTCCGGTCCCGTGAATTCGGAGGTAACACTGTATTATCCATCTATCTTATCCTAATTCAGAGAATTTGTTTACCATTTGTAGTTAATTCTTATATATTGTTGTACTTGCATTAAAAATAATTTAATGACAACATGACAGTGAAATAAATCTATTACAGTAAAACCTCTTGAAGTCGTCACCCGGATAAGTCGTCACTCCATTTAAGTCGTCGTTTTCCTTTGGTCCCGAAAAGGTCTCATACACAATAATGTAAAATAACCCTCTTTTACCCGTCATCTATTCGTCATTAATTTAATTCTACTCCGGATAACTTGTCACCCTCAAAAATGGCGAAAAGCATCTTGCATGCCATCGTGTTGTCTTTTCAGCCCCGTCCCTTCACTTTAAGAAAGCCAAACTTTTACGGGGAATTTTTGACCATGCCTGTCACTTCATTCCTTTCCTACTCCTTCGGAGGATTTGGGTTTTTGGAATCTCGCTGCTAATCATTCAAAGCACACTTCTCGCTGCGACTCTGTCGAGTGTAGACGTTTTTCTTAACCGCTTCTGAGTGTGACTTCATTTCATAGCGAGTAAATCCCGCTATAAGGGCTATTTTTTCTCTTGCAATTTCGTGGTTCGATTACGTTTTTAACATGCCAGGGAAACGAAAACTTGCCTCATTATCTTTTAAAGAAAAAAAAAAAGACTTATTTGCACGTTTTGAAAAATCAAATGTTTCGAAAACAGCTTTTGCCAAAGAACACTATATTCCCAGGACTACATTAAACGATATTCTTTCATCGAAAAAGCTGACTGCAAAGACAAAAGAAAGAATGAGGAAATTGAAGTTTGACGAGATCGAGAAGGTTTTTAGTTCGATGGCTAAAACATTCCAGATCGCAAAATGTGCCGATTTTTGCCTTGATTCTCAAAGAAAAAGCCATGGAAATTGTTAAGGAGTTGAACATTGAAGATTTCGGCGGCAGTAATGGTTGGCTGGAACGTTTCAAAGACAGACATTGCCTTTCTTTTAAAACAATTAAAATGCGGTAACTATAAAAAGTGTCTTTTTTATTTTCCACTCATTCATTTACATGTATTGATTTCTGAAAATCTTGTTTTTCTCACCGAATCCTACAGCAATTTATAAAAATACTGTATTTCAGTGTTTTTTTTTTTTTCAAAAATGCCCACTCCGCCTAAGTCATCACTCCGCTTTAGTCATCAAAAATGTTGGTCCCTTGAGTGACGACTTAACGAGGTTTTACTGTATTATGAATTACCTTTTCTGTGTGTATTTGTTCCTTTCATTTTTATCTAATCCTGCCTATTTTAAAACTTTGGTAGAACTCTCAGAGCTCAGCCTATCTGAAGCATCCAATTATTAATTTTTTATTGCCATTGTTTTTTTTTTATCTTGTTGAGTGCAACAAAATTTAGTAGCAGTGTTTTTTTTTATTTGTCCTGTATTTACCAGTCCGTGACAGAATTGGTAGCACAGGGAGCGTGGTTTTACTGTAGCCATTTTTTTTATTTTTCATACAGCTTGCTCACGCTTTAAAGTAGTTAACTGCTCATTTATCATGACAAAGTGAACATTTTTGATGTTTTTGTTAAGTTTTCCGCTCCAAATGTCACGCCTTTTATTCAGCCTATTGAGGCTTCAAAACACAGGTATCGAAGGGCACTCTAAGCAACACTGTGAAGGAAAATGACAAAAAAAAAAAACAACACATCATGTCAGACAGAAAAGCAACTCTGCTACTAACTGCTGCCAAAAGGAACACACCCATGGAATCAACAAAAAGCGAGGAAACAATCAAAAAATGGGGTTAACAGCAATGAAATCAAAGATACTGTCTGAAACCACATCAAGTGTTTTCCAGCTCATAAAGGCCATTACTCAAGAAACAAGAATCAGAATAGAAAGTATCTTAATTCCGATTTAAATATTAGGAAAATATATGGGTTGCATGCTCAAGAACAGGCTCAGTTGGAAAGGCTCAAGTAAAGGAATCAATACATTAAAAATGGACCTAGTGTTTATCAGTGCAAAGCGACATCTCCGAACAGCTGTTTCTCGGTAATTTGCCGATCATCAGCGGAGAGTAGCCGCATAAAATCCCTAGGTCCAGCTACGGAGGTGGGTATTAGTTAAGGTGGGAAAAAGAATGGAACCTCCAAGAATAAATTAAAAAGCAAGAAAACACATTAAAAGTAAATGAAAAGAAAGGAATTGATGTATCACTGTATTTTGAACACCGAATTTAATCTCCATTTCCATGCACTTCATAAGGACACCTGCTGGAAATGCAATGAGTACTAAACAGAAGTATAAGTGAAAGGAGATCAAGCCAAAAAAATAATTACTTCAAACTGAATATCAGCTTCATATACGAAAAGCGGAAGCTGCTAGAAATGCATTCAAGACTGATAGTGAGTAGGCGAAAAAAGGCAATGTCTAAGTTGCAAGTTTTGACCTTCAGAAAGTTCTTGCATTTCCCAGGATGACAGCTTTTGTGGCATACTATAACTGAAACATGCAAGTGTACAAGTAAGGCGTCCATGTCATGCATTCCGGTGAAGGGGTCATGTACATGTGGGATATATCAAACTCTATGGCTCGGAGTTCAAGTAAGTTATTTTGTATAGTTATTGCTGTGGAGGACGGAATAGGAACATTAAACTTACTGTTACTATGATGAAGCTACTCTCCAGTCCTGACGTTCAGGTCGAATCACAGACCGTAAGTTCCTTGTTACCAAATGATCTTTGAAGCCTTGGTAAAAAAAAAGACTAAGTTCATTTACAGCCCATCACAATGGTAAGAAAAAGGACCCATTCGGAGAACACAAATTAACATCAGATGACTTTGTGACAACCCTATCATTAGAGAAAAGCATTACAAATCGCAAAACAACTGTTGATGGAAAGGCTTAAGATACAGTGGATTCACTTTGAGCATTCAAATCTATACTAAATGAATTTCAAGAACATTCCTGGCGTTGAAATTCCATTTCATAATGTAAACGAAATAGCGGACATCCACCTGCATTACACATCTTGTCAAGGGATTTTATACCCTATCTTGCGACAGTCAAAAAGCAGCAAAACATGAAAGATTTTCTCGTCTACATCCCTCCAATTTTCCATTCTTACTACACCTCTTTGCTTACAATGTTGACCAAATTGATGATAATATTGTTTATGAATGACTGAACAATGCTGTGATTAATATTAGTGCTACTTTGTTGACTTACTATAGTATTCTGTCTTGGTATTTACAAAATAAATGGTAAAAAAAGTGTTTTATCTTGTAAAATTTATGGTGTAGTCCGTTTCTTAATGCATGTTGGAAACTTATTGAGGGCTTAAATAGTGTAAGTCCATTAATAAAGCCCTAACGATAAGAAAATGATGTTATTTTTTGTTGTACTTATTTCTACAGATTTCAATATATAGGGGAGACCGGGGCTAGTTGGGATAGATTTTGGTTTTTGATTTTTCTATTTTTGTGTGTAATACTTAGAGGGATTCTGGTGAATGTGGCGGATAGCTTAACTTTTTGACTACAAAATTATGTACGACCCATTAATTAAATCCATGTTTAGGTAACCCCAAAAACACTTTTCCTAAAAGCTTGCAACTATGCCAACTAACCCCGGGTGCAGGGTTAGTTGGCATAATGTGATATGGATAGGAGTACTTGAGCAGAACACAGCAATTTTCGAGAAAAAACATTTTATTTTACCCAAAATTTTATTTTAATAATACTTGAGCAAAAAACAACTGTATGATAAATTAAATTAAATTTATGAACAAACAATGAATTCTTAGCTACCTGTAGTTGTTGTTTGATATCAAACACGAAAGTAGGAGTTGTTTGAACAAATGGGTTCAATTTTCGCAGAATTTAGTTTGGTCGTATCAAATTGAGTCTTCCTCTTCTGGCCATCTCCAGTTTTTCCCCTTTTTTATTATTTATCATAGCTATGCCAACTGACCCCTACCTAGCTATGCCAATTAGCCCCTCAGGAATTTCCAAAACAAGATGTATACCATACAATCCCAAACATCAGAAACAAAAGATTATGATACATGCATGGAACCACAGTTATCCAATCTTTCGAAAACCGCCATCAGCAGCACCTCAATTTGATCTACATGTTCACCAGAACAAAAAAAATTACGATGAAAAAATTTACTCATCAGTCAGAAAAACGATAAAACAGGGTTCGTTCCTTCGTGACACTTCCAAGCAAACAAAATTAACAGTGAATGGTGCATCTTTACATGCACTTCCCACTATCAGTGCTCTAGCTACACGGTGGCAGGAAATAGAAGCTGTGTGCCAACTAGCCCCTTATGCCAACTGACCCCGGTCTCCCCTACTGACATCATTCCTACCAGATTTCAACAGCGTAGCTCTTAATGTGATTTCAATATAGTCCGATCACAATAATGTTTTGATCGAAAGGAACCCCATGTGATTATCACGTATCTGTATTTTCAGCCAATTACAAACAAGCGCACCTAAAAGCACAGATCTCTATTACGAGGGTGATTCAGAAAGTAAAGCTCCAAGGTGATACCTTCATTTGTGTGTGACAGATAGCACCAATACAGGTATCAGTGGAAAGCTTGCAAAGTCAGCTACAAATGGTGGCATCATTTATCAACATAGTTTCCATTATGGGCAACATACGTGAAACATGGTTTTGCATGCCGTCGGCAAAGAATTGTGATGGCTGCTGGCGACACCACTGCCGAACTGCTTCCACCCCCGCATCACAATTGTAGCGTTGACCCTTCAGGTGATCCGTAAGTTTGGGGAAGAGCCAAAAGGCGCAGGGTGCAAGAGCCGGACTAAACTGCAGTCATACGGCGATGAATGTTGCTGGGCGCACAACCTTCCGCAGTCAGAAATTCATTGACAGCCAGTTTCATTGAAACCGCATTGTTTAAACCGGACGTCACCACTGGATGTCATGGATTGCTCCATTACTCTGGAACGAGAAGAGATAGGAAGGTGCAACAAGTGAATTCTATAGCTTAAACATCAGTGCATTAATGATAAAAAAATTCAGATTGTTTGCAGTACTATTGGCCAAGTAGTGGGCTTGGAGGCATTACTTTCTGAATGCCCCTTGTAATTTCATTCAAAATGTCACCCCAGAGTATTTTACAGAGCAATGCTCGAAAAATTATTTTGCAGGTTGAAGATTTCCGACAGGAATTGGAAAATGGAGAACAAAAATTAAAACTAAATTTCTGTTTCTGTTTTATAGCTGTAACGTAATATTCTTCGGAACCTCGGAGAGAGCCTAGTGCTGACGTCAAATTGTCACATTATCATCGTTGGACTAAATTAATTCCTAATTTTAACCTTTATTATCTCAAAACTGAATTAAATGAACTTGAACACCACTTGTGTTCTAACTGCCTCAGTTGTTCTATTAAATCTGTTCTTATAAAGAATAAACAAGTACTGAGTAGAGTGGTCATAAGAAATTGGCCACTTACTGTATAATCCCACTGGTTAATTTAAGCATAAACTGTACATAAATGTCAATTCATTTAACGATGAAGAGTAACAATAAAAAAGATATTTCTTTCTTTCTTCCAGTCCCTAAACAGGCTTTTGCCGATGATACGGTGGTTCTGATTGCGGCTTCTTCAATTAATAAGATTGAAAAGTTATGGGAGTCATATTGGCAGGTACTACACAAATGGGCAAATGTTAATAAATTGATTATTAATACGAAGAAAACTGCTGCTATCTTTTTCCCAGGGAAAAAATGTTTAAACAAGCCCATTTTAAAATTGAATAATAATCAGAAAATTAAAATAAAAGATAACTTGAAAATTTTGGGTCTTACTTTTAACAATAAGCTAACCTGGACTGATCATTTTATTAATATTAAAAAAAAAGGTAGCAGTAAATGCTCATAGGCTTATTTGCCCCCCAAAGAGGTGGTACGTCCTCAAAGATTAGGAAAATGATTTTTCAATCATTGATTAAGCCAAAACTGTTGTATGGGGCTGAAGTTTGGGGTGGCTCCATCAAGAATATTAAAATTAAAAGAGCAATGGACTCAATTGTAAGACCATTCTTAATCGCTATAGCTCGAACGTACGAACAGTCTCAACAGAGGCTTTATATGTTGTGTAACATTGTTCCAATGTGGATCCAAGCAAAATGCTTATTTCAGCATTACAAGAGAGCTTTAAATCAAGGATACGTCCAAAAAGTATCATCACAATTAAGGGTTCATCCTGGTGTGAAGCAACCTTTTGAGATTAATAAGTGGGAGGAAAATTTTGAATTATTCAGTTTTACCAACGGATCCAAAATGGTCAATCATGTAGGCTTCTCAGTCATTATTAAGGATGCTGCGGGCTCTATTATTGATATTAGTAGAGAACGCCTCCCAAATGAGGCTTCCGTTTTCCAAGCGGAACTGGGGGCTATTTCTCATGCTGTATCTTTATGCCATGCTCTCTGGAGTGGGTGCAATGTCAGGGTTGCCATTGTATCGGATTCCAGAGCCGCTCTTCTTTCCGTTGTTAACTGTTCTTACATGAACAGCACGGCTAGAGATACTTATGTTTCTACTTTACATTTTATTTCTAATGAAAGGATTATTAAATTTTTTGGGGTTAGAGCCCATGTTGGCATTATTAGTGATGAAGAAGCTGACAGAGAAGCCAAAAATGCTACATGTTTAAATGATATCTCTTATCCCTGTCCTTGGCCCAGAAGTATTTCCCATGCAATTAAAAAAGAAGGTCAGTTGGCCAATTGGCAAAACCAATGGAGCCAATCAATTAAGGGGCGACCGCTATATAAATATATAAAGAACGTTAAAACCAACTGTCTTTTTGATTATTTTGTTGTAAAGCAATTTTTAACAGGCCACGGAAATTTTACTAGTTATCTTTTTAGATTTGGAAAGAAATGATCCAATGTGTGGCCGTTGTGCTCTTGGAGAAAATGAGGATCCTGATCATGTCCTTTGGAGATGTTTGGATCCAAGTAGGTTAAAAATTAGAGAAGATTTCTTAAACTCGTTAAAGAATAAAGGAATTTTGGTAAACGAAGATATTTTTGTAAAAATGCTGGAAAAATTATTTCGGTATATAAGGAATATTGAATCCATAGAGCGTGACGGCTAACTTTGGTTCATTAAGATTTTATTGTATGTAACTCATTTTTAACTTTATGTATCGGCTTTTACCTCAAATTTTGTATTATATGTAATTTGATTTTTTT
>JAFIDM010009631.1:186385550-186396390 GCA_023159025.1 Thereuonema tuberculata
TTGACGTTTTGTGTGACGGGAGTGTAAAATTTCTTTAATAAGTTTAAATTGAAATTTAAGTTATTGTGGAGTGATCAATAATCAAAAGCGTTACAAATAAAAAATTACAAAATTGTTGATCCTAATCTTTTACTTGGCATTCATTAAAAGTGCCTTTGCAGAAATTGTCTTTCAAATGTTCTGTTTTTCCTTTTTTTTTTACTGTTCTAAAGAAAGTTAAGCTAAAAAAGTGACTGATTCACATTTTAGTAAATTAGTGAAAATATTTTCTATAGTGCATCATAATTTTCCGATGAAAATGTGTATGCGAAGGCTTATTCATTGTCCAGCTGTGATTTTCTTCTCAATTTTTGAATTATTCTGGACTTGCTTTTCATTGGAAATATTACTGAGTTGTTCATTTTCATTTCACAATGTATCGAAAATAGTTTTAAGATAAACAAGTTTTTTTTTTTTTTTTTTCTAAAAGCTTTGGTTTTTAGAGACATTGTCACAATTTTTTTTCCTAAAATATTTGGTAGTAGAAGTCATGTATACGTTTTTAAAATATTTTTTGTCCAAAATTACAAACTTAAAAAATAAAAAAAAAAATCTACCTTAAAATACTATGTTAGTTGAAGAAAAAATTTCGAAATTAATTAGCTTAATTTATCTCAACATAACAATAACATAAATAAAAATGAAAGGGAAAAATATTTCTGCGTTTCAGTTACGTATCTAATCCAAATTTGTCCTCTATTTTTAATTTACTGTAAGATTTATTTTTTTAATTTTTTTAATGTTATTCATTTATTTCTTGAGTTTGACTGTCAAAGCTGAAATATTGCACGGTTTATAAAAAATAATCAGAAAAGTATAATAGCAGCAATTATGTATGTGTATAGACACAGTTATGTTAAATAATTCAAATTAATAAGTTACCTAATTCTCCAGAGATCAACAGCATATATCCCGAAAAAAAATAATTCTCAAAAAAACCACAATCCTCAAAAAAATAATCTCCGCCAACACATCAGAGTAGCTAGTCCAGATCCCCTAACAAAAAAATGCCATCTGCATTTTTATGAATAATGACCGAATAATGTTATTGTTATTTGTTATACTTTAAACCCGTTTAGATGTTATTTATTTTCTATTCGTTTACCAATTACGTTTATCTGACAAGAATATGATCCCTTTTCAGTGGCGGATTTCCCATTAGGCGCAGGAGGCGCGCGCCACGGGCCTCACATATCGAGGGGGCCTCAAAATTTAAAAATTATTTAGCTTATTTCCTTTTTTTTTGGTTGTAAAAGCAAGATTTCCTTTTTTTTTTTTTTTTTTTTTGGTTGTAAAAGCAAGCCTAGGGGGCCTCACCAGTCAGCCTAGGGGCCCCATCCACCCAAGTATTTCCTTTTTTTTTTTTTTTTGGTTGTAAAAAATATTTAGAGGGGGCCTCAAAATTGAATTGCGCCTAGGGCCTCTCAAGTGCTAAATCCGCCACTGTCCCTTTTTACTAGTAAACAGAAATCAGTTTCATGCAAGGGCCCGACAAAATTTTGCAAATCTTACTTAAATATGTACGTATGTTTTTATCTTTTGCATGAATAAATCCTTTTATTATTTGTTAATTAAAAAAAATATGTGACCACGTGGTTTCAGATACTGAATAAATTCATTCATAACTCTCCTAAAATTTTCACGAGATGCAGGTAATTTGCACTAAAATTGTGCAATTATTATGCAGTAATATACTCCCGATATTAGCCACCAGGAACAAACAACTATTATTGTGCGATTTGTGCATTTAAATAATATTAATAAAAAAATTGAAATTAGAGAACATTTTATAGGCTTTTGTCCTATATTAGATTCTAATGGAGAGGGACTAACCAGATTTATAATAGACTTTTTAAATCAAGAAAATATTAGCATTTTAATTTACGATATTTAATTTACGATATGCGAGGCCAAGGCTATGATAACGGCGCTAATACGAAAGAAAAACAATGGTCTCCAAAAAAAAAAAAAAAATTTAGATGTAAATCCTAGAGCTTTTTATGTGCCATGTGCTTCACACAGTTTAAATTTAGTAATTAATGATGCCGCAAAGGCGTCTCTAGAAATTACTAATGTTTTTACTTTGATTCAAGAAATTTATGTTTTCTTTTCGAAATCAACTCATCGTTGGCAAATTTTAATGAAAGTGTCCTTCATTGACCGTTAAACCAGTGTCTGAAACAAGGTGGGAAAGTAGAATCGACGCTATAAAAGTTTTAAGATATAATTTGGAATCAATTTATGATGAATTATATGTTTTATTTAATAATTCATCTAGGGATGCTAGTACAAGAAATATGGCTAAATCTCTTATAAAAAAAATTAAATCATACAAATTTACATGTTCCATAGTTATTTGGTATAACATATTATCTAAGGTAAATGTTGTAAGTAATTTTTGCAAAAATGTGATTTAGTTACACCAACTGCAATTAAAATGCTGAACGGCCTCAATAATTACTAACAAGAATCTAGATCGGATGATAATTTTAAAAATATGTTGAATGAAGCTCAAAAGATTGCACAGGAGATTGACTATGAAACTAAGTTCCCAGCTTGATATTGTAAGACCTCGCAAAAAAAAAGAGAATGTTTATGTATGAAAATGTGGATGAAAGTCCTGAATTGCCATTAGAAAATTATAAAGTTAATTTTTATTTCACTATTTTAGATACAGAAATATCCAAAATACAGGAAAGATTTGAGCTAAAGACAGTTCATAACGAAACTTTTCAGTTTCTAAATAACATTTATTCGTTGCTGGAATTGAATCGGGTTACTAAAATAAAATATTGTATGTATTTGCAAATTAAATTACCCGATAATGAGCAAAATGAATCTGATATAAATGCGTTAGATTTATGTGATGAAATTGAAATCCTTTTAACATACTTGAAGCCCTGCATGAATGCATTAGCAGTTTTAGATTATATATATTTTTAAATGATCTTACTCCAATGTTTCCAAATATAACAATTGCATTATGAATATTTTTGACAATACCTGTGACAGTGGCTTCCGGTGAAAGAAGTTTTTTTTTAAATTAACAAAAAATTATTTAAGATCTACTATGTCACAAGAACGATTAACAAACTTGAGTTTAATCAGTATTGAAAATAAAATAGCTGCAGATTTAGACACATCAGATTTAATTAATGAATTTGTGCACATAAAGGCAAGAAAAGTTAATTTTTAAGTAAAATTTACTACATAATTTTTTTATAATGAACTTTTGGATTTTCTTTTGCTTAGTAATTGAAACTACATTTGCAAGGAAATTATTATGTCTGATAATCGATTTTCATTTCTTTGAAAATACAATTATTTAAACCACAATCACTTAAGGAATTTGGGAAAAATCCTATATAATTACATAAAAGCTTTCTAATAATAAAACTTTAACTTTTTAACGTTTTGTAAAAAATTATATTTTTTCTAAAAACAAATTATATAAAGTACAATTCACTTGTTGGCGGACATACGCATAAGTTTTATTTTATAATAAGCTTAGTACAGATAATATATTCATGTTGTTTCTCATTGGTCGTTCTTGCAGGGTTTTTATCATTGTTGAAGCTGAACTATGTCCGATAGTTACAAACATAAATCAGGAAGTCAGAAAAGGAAACTTAAAGGAGAAAAAGAGAGGAAAGAAGGACTAAATCGTCAGAAAATCACAAAGTTTTTCAAGTCTTTCTCAGAACCCGAGGAACCTAATTCTGCTTCATCAGCTTCGGCTTCAGGTTGTAGTGAAGATGCTGAAGCATTGGAAGCTAATGGTTCTGAAACCTGCCCAGGACCAGTTCAAGAAATAAAATCTGAAAATCCAGAAAGTAGCAATTTAACAGATATTCAAGAATATGATCTAAAAAATTTCACAGATCCCGCATTGTGGCCTCAAAAAATAAGTGACAACATTCGCCAGCAAATAGTTCAGGCAAACCCATGCTCTAAGCTGGAAAATATGTTAAATTGCATTAAAACAATGCCGAAAGACTTAAATGGTAAAGCATTCACAGAATATCTATTGTACTCCAAATCATCAAACAACAGGGAAAAAATTCCTCGAGACTGGTTAATTTATAGTTCATCGCAACGAACGTTGCATTGTCTTCCATGTCTTTTATTCAGTGAAAACTTTACAGATCCAATCAAAAACCGCAGTAATTTGGCTAAAAAAAGAGGTTTTTCTCCAACAGATGTGCTATGGAAAAAGTTATAAACTAAATTACCACTTCATGAAAACAGCCTACTTCATCGCAATTGTTACTGCATGTGGAAAGAATTACAACATTCTTTGTTGGGTCGTGGAATAGACAATGTACTACAAAAACACATCCTTAGTGAAGCTGAAAAATGGAAAGCTTTGTTGAAAAGGTTGCTTGACGTGACATTATTTCTTGCATCCAGAGGTTTGCCCTTTCAAGGTGACAGCACGAAAATTGGTGATATTAATAACCAATATACGGCAACTTCCTAGGTATTTTAGAATTGCTTGGACACTATGATCCAGTAATACAAGAACATTTAAGTAAAATACAAAAAAGTCAACTGGATGGTGAACACATGAAAGGAAAAGCCCATTATTTATCATGGATGAGCCAAAATGAATTTATCTGCTTATGTGGTGACAAACTGCTGAAATATATTCTCGAGGAACGAGAAGCAGCAATTTACTACAGTATTATTGCTGATGCCACACCCGATGTATCCCACGAAGAGCAAAATGTTTTCATTTTAAGATATGTTTCGCAGAACAAGGAGACCAGACAGTTTGAAATTAAAGAGAGGTTTATTGAATTCTTGAATTTCAATGAGAAAACTGGTGAAACTATTGCAGCCGAGTTGCTTTCAGCTTTAGAACGTCATAGAATCCCTTTAGCTGATTGTCGTGGCCAAGGTTATGACAATGGTTCAAATATGAGTGGAAAGTTAAAGGGTGTAAAATCACGCATACTGGAAAAAAACAGTCTTGCATTGTACTCTCCATGTAGTACTCATTCCCTTAACCTAATTGGTGTAAATGCTGCTAAGATAAAGTGATTACATTTTTTGGCTGTGTTCAGAGATTGTATGTGCTTTTTAGTCATGCAGTCATGCAAAGTGGGCCATTTTAAAAGAGGAGATTGGCGTTTCAGTAATGTCCCAGTCTGAGACCCGCTGGAGTTCCCGTATTGAAGCCATTCAGCCCATTGTAAATCACCTGCCTGGAATTTTGAAGTCTCTTGATCGTGTTATGTTAGAAACAAAATTGCCAGAAAAAAATCATAGTGAAACAAATTTTCTAAAAGCATATTTCTCTTCATTTGAATGTTTAGTTATGGCTAGTTTTTGGTTCAAAGTCTTGTCCTCCATACATGAACGAAATCTAATTTTACAATCTAGAGGCATCTCCCTTGAAATTGAGATGAAATTAATGGATGACTTGATTAAAGAACTTCAAAATCTACGAAATACTTGGCACCTCATTTTTACTGAAGTAAAATTAGTAGCAGAAAGTATAAACATTGAACCAAGTTTCCCTGAAGTTGGAAAAAGGATAAAGAAAAGAAGAACATTTCATGATGAGAGTCAATCAGAAAACATTGACACAAAAACAACAGCTGAAGATATCTTTAAAAGAGAAATCATGTTCACCACTTTGGACTTCATCATAAATGATCTAGAAAAACGCCTTGAAGTCTTTGTGTTCTCCCCTGTATTAAATTATATTTCCTTATCCCCAACAGAGATTAAAGAGAAATCAAAAGAACTTTTTGGAAAATACCCTAAAGATTTGTCACCGCATTTAGAAGATGAGTTATTGCATTTGAACAAAATTCACAATTCAATATTTCAGAAGGAAAAGGAAATGTCCCCATTGATGCTCTTGAATGAAATTTATTCCAAAAATTTGCAAGCGATTTTTGTAAATATTTGTGTTGCTCTGCGTATATTTTGTACGCTTCCAGTAACTGTTTCAGAAGCAGAAAGAGCTTTTAGTAAATTAGGAAATGAATTGAAAACTTGGCAAAGAGCTTCCACTGGCCAAGAACGCCTCAACTCTCTTGGTCGTTTAGCCATTGAACAAACTGGCTTCAAACATTGACTTTAGTGATATAATAAATGATTTTGCTTTAAGGAAAGCCAGGAAAATAAAGTTAAGTTAAAAGATAGAAATGTGTATTTTAAAGTTCATTGGCTGTATAAATAGTATTTATTTTAAGTTTGATCACTTAAGTGTCTTTAAATTTTTTTATGTCAACATATAAAGAATGGACAATATTACAGACAGGAGTGGCCTTGAAAAAAAAAAAAATCTGAAAACATTACGTGAGTGAAATACGCCACATACATTTCTAAACTTTTGGGTAGAGCAAGAAAAAGAAGATTTTAGTGTAAAATTAATTAACTCTAAAAATAATAATATAACTGTGTATGACATGTTTAAAAAGGTGAAATTTGAAATCGTATGATATTGTGTTTTTGCGATATTTTTGACTAATAATAAGGTGACCATTTTTTCTAAAATGAAAAGGAGGACGCAAATAATTTAAAGAAAAAAAAAATGTTTTCAGGGGTTTCAGGCAGGGCCTCCACAAGGGGGGGGGGGGGTCAGTTGGTGCCTCAGCACAGGAGCCCGGGCTGAGATCCATAGTCTGTTTATAGTGTAGAAGAGGGGTGGGCAAGACGTCGATCGCGCATTTTGGGGTGACAGAAGGTGAGATTTCGAAAGTCTGAAGATGTTTGATTCCAGTTTTGTTTTTTGGTTGGCGATTTGGGGGTTCCGTTTTTTATTTTTTATTTTGGCTGTCGATTTAAGGATTCGGTTTTGTTTTTTTTCATACATGGGGAGGGGGGGGGCCCGGTATTGCATTTGGTACCTGGGCCCGGAATTTGATGTGGGGGGCCTGCTTATCATTAGAGATAGCTCATCACATTTCTCCGTGAAGTTCGCGTCTATCAACAAATCAGCACAAGGTTCAGATTCACCTTGAGAAGGCATCTCATCCTGATATTTCTCCACCTGAGTAAGCTGACTTACTTCATCTTCTAATTCTCCATTTTCAGTTTTATCATCCAATATATCTTTAAATGAAGTCACCGACTCTATTGATGACTACTGCACTTTATCAGATGATCCCGTCAATTCCTCAGACGAAATTATTAGATGACGCATGGTAACCTCTCAGAAGACTTAGATTCTTCCATTTCAATGTTCACGTTCAAATGCTCATCAGGCGACTCGGCTGTCTTTGTCTGGTACGTCATTAGCTAATTCCTTTGTTGTTTCAAGAAGCACTGTATCACTAGCAGAAACACTCAGAGAAATAGAATGTTTATCAAAATAACTATCTGTCTCAACATTATTCCGGTGAGACATCTCTTCTGCCTCAACATTATTCTGAAGAGATGATTCCCCTTTCTGCTGTAAAATCTTGCAATTTATTAGACGACTCGGCATTTGACTGTAGTGAATCGGTTACACAGCACGATTCTCCTGACAGTTCTGAAAATTCTGCCTAAATAGGCCTACATGTACCGGAAGCAAGATTTCCTAAGTCATTTTCTTCAACGGGCCTATTGTCCTCAAAATGAAAGTTGGCCGGCGGAAGTTTGAACTGCTCAGCCCTTCCGGTAGCTGATCAATTATGTTTTCTTGTCACAATGGACGACGTAGTCTGTTTTCACTGAGAAAGACATGTTGATAACGCCAAAATAAAACTTCTCTTGACTATTTAGCGTTATTTCAATACCAGTTGCTAACAATAAGTATTTATATAAATAAATATATATTATTTATAAATACAATGCTCTTTTGCAAAGTAACAAGCGTTTACCGTAATGGCGGCGTCCTGTCAAAAAATCAGACGGAAGTGCCTGACCAGACTAATCGATGATACATGCGCAGATCTCACAAAAACAGGGCGGCCATCTCTCATTGGGAGGACAATACCTGTATTAAACTGAAGCTCCCCTGATAAATTATCACTCGGCTTAAAATATGTTGAGGTTGAAGCTTGGCGTGTTGACGGAACTGGTGTACATTCCCTTGAAACATTAGTTCCTTTTTTTTCTTCATTAGGCTTTAAAAAGAAAGATCGTATGTCACGGTCACTCCCCCCGCCTCGCCCTGGTTTACTAAAACTCATGTCATTTTTCTGACATAAAGCAATATGAATAGTAAGTAGTAACTATCACTTGTAACACTTATAAAATTAAATACTGCACACTGCACAAAATAACATCGTCTAAAACTGGCCACTGATCAGCTTAAACTACACCTGTACACACCTAATCAATCATCCACTATAAATAACAAGAACCAGATAGCGCATGCGCATCTAAGAAATAATCAAGTCGCCACAGGCAAGGGGTGTGAGAGAGAGAGAAAGAGAGAGAGAGCGGGGGGAGGCATTTAAGAAATAAAATATTTTTTCAAACAAAATTTATAAAATTATTATAACAGAAAACATTTTTATTTATCTGTAAAAAAAATAATCATCCCAAAAATCTGGGGTGCGGCGCACCCCCGTAAATCCGCCCATGCTGCCAGACACACGCAGAGCACCTCTTTCTGCTGCCTCTCACTTCTCCTTGCCTCTCTACATATCTCTCCTTCTCTCTCACTCACCTTACACTCTCCTCCCACGAAAGATGCTTTTTCTTGTTACATGTTTTTCTGTTGTGTTTAATGTTTTTCCTTACTCTGTTCACAGTGAGCACATTTATCTGCCTTTCGCACGCACTGTTCTCTGAACTTCACATCGATTGTATCTGATTTGAAGCTGATCAATCACAATTTCCTGCTAATTTTCCAATCAATATTTGCTTATTGGGTCTGTCTCATCCTTATCTAAGGTTGCAGGCTACTTATAAGCCTCTTGCAGTGACTTCCCATAGGCCACCATTTTAACTTTGACCCTCACTGCTCCTATACCCTTGGCTGTCTGCCGCTACGATTAAGCTGGTTGATTTAGTTATGGAAGATCCTTCGAATGCACATGGTCTGAACCGGCAACTCAGGTGACGCTATCGTAGCCTTTACTTGTGAGTTCTAAACAATTTAAAGTTTGACAAAAATCTGCAATTCAAACTGGAAAAAGTCTTTGTATTAAATAAATAAAACATATTGTAGTATATAGAAAGCAAGTTTAACGTCCGTAATCATTTATAAATGGAGGGAAAAACGCCAACCGGACAATTAAATATGCCTTCGCCCATTGAGCCAACATCAACGAGAATTCTGTACAATTGTTTCGTCCTTATTGGGGACTCATCAGCAGAATGTACTCATATGGAATGCTATTTTTGATTCCTTATGTAGTTTCGTAGTGATTGTAATTAAGAGTTAGTCAGCTTGGGCTTCTGACTGTATCACGCAGAAGATAAAATTAAATAAATTCTGATATAGCCCATAAATATAAGAATAAAAACACATTTTCACTGAATAAAGTGTATTTATTTTCAGCTTATCAAATGTACATAAGTATTACAAAACACTCAAAGATCAAAATCCTGTCGGACACTATTCATATTAAGGAAGTTCTTCCACCTCATTACCGTTCTCATTCATGTATGTGAGAGACTGGAAGAAGTGTTGGTTAGCAGCTGGAATGAATGTCATGAGAGACATTACGTCATCCAATTTCTTCTGGTTGATAAGTATTCGGTTTATGTAGTTCATTGGGAACTGAAATGGGTCAGTCAAGACTCGAGAAAGGTTTCTCTAATGAACCGGAAACCAGGTCGTGCTTTGTAAATTTAAATTTATTAGTTTAAATATCTTACAATAAACAGGTGTGCCAGCTTTTGTCTTTCCTTTTTACTAATAAATAATACTTTCTAAGTTTATTTGTTTATTAGGAACTTATAATTTCGTCTCGTCTTTTGTTAAAATTAAATTATTTTCTAATTAAGAAACTAAAAATTATCTAGCAAAACAAAATATTTTTTTTTTATTATGAAAAAAAGGATAATACAGTACAGTCCCGTTACGGATAAAATCCCTATCAAACGGGTCTGGCAAGATAATATTATTATTATTATGTATCCCTTACGGATCCTACCTCCGCGCTGTGGGGGCGGAAGCTGTACTAGCTTTAGGGCAGGCTAAAGGGTCCTACTATTGTTGTAGTGTTGAAAATCCTGCATCGGATGAGGTTAAAGTCACCAGCGTTCGGAGGTTAGACAGAGGCCTCATATACTACACTCTCCCCCAGGTGGTGGTGGAGAAAGTGGCACCCCATTCTGTGGTATGGCGACCACAATGCTCGGACAACACCATCCAGCCCGAACTTATCGGAAGTGTTTGCGCAGGCGACCACCAAGACTGGGAGAAGATTACTGCTTCGAAGGAGAGGCAGATGGTAACTGCAAAAGACCCAGAGAAATTAGTTTTTCTTTCCTTGAGAATTTTGCGAAAAAAGGTCAGTACATGATCATTTAAAATTTCCACTGCTTTTTTGGGAGCCATAATAATGGATAAATTTAATTAAATAAATAAAAAAATATCAACAGTTGTTGTTGTTGGGATCTACTGCAACCTAGGGCCGGGCTTAAACACCCAGGGCCCCTAGGCACTTGATATTTGCGGTCCCCTATCCCGAAATTCTACAACCAAAAAAAAAAAACAATCCAATACGGCGGGGCTGTATTCAACCACGTGAGCTAGGCGAACTGAGTTGCAGCTGCACGGGGGGCTGTGCGCAGGATTTTGTGCGCTACATATCACGTGCACTCCATGAGCTCCGTGCGTGTATATTCGTGAACCAAAGCATCGTTCGTGAAGCGAAGCAAAATTTGTTCGCAAATGGTGTTC
>JAFIDM010009631.1:186402329-186413417 GCA_023159025.1 Thereuonema tuberculata
TTTCTCTGTTTTCTGTGGAAGAACAGGAAATAATTATAGCGCTTTTTTCATCTTTAGTCAACAACCGTCACGCCAGATGGCAGTTCGAGTGTCCGCCATCGTCTGCTTAAACAAAAACAAGATATTTTCCAATAAATTATTCGAAATTTATATCTAATGTCCGACAAAAACTGGTTAGTTCATTTTTTAATTCATATTGCATTATTTTTCATTAGTTTCTCGCAAATAAATATCATTATTTCCTTACATAAAATGTATTTTAAGTTTAAAATTTGCTAAAAGAAAAAAGTAGTTTGCTCTGTCAAAAACTTCAATGGGTGAGGCCAAGTTGTTTACTAAATGACATCCTAGAACAGCTGTTTCACGCTCATATGGCGATCATCAGCTAGAAGCAGTCATCAGTAAACACTTCATAGCGGCCGCGGAACGCGTGCACAGGAATTTTCTCGCATTATCCTTTTGGCGTGTTTTTTATTGTTTATTTCAGCTTTGCAGGCTCCACATTCATTCCGACGATATTTCGAAAACTGAAAGTTAATTGAATTACTAATGTAACCATATTATTAATATTTAATTACATTTGGTTTTACATAGAAATGATTTTATTTAAAATAGCTTTTATTACTATTAAGTTATTTTCCTAGGGTCTACTCAGCCCTCTGTAGAATGGGTACCGGGTTGTTTTCCGGTTGACCACCCAACCTCAACTTAGTCCCGTTGGTCTCGAAACGCCGGGAGCCTTACCTCCCGCCACCCCAAGGACTACATAGGCCTGTAGTGGACATTTTCTTTATTTATTAAATATAAGTAATGGGTGATTTATCACATCGGATATTATTCTTCTGAAGGCTGTAAATTGAAATTGTGTAAAGGGGTTAGTTAGTAATAGTTGGCCCAATAGTTTATAAAGGGAGACATTGGTATCCGGAGTCCTCCGTAAGTTCTGCCCGTATAAACCCTACGGTAAAAACAGCAACTTCCTACTCCAATTTTATCTTTATTTATCAACTATCATCAATAGATTATATACTTTTATATAATATAGACTAGCTATCTATTTTAACAATTTATTTATTTTCAACAAAGCAATAGTTTATCAATTTAAATCATTTATTTTTACATGTGACCCTGCTTTATAACACAATGGACCCATTGGTTGGTCGAAGTACTTTAGCAGGCTTTTTGCCTGATCCTCTTATTCCTTTTAGCTGCTTTATAATGCCGATTAGATGTAAACAATGATTTATTGTGAGAAAAACCTAAATATTATTTTTTTGTAATCTTTTAAAATTATAAATATTATTCTTTTATTATTATAAATCTGAAATCTTATTTGTCTCTAATTTATTTTTAATTCTTTATTTTTATTAATATTTTTAACGATTCTGCAAATACCTTTTTGTATTCAGGAAGAAAGGAAAATTTTGTTATTATTACTATTTTGTAAAAGTTTCAAACCATGGGTTTCCCCAGCAAAGACAATAGGGCGGGTCAAGGACCAAAGCACATATTGCCAAGTGTAAAAAAAAAGTGTGGAAGAATGGTTAGGGATGTGTGGTTGTGTCCATAAATGTCCTAACTATGCAGGTTGTGTTGGTATCACAACCTTCTGGAGTTGTGCAAAAGCGTTTTTGTGAAGTCATAATGTGCTGAGGCTGTGGTGCAATGTGTGAGGCACCAGACCAGTGGCGGACAGGATGATGGGTACAACACGTACTCGATCCTATTTCTGGAGCTCCTGTGCTAGGTCGGTGTGTTTACTGATCTTGCCTGTGTGAGTTTTCTGCATGTTCTTGCTGACACGCATTTCAATATCAAGGAGATAGATCTGTTTGTTGGCCTTATCAATAAGTGTGATGTCAGGTCTATTATTTTATTGTGTATGGCAATGGTTCCCAACCTTTACCAAGTCGAAGCCTCTTTAACACTCTTTCTATGCTTATGCCCCCCCCCCCCCCCCCAAAAAAAAAAAAAAATAAAAAAAAATAGAGAAATAAAGTTTAAACACAAGCATGTTTTACATAATTGCATGCATTTTACAATAAGTTTAAAAATTTTAACTAAGTAATGTAAACTAATAGAAAAAATACACAATCTATATTACTGAAATCTTTTATTTCTCTGTCTGTCCGGCGCAATTTCCTGAGCGAACGGAAAATAGAAGTAATTTTCACAATGAAACGTCCGCGACAGGAATCGAACCTACAACCTTATGATCCAAAATTAGAAGTTTTATCCATTAGGCTAAGGTGACTACTACTCACTTCGTATTGTTTTTTAACTTATGTGTCCTTCCCCTTCCCCAATCAATAGTGAATCAATTCAACCTTTCTTTTTAATATTAATATTTAATATTTTAATATTTGATATTTATTAAAAAATTTACTATATATATTTATATATTTATTATTTAATATTCATATATAATATTTGTATATTTAATATTTTAATATTTATTAAAAAAAAACACACACACACTTACAAATTACATCAAATAAACTAAAACTAAAATTTTTTAAAAGTTTTTTCTTAATTTAATTTTTGATGTCTATATTCTCTCAATCCACGACTGGTTTTAGAACCAACGTGTGAATCATATATGTATAATATATTTTTATTTTTTATGGAGATCAGAATGTAGTCCTCGTGGTCTAATGGCTAAAACGTCTTACTTCGGAGCAGAAGGTTGCATGTTCGATTACCGTAGCGAACTTGCAGAAATCTGTATTACTAAAATCTTTTATTTCTCTGTCTGTCCGGCGCAATTTTCTGTGAGAATGGAAAATAGAAATAATTTTTACAATGAAACATCCGCGACAGGCAACGAACCTGCAACCTTCTGATTCGAAGTCAGAGGTCTTATCCATTAGGCCAGGGGTCTCTAAACTACGGCCCGCGGGCCAACACCTGCCCGCAATCACTACCAATCCGGCCCGCCACAGTTTATTTTGATAACATTGTAAAATTTACAATGTAAGTAAATCATACAAAATAATAATCAGATGTTTTTATTTAACGACCAATTAAGAAACTGACATAAATATGAAATTGAACATTTTAACTGTAATTAATGATATGAGATTTATCCTAAAAACTTACAATAAGTGACATACATAGATAATTCACATAATGAAATTAAGCATTATAATTATGATTAATGAGATTTATATAGCTGTAACTTTTCACTGACAATTGTTCGCAGTTGTGGATCAAGTTTAGTAGTGGAAATGATCAGCAGCGACTTCAAATGCTCATCAGTTAATTTTGATCTGTAAATATTTTTTGTATATTTCATTTTGGAGAATGTTTTTTTACACACATAAGTAGTGCCGAAAGCGGAAAAAAAGCCACGAGCAAATTTATGCAACTGATCAAACTGGGTGAGTGGAAGACTCTTATACAATTCCAGCAATGATGACTTAAAATATTTTTCTTTAAAATATCGCTACACTGCAAATCAATCATTTCCATTTGAAGTTCAGGGGCAAGGGTTTCTATATCGGCGTTTAAAGGATTTTGAAAAATCTTGATATCGTTTGCAATTGCATCAAAATTTGAAAAACGAGATTCAAAATTTATTTTTAAAGACCCAAAGCTTCATTTGCGAAATCTACCGGAAATGGAGTCTCAGTTTGCTGACTGAATGTTGGCATCTATTAAAATGCCTGAAACATTTTTTGTTCAATTGACATTGAAACAAAACAATTTTTTGTCGAAAGGACTTAATATGAGTGTATAAATGAGGCAGAAGCTGGTTTTCTCCTTGTAATTTTAAATTAAGGTCATTATTATGTTTAGTTAAATCTGTATAAAATGATAACATCCATAACCACTCATTGTTTTGTAACTCAGCCAAGGACGATTCCTTTCATGAAAGAAAAATTGCAGCCCAGAAAATCGCGGTTAGAACTTTTCCGCAGCTAAGCCAGCATACTGCAGTATAATATGGTAAGTCCACCCCCGCGCCCTGCGCCATAGATATCTCAGCCAGTCCCAAATCGAAAATTTGTGCATAATTCAAAACTACAGTATGTTGGTATGATGAGCTAGCTAGGTCTTGGCCCTTGGGACTTAGTGGAGGAGTCGGTGTGGCCCTTAGGCTAAAAAGTTTGGAGACCCCTGCATTAGGCCATAGGGACTACAACTCTCTCGATATTGTTTTTTGACTTATATCTCCTTTCCCTTCCCCAATCAATAAGGAATGTATTCAACCTTTTTTTTTGAATCTCAAGATTGTTTATTTATTTCCCATCCGTCAGTTTATTTGTAATTCGAAACTGACAATTAGAACTATAATTGCCGAAACGTTGCAATATTTTAAATATTCTTACTTAACTAAATTCTATGTGATGTTGAAAAATAAGTGCGTGTACACGGCCGATGTTGGAGTAAAGAAAACAGTCAAGAAAGAAAGAAGCACTCTTTTTTTGAGGTGGAATACAGAAAAAATCATTATTTGTAACTCAGAAACCATCAATATTTGGAACTCAAAAGCCACTGAAAAGTGACAATTAGAATAAAAAAGAGACTCAAAAAAAGAAAGAAGCAGTATTTCTATTAGGTAGAATACTGAACACTATTGTAACTCAGAAACCACTGAAAAGTATCAATTGGAATAAAATAAAAAAAGAGTCAAGAAATAAAGAAGCAGTATTTCATCAGGTAGAATACTGAAAAATCACTATTTGTAATTCAAAAACACTGAAAAGTATCAATTGGAATAAAAAAAGAGAGTCAAGAAAGAAAGAAGCACTATTTCTATTAGGTAGAATACTGAAAAATCGCTATTTGTAACTCAAAAACCACTGAAACGTATCAATAGGAATAAAAAAAAAAAAACAGAGTCAAGAAAGAAAGATGCACTATTTCTATTAGGTAGAAAACTGCTCAGAAGTTAGACGTCTTAGCTATTAGACCACGAGGCCTACATTCTAATCTCTATAAAAAATAAAAATATACCATAGATATATGATTTACACGCTGATTCTAAAAGCAGTCGTAGATTGAGAGAATATAGACATTAAAAATTAAATTAAAAAAAAAAAAAAAACTTTTAAAAAATTTTAGTTTTAGTTTCTTTGATGTAATTCGTGTGTATGTGGGTTTTTTTAATAAATAAAAAGTTATTTTCCGTTACATAAGCGATGCTTCCGGAGCGAAGCGACGGGTAGCCGACTATTTACTTTAAAATTCTTTTACATTTTTTTCTATTAGGATTATACTGTTTCACTATTTGTATATGGAGATTAAAAAATATTCGTTTGCTCGGATATCATAAACAGACATAAAAATATAATGCGAATATAAAGGATACAATATCAGAATATTTTACAATTAAAATTACAGCAAATATATGAAGGAAAAAGAGCGGATAGAGAAATGAATTATTTATTTTCTTGAAACAAATTAATTTAAATAATGAGAATACTGTAATCAGAAACTTAGCCATTTTTCTATACATTCTATATTTATTTACTTATTTCAATTTATTTATTGATTTTCTTATTCAAATATATATATATTTCTTTTAAAAAATCATTCAAAGATAAACACAGAAATTCAAGCTAATATGGCGTTTTTCCCCCATTGCTCTTTAATCCTCCGATATACATCGGGTAATTTATCAAAATACTTATAAGTTTATTTGTTTATTACGAACTTCCTTTGTAATTTCTTCTCGACTTTCAATAAAATTATTTTGTAATAGGAAATTAAATATCATTAGCATATTATTATTATTATGTTTGTATGCTTCAAACCTTGGGTTTCCCCAGCAAAAACAATATGGCGGGTCAAGGACCAAAGCACATACTGCCAAGTGTAAAGATGTGTGCAAGAATGATTAGGGATGTGTGCTTGTGTCCATAAATTTCCTAACTATGCGTGTAGTGTTGAGTACCACAGCCTTCTGCAGTTGTGCATAAGTGTTTTTGTGAAGTCCTAGTGTGCTGAGACTGTGGTGCAATGTGTGAGGCACCAGACCAATGGCAGACAGAACGATGGGTACAACACGTACTCGATCCTGCCTCCACTGCTTCTGGAGCTCGTGTGCTAGATCAGTGTATTTACTGATCTTGTCTGCGTGAGTTTTCTGCATGTTCTTGCTGATAGGCACTGCAATATCAATTAGATAGGTCTGTTTGTTGACCTTATCAACAAGTGTGATGTCTGGTCTGTTGTGATGTATGGTTTTGTCTGTGTGAATGGGGCGGTCCCAGTATAGTTTATATGAGGGTGATTCTAATACGCTTTGTGGTATGTACTTGTAGTACGGGACTGTGCTCTTAATAAGTGAATGTTTGTGTGCTAGTTGTTGATGAACGATCGATGCTACCTGATTGTGTCGGTGGAGGTAGTCTGTTTGAGAGAGAAGGGGACAGCCTGATATTACGTGGTCGATCGTCTCATGCGTAGTGTGGCATTTCCTGCATTTGTCGTCATGTGTGTTTGCATCGTGTAGAATGTGTTTCTTGTAGTTGCGTGTGGAGATGACTTGGTCCTGTATTGCGATCATGAACCCTTCGGTCTCCCCAAACAGCTCACCACTCGTCAGCCATCTGTTCGACGCTTCCATGTCGACATGAGGCTGGCTGAGTTCGTGATGATGTCTGCCATGGAGTTCCTTACGAGCCCATGATTCACGCAGCTGCTGAGTGTGGGTGTCAGGGGTGGTGGGTGTTAGAGAAGAGTTTTCGAGGTTCAGGGGTGTGAGGTGTATGTCAGCCTTGACAATGGCTGAGTGAAGTGAGGAGTCTTCTGCTCTTTGGTGGAAATGTTCCCTAAGTGTATGTACTTGTTTTTCGTGTAGGGTGATAAGGTTGATGAGTCCTCGGCCTCCCTCCTTGCGGGGAAGAGTCATCCTTTCCGTAGCGGACTTGGGGTGGTGCATGTTGTGTTTCGTGAATGTAGTGCGTGTTGCGCGTTGTAGTGCTTCGAGTTCGGTGTTTGTCCATGGAATTATGCCGAACGAATATGTTAGTGTGGGAACGGCAAAAGTGTTGATAGCTTTAATTTTATTTCTGGCGTTGAGTTGTGTTTTGAGGATTTTGTGAACTCGAGCAAGGTATGTGTTCTTCAGTGCATTTTTGATGTTTGCGTTGTCAATGACGCGCGCTTGCTGGAAGCCCAGGTACTTGTAGGTCTCTCCCTCTTCCATGGATTGGATGGCCAAACCATGGTCCAGTTCAAAACCCTCCAAATTCGAAGTCTTCCCACGTATTATGTGTAACTTGCGGCATTTGTCAATTCCAAATTCCATCCCAATGTCTTTGGTGAACTGTGTGGTGGCTTGTAGTAAATTAGTAAGTTGTGCATTGTTTGTGGCATAGAGTTTAATGTCATCCATGTAGAGTAAGTGTGTGATTTTATTTGGTGTCACAGTGCCTGTGGTAAGCCTATAACCGTGTTTTGTGTTATCTAGTATATGGCTCAGTGGATTCAAGGCGAGGCAGAACCAAAGAGGACTCAAGGAGTCTCCCTGGAAAATACCTCTCCTTATGGGAATGGGATCTGTAGTGATGGAGGTGTTAGAGGTGCGTAGGTGTAATGTTGTGTTCCAACTCTTCATCGTGGCAGCTAAGAATGCCGTGATCTTGGGGTGTATTTTGTAGATATGAAGAGTGTGTAGGAGCCAGGAATGAGGGACAGAATCAAATGCCTTCTTGTAATCGATGTATGCGATATGTAAGCTCCTATTCTTCGCGCGTGCCTGGCGCAGGATTACAGAGTCAATAAGGAGTTGCTCCTTACAACCCTGGGAATTCCTGCGATAATAATTATTATTATTATTATTATTATTATTATTATTATTAAGTCCCGTACTACAAGTAAACACCACAAAGCGTATTAGAGTCACCCTCATATAAGCTGTACTGGGACCGCCCCATTCACATAGACAAAACCATACATCACAATAGACCTGACATAACACTTGTTGAAAAGGTCAACAAACAGGCCAATCTCCTTGATATTGCTGTGTCTGTCAGCAAGAACATGCATAAAACTCACGCAGTCAAGATCAGTAAATACACCGATCTAGCACACGACCTCCAGAAGCAGTGGAGGCAGGACGTGTTGTACCATCGTCTTATCTGCCACTGGTCTGGTGCTTCACACATTGCATCACAGTCTCAGCACACTAGGACTTCACAAACACCAAAAGGCTGTCCTACTCAACACAACACGCATAGTTAGGAAATTTATGGACACAACCACACATCCCTAACCATTCTTCCACACTTTTTTTTTTACACTTGGCAATATGTGTTTTGGTCCATTGACCCGCCATTTTGTCTTTGCTGGGGAAACCCAAGGTTTGAAACGTTTTTTCGATATAATAATAATAAAAGTTTTTAAAATGGGTTTGCAGAACTGTTAAAAATATAGAATAAAAAATATTTATAAGCTACAGACAAATAAGACTTCGGGAGCGAGACCTGGTTCTTAATCTTTCGCACTTCTGGGCCTGTCATCGGAGGAGTTTGGCTGATGGCTGACGAGTCCTAAAGAGACCGAAACGGCCGTCCCGTTCTCTCGCCAATTGTAGATCGGGGTGCGAAATCCTTTTACTTTCCCTTGTGCCTCTCTTGGTTGTTATTTGTTGAATTATTAGGCATGTTACTTTTTTTTTTTTAATTTCTAATAGTGAATCAAATTGCATAAAGATAGAAGAAAGAATCTTTTTATAAATTTTAAATTCCTGTTTCACTTATTCAGTGTTAATCGTAATACCCTTATGATATCTAGCTACCACAGGGTATTATAGTTTTTATCTATTGTTTATAACACTCCTTTAGTAAGTTTATCGGAGAGAAAAAAGGTTTAAGCAAATAGTTTCTAAAATTCAAAATACGCAATCCTGTCCGTCCGTTCGAACTTGTAGCTTTTAAAAATTTAGAGCTTGTTAAAAGGGATCTTCTCAATTGAGTTTGTTACTTATTGAATCAAAGAGCTGGGGGGCAACCAATGATCCGTCCGTCTCCAAATCAAAAGCTGAAACTTTTGTAGATAGTTTTGTGCCTCTAAGGAATTTATGTAAAATTCAGATCAGTAGATAATGATCTAGGGTCCAAAACCATAAAATAACTGAATGAATAACGTTTTTTTTAACAACTTTTTGTAGAATCTTAACATGATAGTATTCCAAAGTTGGCAGCTCAAGTATATCTTATTTTCTATGATTCTATGATGTAGAATATCTTCATAACATACAACAGTTTCCAATAATAATCTGTATTTGCATCTCGTCTTGTAGATGCAATAGATGGAAGAATTTTTAAACTTGTTTTCCTCGAGCAATTTTTAACGTCACTGTAAATGCAAATGATCATAAGACAAAATAATACATTTTAATCATTTTGAATTCATTGAAAATAATTTCAAATGGCAAGTTATTAACAAATGACTTCAAGCTTATAAACCATCGGAATAATTTATTTTCATCATTACTGATGATTGAAAATTCAATATCAACTAGTGACTAATATAAATATAAAACTTCACCATGACTGAAATTTGGCATTCCAGCTATAAATGTTATTCTATTTTGTTAATTAACGAAAAATAATCTAGAAAGAGTTTATAATTACAGAATTTTGAAATCTGTTAAGGGAACTCGTATGGCAGCTTGGCTACTAAAATAGTATCAATACATATTGATGATAAATAAGGATTTAGGGACCACAATCCACCAAAATATATTGCATTCCGATTCCATAATATGGAGAAAAAAATACAGTCCACTTCAATTAAAACATTGTTTTCTTCTTTCCAATTACTCTTTGAAGTGCTTGAGTTTCTTTCTTCTTGATCTGCGGAATCTTCTCGAAGGTAACCTCTCCTTTTATTTTTTGTCACTGAGGAATTGCTTTTTTTTTTTCTTTTTATTTCTCACCAATTGGTTTTGCAGTCTTATCCTGAGGATATTCGAAAGTTGATTTACGCATTAACTATATCTTGTTTATTTTTTTTTCTTCATATCTTTATATGCAAAATTTTACATACAAGTAAAAGTAACCTTATTCATATTGTTACTGAAATCAAATACTGCAATTAAACCGATAATTATTTTACTACAACGACTAAGAAAATCAGAACAAGGGAAAAAAAAAAGAGAGGCATGCATGAGAGAGCAGAAAATAAGATAACTAAACTTAGATAAAATTAAAATTAAAATTAAAATGACAATACGCGGCATTCTGGGATTAACAGCGTCCACAAAATTGCGCAGAGATCCTACGGCATGGCCTAAAAGCACGAAACCTCGTATCTGCAAATCCAACAATTATATAATAGAAATAAGTTAATCTACAAAATTTTTGATAATATTTATATTAAATATAAACATCAACGTATAGAAAATATATTAAAAATAATTTTGGTTTAATAACAAATGAATTTATTATTCAAAACTCTTTCGTCAGTTGAACTGGGAAAACTATGATAGCAATAATATTAAAGTAATAATAAATCAATTAATTTCTTAATTATCTTTCACGAGACGGCTGACACGAGATTGTGTAGAAAATTAATTTTGGATGCAATTATCTTTTCACGAGGCGGCTTAAACAAGATTGTTTTTTAAAACTAAAAATATTTTTTTTTATTTTATAAAATATTTATATTATACGGCGAAATATTATATTTATCTTTCTTATTTTTACTGCGAACTACTCCGGATGTAGATGTCTCCCTCTGTTAACAATCGAAACTGCATTTAGTTCCCATCCAGCAGGAAAATTGCAGCCGATCAACAGTTCCTCTGTAACTTAAAGATTCCATCAATTAAGTTTTCTTGAATTTTCAATTATGAAACCCGGACTCCTGCGTAGTGGAATTAGAGGTAAGATGTGGATGGAAACCAGAAATAGACAGAACGTTTCAACAGAAGGCCTAGTGGAAGACAAGTGTTCTAATTTGGCGAGTGATGAAAATAACCCTCAGGCAGTAAAAAGTGAATCAAAACTATGCAATTTTGAATGTCCAGACGCACAGAAGTCTTCTACTGAAAAGGACACAGTAGAGAAGTTGGTAACAGGTCCCTGTGCGAGTTCTGCCAAAGAAGAAATTCATTGTGAGAAGATTTTTCGT
>JAFIDM010009631.1:186439523-186454325 GCA_023159025.1 Thereuonema tuberculata
AGAGAGCTGCTTTGGATAGGTGTTACTATCAAAACGGTAGTAATGCACAAAAGGTCATTCGTCAGTACAGGAATCAAATAGATGGACAAAACGTTCTTTCTGCAAACGCTGTAAGGAACATTGGTCAGAAAATTTGTGGGACAGAGAAATTTACATTTGCCCCAGGGAGAGTTAGAAAAAAGACCTTGGAGGACGTGGTCGATGAAATTGCTTTTGTAGTTACAAGGGTAACTGCACTTTGCAAACGATGCAGCTCAATTAGCATTAGGTGTGAGTTATCACCACCCGTCAACTGTGCATAGTGTTATGAGGAAAACACTTTGCATGTACCCCTTTAAAATCCACAGAGTTCATCACCAAGGATAGCACCGATTACGATGCTTTTGCTACGTTTGCAATGGCACTCAAGGGGACATGTGCTATTGATGGCAATTGGCCTGGGCATATTCTATGGTCCGATGAGGCTCATTTCTTTCTTCATGGGGTTGTCAAAATTCACAATTGACGAATATGGGCCACTGAAACTCCACATGCACTCCATAAATCACCATTTCATTCTCCTAAAACACCAATTTGGTGTGGAATAACGTCATCTTTCCTATTGGCCTGATCTTTAAAACGGAGACCGGTATGTTTTCTTGAGTGCAATTTTGATGTTTGCGTTGTCAATGACGCGCACTTGCTGGAAGCCCAGGTACTTGTAGGTCTCTCCCTCTTCCATGAATTGGATGGCCAACCCATGGTCCAGTTCAAAACCCTCCAAATTCGAAGTCTTCCCTCGTGTTATATGTAGCTTGCTGCATTTGTCGATTCCAAATTCCATCCCAATGTCTTTGGTGAACTGTGTTGTGACTTGTAGTAAATTAGTAAGTTGTGCATTGTTTGTGGCGTAGAGTTTAATATCATCCATGTAGAGTAAGTGTATCGTTTTGTATGGGTGTCAGAGTGCCTGAGGTAAGCCTATAACCGTGTTTTGTGTTGTCTAGCATGTGGCTTAATGGATTCAAGACGAGGCAGAACCAAAGAGGACTCAAGGAGTCTCACTGGAAAATACCTCTCCTTATGGGAATGAGGCCTGTAGTGGTGGAGGTGCATAGGTGTAATGTTGTGTTCCAACTCTTCATCGTGGCATCCAAGAATGCCATGATCTTGGGGTGTACTTTGTAGAGTTGAAGAGTGTGTAAAAGCTAGGAATGGGGGACTTAGTCAAATGCCTTCTTGTAGTCAATGTACGCGATGTGTAAGTTCCTATTCTTCGCGCGCACCTGCCGCAGGATTACCGAGTCAATAAGAGTTGCTCCTTACAACCCTGGGAATTCCTGCGACATCCCTTCTGCTGTTCGGAGGGAGATGTAAGGGATCTGTAGAATTGTTTCTCATTGTATTGGAAAGTGTTGTTCTGTTGTTTGCGTAGAGTGCACTGTTTGTATCTTTGTAATCTTTTTGAAATTGCACTCAGTTTTTGTTTTAGTGTGACGAGATGTTCCTGAGCCAGGTTATGATTGTTTGAGTGTGAAGGGCGAGTGTTTATGTGCTTGAATGTCTTTCTAACCTGGGACATAAGTTTCTTTATTTTGTTTCCTGCACAGTATTGTGTGAGCCTGGCTATGTCTCCTGTAAGGTCGCTGATGCGGCCCTCAAGGCGACGTCTCCAAGGGGGGATGTATTCTTGTGACCGTGCAGTGGTAGGTATGTGGTGTTGTTTGATTCCAAGTGCCCGAATGGCTCCCTGTGCCGTGCAGTGGAGTGTTGTATGTATGTCTTCTAATGTTTCGATATTGTCAAAGTGTTGTGGGATAGTGTGTGTGTTGAAATGGTATAAGACTGTGGAGAGTTGTTTTGATGTGTGTACTTTGGGGAGTGGAGGCCTGAGTGTGGGGTCTGTGCCTGTATATTGTTCTAGTGCGGTGTAGAAATTATCATGTGCTGCTTGTAGTATGTCGTTAGTTGATTTGTTGGGGCATGTGGACTGAGAGGTAGAGATTGCTTCTGTGTTTTCCGTAATGGTGTCATCTGGTGTGGTGTCCTGTGGTTGGATTCAGTGACTTCTTCCCTAATTTGTGCAAGTATGCATGGGAGAATAAGATTGTTTACTACTATGGAACCAGCTGTTCGCTAAGCCCTAACGATGGATAACGTGTGGTGAATGCATGATGTAGTGCCTGTCTGTATCCTGTGAGTTGAGTCCCTAATTTTGTAACGGTGTAGAAGTTGCGCATAAGATCCTGGTTCATCTGCGATGACCATCGGATGCGCTGGCGTGGTTTCCCAGTCTTGGTGGTTGCCTGCTCTGACACAGACGAAACACTTCCGACCGCTGGATGGCGTTGCCCGGGTATTGTGGTAGCCATACCACAGGATGGGGTGCCACTTTCTCCACCACCACCTGCAGGAGACTGTAGTATATTCTTCGTACGAAGGCCTCTGCCTAACCTCCGAATGCGGGTGACTTTATCCTGCGCCACACCATATGCAGCATGATCTATATTAGAATGAGTTTCATCATAGCTGGTTGGACCCTTTATCCTACCCTAAAGCTAGTGCAGTTCCCACCCCTACCCCGAGGAGGTAGGGTCCATGGGGGCTTATTATTATTATTATATATTACAAAAGCCGTGCCGGCGTGGTCGTGCGATCTAAAACGGCGGTCTGCTGTGAGGCCGGTGTGCCGGTACCGTATTCAAATCCCGGTCGAGCGCATGGATGTTTCTAATTTCCGTTCCGGTGTTTGTCCACCTCTTCTTTGCTTTCTCTTCGGTCTGACGTCATTCCTTAATGGCGTCCTGGGGCTGGCATTGAGACACCCACCCGCCTGGCAGTTAGGATTAAAATGTATCTCCCAATCCGCCGTTGAAAGTCAGCGTGGGGGATTAGACTTTCCACTCCCCCTCCCCCCGTGGCCAGCCAATGGGGGAGGCCTTCGTCCAACAGTGGAGTGATCCCAAGGCTGCAAAAAGAATAACAGGAAGATATTACAAAGTTGAGCAGTGCAGGCTCGCATATAGGCACTGTGGAACTGCAGCACCCCCTATTTCCACTTGATATTATCGATAACATTTAATATAATGAGTCCTTTAATTCTTTCTTTATACTTGTAGAATATATAATCCTTAAGGTTAATGTCCCAGTTTATGAAAAAGATACAAAAATCTTCATATGGAACTGTGCGTTTCACAGTTCCAGTGGCGTGGTGTTTGACTGGTGTGCCGCATGCGCACATAGGAAGCTGCACATGAGGCTGCGAAGGAGAGAGCACTGTCGCTCCCACAGTGCCGACCCTGGCATGCTGGTGGAAGGTATTTTTTTTTTAAGAGAAAACTATTGATCTTTTCGCGCACATTAAAACAAGAAGAATGGATTTCATTTTTAAATGAATAGATCAAGCTTGAACTGTAACAATTTAGGTTAAAGTAAGTGAAAAATGTTTGATTTTGTTCTTTTAGGATTTTATCAAGTTTCTGAATAAATTTCTTTTTATACATGTTTATTTCCTTTTACACAATTTAAAACAAAGGCTAAAACTTTTCTAGAGCAGCACCTCACTAATTTTAGTACGAGCCGCCACTGATGACGAGTATATTTGATACTGATGGCAGGGAAGATTGATCGTAGGTGCCTGGTTCCTTTCAATAAGTAGAAATTTACCACTTAATCTGAAACTTTAGAAATTTTCTATCCACAGTATTGTCTGAATAATTATTATTAGTCCTGTTTCAAACACTTGTTTTCTTGTGATCTCAAAGAATCGTCTCATTTGTCATTGGTGGGATGTGAGGACAACTCACATTGAAAAAGAAGCGTCTGGGGGGAAGAAGAGGCCCATTTTTATTTCGTGGAAGAGAGGGGGCAAGTCATGGAAATGACTTAAATAAATAAAACTTATTGTACTAAACAATTAAAAGAATAAACATGTTTTCTCCAATACTAAGAATATTTAGAAAATACAAAATATTTCTTATATTCCCTACAGAGTAAAGTATGAATAAGAATAATAAATTAAGATTAGGTATTTACAAGATTAATGGCCGAGTGCACCAAACTTTGATGGCTGCATTGTGGACATAGCGAAAATTAGTGGGGGGTGCTGCTCCAGAAAAATTTTAGCCTTTGTTTTAAAATTGTATGAAAGGAAACAAACATGTATAAAAAGAAATTTATTAAGTTTGCTTTTTTTACATGTTTGTTTCCCTTCACACAATTTTAAAACAAAGGCTAAACTTTTTCTTGGGCATTACCGCCCACTAATTTTAGCTACGTCCACAATGCAGCCATCAAAGTTAATTGAAGCTTGGTGCACTTGGCCATAATTCTTCTCTTGAAGTATATAAACATACATATCATTTCTCATTCTATTTTCAATAGAAATTAAATAAAGACCTGTTTGAATTAAATACAGACTTGAAACTTAATATTTATACATACCTTAATTTTTGCAATTGTTTAAAACATTCCCGCAGTTTTCTCTGTTAATAACCAATATAAGTTGCCTGTCTCCCATAGCTTCGATTTTCCTCTTTTTGTTTTCTTTTTTTAGTTTCCACAGCAACCTAGATATTTTTCAATAATAAAGCAGCAGTGAACGTTGTGTTAGTCATGTTGTAATCGACTACTATTTATATTTCATGTGTTTTCTTATTATTCACTTTATTCCATGTCTTTTAAAATCCGTGAAAAAAATGCACCAATCTTAATTGATTCCAAAACATTATGGAATTATTTTAATTTGATTAAAAAAATCACATTAATTTATTCCTTTTAATTATATCATTAATAATTTGATATTTGATACTTATATCTCTAGTTTTGATTTACGTAAGTAATGAGAAGGTAGTTTCATAGCTGACTAATTATCATAATATATCGACTGTGTGTATATATATATATATATATATATATATACATGGTGTACCTGAAATGTGCTGCCAAACTTAAAGGTTGTATTCAATCATGCAAAACAACGAATAAATGTCATATAAACATGGGCCTGGAAATGCTTTATTTCCAGGATATGAACGATGGTGTTGGCCGTACAGTCAATCATGATTGGAAGAAGGGGATCAACAGCATGACCTGCTCGCCCCCGATTTAAACCCTCTGGACTTTTTCATATGGGGTTATCTTAAAGCATTAGTGTACATCACACCGGTTCCTGACACCCACGAATTGCATGATCGCATAGTGGATGGGTGCAACAAATCGACGTGCACCTTGCATCTTCGACCGTTTTCGGCAGTCGATGGAACGACATTGCGTGCACTGCGGCCGGTGGATGACATTTCGAGCTCTATTTGTGAAACAGCGACTGTACGGCCAACACCTCTGAATTGTTGCATCGTTCATATCTTGGAAATAAAGCATTTCCAGGCCCATGTTTATATCACATTTATTCGTTGTTTTGCATGATTGAATACAACTTTTAAGTTTGGCAGCACATTTCAGGCACACCCTGTATGCATATATATATATATATATTAATGTTGCTGTACCATATTCAGCTTCTGGAGTGCTTAAAGAAATAATTATCTGCTTTACACTTCACCAAACTACAGATGCATCATCAAAAATCTTCTTGACTTTATTTTGAACTTTCTTGCTTGCATATTTATTATACACAACTTGTAATTAGACTACTATATAGATCATTGATCTTTTTTCTCATTTATGTCTTTTTTTTTTTAAGATAATTCACTAATTGTTTAGCTTCTTCACATTCATTCATGTTAATTTGTTTAATACGTTCTTGATAGTTTCATCTTGACTTACTGTCATCGTTTGTTTTGTTTTTTTCATATTGTATGTAATGTATAGCAGTGAAAAGCAAAATTTAATGTCCATAATAATTCATAAATCAAGAAAAAAATCACAACTGGACAGTAAATATGCCTTCGCACACTGAGCCAACCTCAACGGGGAATCCTGAACAGCATTTTTATCCTTATTAGGAATCATCAGCAGAATTTACCCATCAGCAGTATTTACTGCCAAATTGTGCTTTTCTTGATTTATGTAATGTATGTAGCATATTTCTTGTAAGTCTTTTGTTTTGACACATGAATTTATTAGTTCTTTAATGTCTTGGATAAAATTGAGAACAAATACACTTAGTCATGTCATCAACATATATCATTGTTATATATTTTTGAATTATCTTTCTCCTAAATAAACACATATTTGAGATTTCATCTTAATAAATCCCTCCTAAGTTATTTTTTCCTGTAGATTCACATCTACATTGGAATTTACAGGAAAATCCGGTTTGTTATCAATACTATTATAACATCTGCTAATTCATATGACTTATATCAAAGTCCTTTAAATTCAACAGTGGCTTTACAACAGCTCTTGTCCATTCTTCACAATTTTGACTGTTCCAATCTTTTTGGTAGCTTTCAGTTCTTTAGTAATACTTTTGAATATTGTATTCCCTTGTATTTTCAGTATATTTCTCGATCTTAGATTAATACACACTTCTTCCGATTGCTTTCTTGTTTCATTACTTCCTTGATCCACTTTTATTTTTTACTATCATTAACACTTCCTTGCTTCCCACAATCTCAACTGGTTTCACTTACATTAATTTATTTTAAATTGTCTTTAGAATCATCTGGATTAACAAATTTTACTTTCAGTGCATCTATTCTTAGTTCTGCTTGATCTAAATAAACATTTATTGTTTCAAATTTCTGTTCCTTTCAATGTTTCAAATTTTGTATCCTTTTATTTATTTAAAATCCTACAAAAATTCCTCTGTTTGATCTTTCTTGAAACTTATTCTATTACGATTTCTCAGAAAACTTTTGATAGTTCCGAAAGTCATCACCAGGGGCAAAACTGTCGCTGTACACTGACAGCCGCCCAGTCACAGACAACAGTCGTCATCAGGTACGCGGATATAAGCCTCATGAGTAGCAAAGGGTCAGTTCGGCCTGACGGTGCTGTGAACGTTCCTATTTGAAAACTGTGTTTACGTGATCATTCTTTGCTCGTTATTATCAAAATAACAGTAATGCATCCATTGCACTATGGTTATTCCGAACAACAAAGGGCATAGGAAAGATCCCATGACTATTATCAATTTGCAAAATATGATCGCACGTGGTTTGAAAATACCAGATGTTTACAAGTGCAAAAAGGACACGGACGCAAACCGGTATCAAATGATGAAGTTGAAACTGTTGCAACGTCCGTACTGCAATTATTGCACACGGATCTGAAAGTGCTCGGGCAGTATCCAGGCAACTGGCTATGCCGTATTCAACCATACAGTTGAAACTTTTGAATACAGTTGAATACAGAAATGCATGCACAAAGTGCTGAAGTTTTACCCTTACAGGATTAGCCAAGTCCAACAACTAGTTCAAGGGAATGGGGAAACGCGCCTGCATTTCACTCATCTGTTTCTAGCTCGGATGGAAGTGGACGATATAGGGCCTTGGAACATTCTATGGAGTGATGAGGCACATTTTTATCCCAGCGGCACTGTTAATACATATAACTGTCGGATTTGGGCTACTGAGAATTCTCATGCTATTGAGCAGATGCCATTGCATTCACTGAAGATCACAGTGTGGTGTGGCTTTATCGCCTCCTTCATAATTGATCCTTACTTTTTCGAAGAACTGCATCCAACAGGACTAGTGACTGTTGCAGTGCGATATCAATACATGCTGCGAAATTTCCTTATCCCAGAACTTCAACAGCGTGGCTGTCCTGACATGACCTGTGTTCATACATGATGGAGCGCCCCCCCCCCCCCATATAGGATTGACAGATCAGCAAGTCCTAGTCACAATTAGTCGAGCATTCTTGACGACATGGTCCGCACGTTCGCTTGATCTCACACCATGTGACTTTCGGTTGTGGGTTACTTAAAAGCTTTGGTATACCAAGGACATGTTGATAGTTTGGCAACATCGAATACTGCTTCACGTGAGAAAATCTCTCGAGATTTGCTACTGTCCCAGCGGAATTACGATCATAGAATGCAGATTTTGGACAACTTGCAAGGACAAAATATTTTTCCTTATCTGTACCTCAGTAACAATAAAACCTATTGTCAACTGTACGCTTCTGTTTTCTTCCCTACTCTGATTATCTCACCGTACAGTCCCAGTATCGAAACATTTTTAATAATGCTATGGCGTCGTAATCTTCAAATCGAAGCAATAATAGAAGCAAAAGAAGGGAAGGATATATTTGAAGAGTACGATGCTATAGCATTATTAAAAATGTTGTTTCGATATCATGCCGCTATTCCACGTCGAATTGTAACATGCCTCTATTCCACATTGAATTGCTGCTGTTCAGATTATTCAAAATGGACCAATTGGAAATTAATAACAATAATTGTATAAATAGCAAATTTTTCCTATATTTTGTCAAACCCTTATTTATTATTTATTATATTGAGCAACAATAATGATACGATTTTATTAAAAAATGGTTGATCGCATTTTTTTCAGCGCTAACATCAATTTTGAAGAATATTCATAAGTCAATTCTCAGATTTGGTGAAAGAGAGGTTGTTTGATTCAATGAATTTAAGGATTCAAAGTCTTACATATAATATAAATAAATTATTGCAAAGATATACAGTATATAAATATATATTTGTGTTGTATGGGTTTTTAGAGATGTAATTGATTTATCGAACTGTCAACTGTCGGTACATTTAAAATTGTCCCTGTCGATTTGTTAATCTTTCATCTAAACAATTGTTCTTCGCTTTTGAATGTTTAAATGGTTCCAATCATTATAAATCCTTTGTCTGTAATGTCAATAAAAACTGTCTTTCTGATCGAATAAAAACAGATTTAGTTTATTAGCTGTGACTCGTTGTCTTTACTGAAGTACCCGTTGCTGTATAGACGTTTCGATGCCAAAACTCCAACGCTTTCATATCATATAAGAATATAATATATTCTTATATTGTTATAAAGTTAAACATGTCCATTGGATTCTCCAGGATGTGACGGAACAATGACTGTAACAAAAAATCAGTGCTTATTAGGAATTTCATCGAATAGATTTCGTGGAGAAACATCCAAATAAGTAACTTTAAACCTTTTTCGTAAGATTCTTAAAGTATCCCAGGTAAGCAGGATAATTCCGATTTCAAAAGTATGCTGACAAATCGCTGTAGCATTGTTTATTGAAAAATATAGAAGTGGTGACAGAAGTTTCCCCACAGAAAAGCATTAGGATTGAAATCTACACACGCATGTTAATGCTTAACTTGGATCTGAATGAAGAGAAGACCATAATTGGAAACTTAAAATTGACAAAGCAAACAGCACAGAAGTTCATGTAACTCTCAAACATCTCAAGGAACAGAGTGGAAATACAGAATCAACTTAGGTGGAGGAGAAAAAAAACATCCTAAAGAATTACGTTATTTAAATATCTAATATTAGTTCTTTTTTCAGTAATCAAGTAATTTGTTCATGCTTTGGGAGAATAAAAATGAATTATGCACATTTAAAAAGAAAGTTTTTTTCTTTGTTTTATGATTAAAAAAATATTAATAAAGTAGGCCTTTAGATCTTCCAGGAACTTAGTTTAAATTTCAAATTACTTGACAGAACAACTTCTCAATAGCTCATTTCTGAAGTGAAGATAATAAAGTGTGGTTTGTAGAAGGTATCAAAGAACGTCACGAAGCCATAAAATAAATAAATGGTGTTTGTGGGAGAGATCTTTAGCAGCGAAGAAACAATGAGTCAAGTTGGGAACTGAACTGAATTAATTTATTAAACAGATAACATGGATTTTTGTAGATTTTACAAAATTGGATTTCATTGGAAGAATAATTAAAAGAATATGCATCATGATTGGCTAAAAACATAACGAACTTAAATTAATTAACTAATTAAATAACTATAATGGAAACGAGTTTAAAAATAAACAGAACATCAATAATTAGGAAATAGAAAACGAATGATTTCAAATAACGATAAAGATTAAAATGAATAAAATAGATATATGTACAGATAAATACAAATAAATGATTTCTATAAATATTTACACATAAACTGTTACAATAATACAAAAGGAGGTTCTGGTTGTGTGTGGCCGCCCATTAATTTGACCTCAATCGCACAACATCAACCCCCGCCACACACAAAATATATATAAATAGGAAACAGTTTTCCAATCTATATTTAAAAGGAAGGAAAATGTTGGATAACTTCCTGTTTCTCTAGTGAATAACTATAATGGAAACGAATTTAAAAATAAACAGAACATCAATAATTAGGAAATAGAAAACGAATGATTTCAAATAACGATAAAGATTAAAATGAATAAAATAGATATATGTACAGATAAATACAAATAAATGATTTCTATAAATATTTACACATAAACTGTTACAATAATACAAAAGGAGGTTCTGGTTGTGTGAGGCCGCCCATTAATTTGACCTCAATCGCACACCATCAACCCCCGCCACACACAAAATATATATAAATAGGAAACAGTTCTCCAATCTATATTTAAAAGGAAGGAAAATGTTGGATAACTTCCTGTTTCTCTAGTGAATGGAAATGGGAGAAGGAGATACAACTCTAAACACCAGTGTCAGTTTCTTGCTCATAAATATGAATATGAAATTTCAAAAATAATGAAGAGAGCAGACACCTACACTCATTTTGCTAGAAAAGAATGTTAAAAATCAAATCTTTTCCTTATTTTTTACTCTTCATTGTTAGTATTTCATTAATACATCTTTCTTGATTATATCACTATCATTATACTGTAGGTTTTACTGTCTGACACAACCATAAGATAAAAACTTAGGAAAATCTTAACGTTCTTTGGAAACCTTGCACTCCAGGAAGTTTCCACAACCGAATGTTTGTCAGAAAGAATAAAAAGTTGGGCTTTTCAGAAATCCCAGGGACCTTTACTCTCCTGTAGGGTGGACATTTAACAAAAACGATGTTTATTAAACAAAGAAATTCCTGCAAAACAATTAATAGCAAAATTACAGAATAGCGCATGCAAATAGGGAAACTTTATTTCCATCAACACTGAAATTGTGTTTTATAATCTTTCATTCACACAAACTTCTTTTATGCTTTCAAAAACAAAATTATTTCTATCATTTATCTACGGAAGATTAGATAAAGAAAAAACATAATAATCAAAGATTATCAAGTCAATTTATTTGTTTTTTAAATTTTCTTCTCCATATCAGAGTCCTATTATAAGTTCACATAGCAGACTGAAACATCCAGCTTTTGGAAGTTTGCTATTCTTTTTTTAAGCTTATTATTATTTCAATCTCTATATTAAAATATTGGGTGAGTGCAAAAGTTCTACCTGTTTTTATTACCCATAAAGAAGAGCAAATAAACGCAAAATGAACAGTACCTATTATTGTGCATAATTCCCATTGAATCTAGGACCTCTTGCCATCTTTCTGGTAGGAGATGAATCCCACGGCGGTAAAATTCTGGCAGTTTCGAGTCAAAAAAGTCTTTAAGGCAGTTTTCACAGCATCAAGATCATCAAAGATTTTCTGACTGAAGGAATTGTTCAACGCACGAAATAGGTGATAGTCAGTTGGTGCCAAGTCAGGAGAATAGGAAGGGTGGAGTAAAACCTCCCAACCAAAGCCCACTAACTTTTGGCGAGTGATGACAGCAGCATGTGGCCTGGCATTATCGTGATGAAGGATAACACCATGACGATTGATGAGACCTGGCCGCTTTGCTACCAAATTTGAATGAAGCCTGTCTAACTGTAGACAGTAGAAGGCAGCATTGATGGTCTGGTTGAGTGGCAGGACCTCCCAGTGAATTATTCCCTGCATATCCCACCACACACTCAATAACACCTTCTTGGCATGAAGTTCAGCTTTCAAAGTCGATGCAGATAGATCAGAAGGGCGACACACAGTCCTACGACGCTTTACGTTATGGTACATAACCCACTTCTCATCTCCTGTCACAATTCGTGTCAAGAATGGGTCATTTTTGTACCGGGAAAGCAAGGAAACACAGGATTCGGTCATCCCGTTGCTTAGCTGTCAGGTTATGTGGAACCCAACGATCCAACTTTCTTGTAAAACCCAACTTAACCATCTGTCTATTGACCGTTATCCGGTGAACGTTGAAGGTCTTCGCTAATTCTTGCACGGTTGGGTTCGGGCTGTTCCTTATGGCTTGGTCAATATTGTCCTCTCCAATCGTGCTTTCGTCCATTGCATCCTCCCCATAAACTTGACAAACATTGCGACGTGCTGCGGCTGCCCTACTCGTTTTATCGAACTCGTATAACAAACAATGTCTTATACGCTTCTGCTCGCATTCCATGTTACACCCTTTGATATTTTTTTTGAGATGATTAACTTTGTGAGACATGATGCATTTATATGTGAGGCATCCACACGTTTGATTGGCAGATGATTTGCGTCATTACAATGTCATGTGTGAGGGCAATTCCATTGCAAATTTTCATATCCAAAAACGGGTAGAACTTTCACACTCACCCAATTGATTTTATATAAAGATTTATTGATTTTATATAAAGATTTATTGATTTTATGTGTATCTTCATTCAGCTTATTTTTATTTGAGAACACATTACAAGTTATTTAGAAATTCGATGATAAATTGATGTTTTTATCAAACATCATTATTTTTGGATTGCAAGATGGAAAGGAAAGACGATGGAGAGAATTTGGAGGTGTAAATAGATAATATTTTTTCCTAAATGCAGTTAAAATGTATCTGCTTCAAAAATGCTGACTATATCAATACTATTAGCTAATTCCATAAGCTGGTACAGCAAATGTATCCCAAGTATTCGTTATTAAATCCAAACAATCAACCTTCAAGTCTATATGGGCAGCATTTCTGAGGAATTTCAATAGGTATATTTTCTTATCGTAATGAATCAAAGAATCAGCTGTGCTTGGAGACTTTAAAGGGATTCTTTCTCCTTTTTCCCATTCATTCTTTTGAGGGTCAAACCAAAACAAATTACCCTTCCCAACTAAACACACAAGATCATTAACACAAGTTACCAAAATGGTTGTTGGGTTGTGTTCTTTACATGATAGTGTTGGCACTGTATCCCATAATTGTGTTATAAGATTATACCGTTCATTGGTAATCCATTCATTCTTCTTTTTGCTGGGATGCCTTCCAAAAATATAAATAAAATCCTTAATTTTAAGAGCTTTTGCATCAATACAACTCTCTCGCACGGGCAATATTGGAAGCAGTCGATTTTTCAGTAGATCGAACAGTCGACTTTCCTTCAAAGCACTTCCATCACTAGCTTCTCCTCCCAAAAAAACAAATGAAATGATCAAAATTACAAATAGATGAAAATGTAGCTTTTGAAAATGCTTGTAACATCACTTCATTATTCATTTCCATCCACATTCTGATATTAAGATGATATTTATACAGGGTGGACCAATTAAATTGTTACAGCTAAATATTTCCGAAACGGTACGTGATAGAAAACAAATGTTTCAAGCAACCCCATTTTATTTCCTCGGTTTTAATAAATAATTCTGAAACGTTCTCTTCCGATTCTTCTTGCAGGAGTATTTCTGCAATCTTCTGATTGAAATACAAATTCTTAAGAAGTAACGGCTGTTTGGAAAATTTTCGCACTTGGGTTTTGCTAAATTTTTCAAAATCAAGAGCTTTTAAAAGATCGTTCAAACTTGCTTTTCTTGTGGACTGATTGCACTTAGCCCACATAGTATTGCAAACAAGATTACTTCATGATCTGTAAGTTTATTATTTATGATGTTTAAAAGAGAATGGATTTGTTTTCCAGTAAGATTTAGAAAACTCCTTGGCTTTTTTAGGTTCTTTATGTAAAAATGCTGCCAATAGGCTTTTTTAAATTCCGAACTGTCCGATTTTTCAATTACACACCAACTGAATATTTCAGGAGAAAGGCTTTCTTCAATTAACTGTAAGCACTGAGTAATATTTGGAATGTTCCAGAAGCAGCCACCATGTCGAGGAGGATTGGTAATGATTCCTTTGTTAAATCAACGTGTCCTTCATAAATGAATGTCAACACAATCTCAAGTATTTTTGAATTGAGGAAATTCAACCGCAGTCTGGTTGCATGTGAATGTTTTTTGAAATACTGTTGGAAGTATGGACTAGGAGCAGACAAAATTGCTTTCTGAACTAAGAATTCTTTTCCTTCACATATTAACTTGAAGTCTGTTTGAAAGACCTCATCTTCCTTTAAATTGGTCAGAGACATAGCTGAAGTTTTACTCTTTTGTCTCAGTGTTCGTTCTGAAATGACAAATATATATCAATTAATATTAAAGATTCTTAATACAGACATTAAAAAAATGAAATGCATAAAATAACAGAAATTTAAAAATATTATTTGTGATTGCTGTAGTGCATTGTTATTCCCTCAAAAAAATATCTATTTTTAATATGTAACCTATATACTGATACCTAAAACCAGCTCCAACTACGAAAGAAGAGTAGTCAGCTACACAGCTCCCAATCTTTGGAATAAAGTTCCCAAGCTATTAGGACCTGTCGTAGTCTGTCTCAGCTCAAGACAAACCTAAAGAATCACTTCTCCACACCAAGTAATTTCCGAAACTAAGTTATCAACACTTGAATCAGCTCCTCGCCCTTCCTTCCCTATACTCTTCTCTCCCCTTCTCCTGTTTCTTCAGCTTCCCACCCTTCCTTCCCTATACTCTTCTCTCACCTTCTCCTCTGTTTCTTCAGCTTCCCACCCTTCCTTCCCTATACTCTTCTCTCCCCTTCTCCTCTGTTTCTTCAGCTTTCCCCCCTT
>JAFIDM010009631.1:186474325-186508703 GCA_023159025.1 Thereuonema tuberculata
TTATTTCTGTATTTTTTTTTCCTGTAATCTTAAATAAATTAATGAAGAAAGTAGTTTTTCTCTCTTGTAAAGCATTACAATAAATGTTTGTATGAATGTAAGGTTGCATTGATGGAATCAGAAGTTTTCAACGAAGGATAATAAGGGATTTGTTTCAATAACTTGTTTAATTGCAGCTAATTGTTAGATGCTGTAATTATTAACAATAAATAAACTTTATCAATACAATACTGGTAATTAATAGTTCAAATATAAATTAAAAACAAAGAGGAAACATATTTATTTTTAGCCTTCTCTCCTAGGAACATGAGGCTTATCAAACTGGTCTGTATATCTGTTGACTGATTGTTGAGTTTTGCTATGCATATTATTATGAGCAAGAGACAATCACCGGCAAGGTGGAGTGTTATAGTATGTCCCCCTCCCAGTAGCGTAGCGTGGTGGTGGTGGTGGGGGGGGCGGTCCACCCAGGGCGGCACTTTTTTGGGGGCGGCAAAATTTCATAATAAATAATAATAATATCCTGGAATCGGAAGTAAAAATTTGAACCATTTAATAATTAATTCTCGCTGAATATTGTCACGGTTTATTATGAATTTCTCCCTTGTTTTTATTTTGATTAGTTCGCTTTATTTCCAACTCTTATTAATTTCTTATTTTTTCTCTTTTTTATTTCTCAAGACTTTCTCCCTTTTGCTACTTTGTATCGTTTCTTTTTGTAAGGAAAGAAAATCATGAATTGTAGCAGTGTAATTGAGTCAGTGTGAATTGGGCAACTGATGTTGAACTCTTATTCTTTGTATGAAAGAATTAATTCTCGCTGAATATTCGTGGTGAACAAAACCAAGTGAGTATTACAATTTTAATTTTTGTTTTCCTGCTAGTTAGAAGTATTTACTTTTTACTATACGGTCAATTTTGTAAGTAATTACTTATACTTAGTAATATTATTAAACATCTTCATCAACACACAAAAATAAATGTAATAATATATACATTTATTCTAAAAAATGCAAATTTTCAAGCAGAAAATCGTCTCCTCATTTTCAAGCCTAAATACAGAATAAGTTGCGAAATTCTTAACAATCTCAGACTACATGCTAAATAATATTAACTAGTATTGTTAATAACAATTAATTACCATAATAGAGTTTAATAAAATCCAAAAATAATCAAATTCTTTTAACAATCTAATTCATCAATCACAACCTTGTTATTGCAACCTAAATATAATTTTTGTACCAACTCTTTAGCTAATCCTACGATAAAAGAATTGACTTCAACTCCATCATTTCTATTTAAATTTTTCTCCCTCGTATTTCTAATATATATACTTTCAATTAGTTCTCTTATTTTCGTAGATTTTCCAATGCATAAAATTTTGATCTCATTATTACTACAATGCGTTTTTTTCTAAATACAATGTTCCGCCACTTCAGATTTTTCTACCAATTTATTTCTTATACAGTAACCATGTTCAAGAACTCGTTCTTTTACTTTCCCCCAGATAAAATGCATCGCAATTCATACAATCCATCTTGTAAATTATTCCCATTTCATACTTTCACTCACTATAGTAAAAGATGATTTTCTCCTTGAAAATTTGCATTTTAGAATAAATGTATATGTTAATACATTTATTTTTGTGTTGATGAAGATGTTTAATAATAATAGTAATTATAAGAGAGTTGAATTGAAGAAGTATGGAATATTTACATACAGTACATTTCCGATTATCCGCGGAATTGGGTGGCGCAGCAACCACGGATAAGCGAATTCCGCGGATAATCCGAAATAGGACGAAAATCAACAAAAAAATTCTTTTAACATGTTTTATTTACATTAAAATGGCAATACATACAGTTACAGTACATACATTATAAACAATTATTTTATTTTAAATTATTTATTTATTTTTAAATGTTATTATTACGGGAAGGCTCTCCCGTAATTTAGTGTAACCTGCCGGCCTAAGCTACGCCCACAATGTCGTTCTTTAAATTGTTAGTTTATAATTGTCTTCACTTACTTTGTTAGCCTCTTTTATTGTTTATCTTATTCTAGATTTAAATTGTTTTTTAATTCCGAAATTTATTATTCAGTAAAAAAAATTAAAACAAGAGAGGTCCGCGGATAATCGGGAGTTTACTGTACTTAGTAATAACCAAAATCTTTGTACCTATACTAATTAGATTAGGATATAGTGGTAATTCAATGAATAATGGTAGATATATCTGAATAGTAAATATTATAATATGACTTATTCAGAATTACATATCCATTTTTTTTATAAAAAGAACGGGTTAGTTACGTAATTTAAACCATAAATTCGTTGGCAAAACTCCGAACGGCGCACAGTGGGGTATTAGTATTAGAAAGCTGATCAAAACTCAAATTTAATAATTTCAAAATCGGATAATTGTAATGCGTTTTGGGAATAGTACAATAGATGGCCCAGCTAACGGCAGCCATTTAGTGTCGCCATTTTAAGCGTTTGATTGACAGCGTCAGTCGGAATATCGTCTTCGTTTAAGTTGCACGTTGCAGTTCTCGGCAGATTGAAGAACACATACTGTAGTCTACCTGTAAGTCAGTGATACTTTGATTGAGAAGAAGATTTTAATATGGATATTGAAAATGAAGGTATGTAGTCTATTACTAGCTGTATACAGTAACTTATGACAATTTTTAGGCCTTTGTGATCTATGAAAATTAATGTGTTTGGTAAATTTTTTTGTACAAATTAGTAGAATAGTTATGTTTCTGAGTTCGTCCGAGTAAAAATTTAAACAATGTTAATATAGACTATCTTAGGGAGTAATCTAAAAAGAAAAAAGTAGCGGAAGTTTGGCGTTTTATTTACTATGATTTTGTTTCATATGAGGTGTCACTATGTGTGGATTTCACTATTATTGAGTGTTTCTTGTTTTTTTTGTTTTAGGTCACTCGGGGAATAATTACCAAATGTGAACGTCATATCCTGATACATTTTCGTGTTTAGAAATGATTCACAAATGGGGTTGTGATGGATCACAGCAGAGTCAATTCAAACAGAAATTTGAAAACACAACAGACTCAGATGCAAATATCTTCCAGAGCTCCTTCGTTCCACTGAGATTACAAACTAAAAAGGGCAAAATATTGTGGCAAAATCCAGTGCCATCCTCCCCCCGATATTATAGGCCCATAAGAATCAGGTTCAATCATGAAACAAAGGATGTGACCAAGGATGAAATCAACTATAAGAACTATGAAATCAACTATAATAACTTCTCATATATAGAAAGTCAAATAAAACATCTATCAATAAGTAGAGTACCTTTAAAAAGTGGATCTGATCTTGAAGTGGAACACAAACTATTATTTGCCATGGTTGATGGGAAAACATGCAATGCTGCTACTAACACAGTATCTACAATGCGGTGCTACTTGTGTGGGCTGACTTCAAAAAGTTTAATGACTTAACACAGAAGAAAGATGTGAACCCACAATCACTATCATTGGGGATATCCGCCCTTCATGCGAAAATACGGTTGTTCGAGTCAATCCTTCACTTGTCATACAAGATTCCAACTGGAAAATGGCAAACAAGATCTGCAGAGGATAAAAAGACTATGGCCGAGACAAAAAAAAATTCAAGAGAAATTCAAACAGGAGATGGGTTTTTTAGTAGATATTCCTTAAGCTGGCTACGGAAATACGAATGATGGAAATTCGGCTAGAAGATTTTTCCAAGACCCTAAATTATCAAGCGAAATTACTGGAGTCGACGAAACCTTAATTTTACAGCTTGAACATTATATTGGAGGCAATATCAAGTGGACATGAGATTGATGTCGCTAAATTTGAAAAATATGCATATGAAACAGCTCAGTTGTTTATAAGGTTATACAGCTGGCATTAGATGACACTAACCATACATAAAATTTTAGTGCATGGTGCTGAAATTATTTCACATGCCTTGTTACCGATTGGGCAACTATCAGAGGAGGTTGCTGAAGCCAGAAACAAGCACTTTCGTACATACAGACCTGGGTTCGCAAGAAAATTTTCCCGAGAGGCTTGCAATAGAGATGTTATACACAGATTATTGTTGAGCTCAGACCCTCTTTTGACAAGTATACATCCTTTGCCAAGAAAATCAACGAAGCCATTTTCCAAAGACACCATCGATCTCCTTCTGCCATCAAACTCTGCAACAACTTCAGCCCAAGGAAGTCCAAAAAGTGTCCATGCAGACGATGATTGAGCAAAATGAGGAGAGCTCGTGTGACGAATCAGCATAATTTTTTCCTATGGTATCGTATTATTTTGTAATAAACATCCCGTTTTGTGTTAATTCTACTTTATTAAAGTTTCCTGTAGTAAATAAAGCTTAGGTAACGATTTTACTGAAATTTTAATAACAGAAGAGTTTTGATCAACTTTTGATATCAAATACCCATATGTGCGGCGGTCCCAAATTATGAAAACCTCCGAACGCGGTCCCAACGTTATTAATGAAACATTGTTGCTTAAAAATCACTTTAAACGTGCCATGCAGGGCCCCCACAAAGGGGGGGTTGGTCCCCCAGCACCGGGGCCCGGCCGTCAAAGGGGTCCGGGCTGAGACCTACAGTATGTTTACTGTGGGTGACCGCATGTGAGATTTCTGAAGATGTCGGTTTTTTTTTTTTAATTTTTTTTTTGGTTGTCGATTTGGAGATTCTGTTTTTTTTTTAGTCTTAAGGTGACCGCAGCACTTAATACTTGAGGTAGCTCTTACCTTACAGAAGTCTGCCCACCCCTGCTGTAGAAGTGTGAAATCGTGTGGTATTTTCGCGATGTTTTTGGCTGAGAATTTATGATTTTGTTCATAACATGGGGGGAGGGGGGAAGGTCGGTATTGCTTTTGGTACCTGCGCCAGGAATTTGATGTGGGGGGGGGGGCCTGGTGCCATGGCTGGTAGATCGCAAGCACCAAGAGTAATAACGCTTTAGTCATAAGTCGCACATATTCGGACAATACTTAAATATGTTGAGCGAAAACTATAAGATTTGATATGTAATAACTCTGGCTATCCTTCACAGTCATACTGTTATCTGTCATTAAAAAAGTTTTTGTAATTTGGGACCGCCGTTCGGAGGCTTTCATAATTTGGGACTACCGTTCGGAGTTTTGCCAATTCGTTAATAGTTACGTAATTTACAAATCCGTAAATTTCTGTAAATTTTGGAGCCTTTTGGATTTAAATACTAAAAAAGGGGGCGGTGAATTTGGCCTCCGCCCTGGGCGGCTGAAACCCACGCTACGCCTCTACCCCCTCCGCCCACCTTGTATATTTCACATTATATACTGTAATTTAATTTTTTAAGACATAAATACAGAAATAAATTAGTATTACATACATACGTATTCATTTGTGTAAAACTATGCCTAATGAGTTTTTTTTTTATATCCTCAAGGGCAGTAAAATATGTACTAAATATATATTGTAACAATATACGTACTGTAGTACATACAGTACTGTTTATACATAACTTAAATTTTCTTGCCTTAGAAGTCAAAATTGCGTTTTAAAAAATCAACCTTTGGTAATCCGACACCCCCTCAGTCCTGTAACTGTCGGATTATCGCGAGTCAACTGTATTTTGAAGGGCAAAAATTGTTTCAAAAGTTACCAACAGATACATCCTGGAGCTGAGCAGACCTCACTTTACCTAACCTACAGCTAATCGGAATAAACACTTCGGTCCTTCGGACCTCATTCGGATGAAATTTCTTTCGAAGGCTTATTAATCGAACTAAACAGATAATGACTGAATTCAAGGTTTATTTAAAGTTTTAGATTGGAATAATGCTAGCTATTATATTAACTCGGCTATCTCATAAATTTCATGAAATTACAATAAAATGCAGATGGAAGTAATTTTTTCTGTTATTACATTTCAGGTTATTGGTGAGAACTACAAAGCTGACCAGATCATATACAGTATTCAAGTAGCATATTCTCCAAAATATTTGGTATGTACCGGTATTTCATATATATTTTAAGATTTGTTTACATGTCAGATAATGTTTGTTAATAGAATAAAAAAAAAACACAGGAATTTAGCTTGATATAGTCATTCGCACTTATTAACACTATATCTCCATATTTTATCTTAAAAAAAAAAGATCTTTAAACATACTAAAGATACATTACAATTTATGTTAAGTTTAATACTACAGGGGGAAACAATTAGCTCTTTGAAGTTCATTACTTCCTGAGAATTATGCATTTTAATTATTTAATATATTTCATGTATAATTCTTCCATTGTGGAGGCATACTTGGGTCTCACTAAACGTTCGCCACTAACAAATAACCATTAACTATTGAAAACTTTCCACTACAGCCCTCTATTTACACGCTTTCAGCATCAGTTCAGAGGGCGCTGCCCATGCCACGGATGAGCAGTGGCTCTGAAACTTTACTATTTTCCCTAACATCCTATAATTGACATTTGCTGCAAATTTCATTTAATTCTGATGATTCCTTCATGGTGTTGCATTTTTTACAAACAGCAGTGTATATGTCCAGCACGTATTGAACACCAGATAGCATAGCTTGCCTTATTTCTGGGTATGTTACAAAGATAAATCAAGGGAATTTTCTGAACACTTGAAAATGGATCCCGCATCAATGGGAATTCAAAACTTTGTGTAAGTTTATTTTGTTTATTTTCTTTCATAAGTGCTTTCATGGGCGGCATTTTATGATATTATACAGTTGTTTAATAAAAACTTATGCATAAGAAAATCCTAACATAAAACATGATAATATAAGTAGTTTTGCCACTTATGATATTGTTTCAACTGCACATAAATATGCTTATAATAAATGTACAATCAACTTATATAATTGGCTAAGTCTGTCTGTCTGCCGGTAACTCGATATAATTAAGCTATTAAGATAGATCCAAGGTTCTCAATGGTACCATTGAATTAAGGGTACTCAAATTGGATGAAATATTAGTTCATTTTGTCATTCCATGTTGTTTCCATGAAATTTTATCCTTGGAAACTGACCTAGACAACTGAAAACATACGTTCAAAACCAAATAATTTTTTTACCACTGCACCGATTTTAATGAAATTTGGCATACTTAATCAGTTTTTTACGCTGATTTTGAAACTCAAAACCACTTTTGCCGTAGAAGCTTCATTCACAAGTTAGGGCAATATTTAGATTATATAAAGGTAAGTTTTAAATGCCTTTCGGCGTTATGAGTTAAAAATAATAATTATTCTTTAGATAAATTAAACTTTAGATATGGTTGGTATTTCGTTTTTCTTTTTGGGTGGAAAATGATCCTTTAGATTAAACTCTCAGAACCTATATTACAGGTAAGAAGTACACCTAAGTAGCTCTGATAAACATTAAAAAAAAAAAAAAAAAAAAAAAAAATCAAATCAAATCATCAATCTAATCAAATTTATATATATTTATATATAAAATATATATACATATAAATTGGCTAAGTTCATCTGTCTGTCTGTCTGTCTGTAACTCGATATAATTAAGCTATTAAGATAGATCCAACGGTTCTCAATGGTACCATTGAATCAAGGGTACTCAAATTGGATGAAAATATTAGTTCATTGTGCCATTCCATGTTGTTTCCATGAAATTTTATTCTTGGGAACTGACCTCGACAACTGAAATTCTAACAAAACATATGTTCAAAGCCAAATAATTTTGTTACCACTGCATCCATTTTAATGAAATTTGGCATACTCAGTTGTTTATGCTGATTTCGAAACTCAAAACCATTTTTGCCGTAGAAGCTTCATTCACAAGTGGGCACAGTATTTAGATTACATTTACTTTATATTTGATACCGTAGTTGATAATAAAATGATTTTTCAGATTTTTTTATGCCTGTCGTCCAACAGGCTTTGCTGCTAGTATCTTAATAAAATATGTACTGTAGTATGGGAAAGTTCTTCATAAGAAAGATATACGGAATGTGTTTCTGGTAACGTGTAGCCAAAGTTAAGTGAACAGGGTCCATGGGAACTTGCCCTCATTTTCTTTATGCATTAGTGCTTCGGTACAAGGGGCTTTCCAGGACTACAATCTTACAGTTAACACGAATTGGCTGAACTTACAATTGCTTTATTTACATTAGTTAAGAATGAAATTGATGAGCCAAAAATGTATGCATATTACTATTGCAGTGAATTACATACATTGATAGATGAAAATACATTGATTCTACTTAGAGACAAGCCTCTAAACCTATTCTGCCTTTAATCCCTAGAATGATTGCCCTTAATATTACTGATAATTATACATGTAATATATTAAATAATTAAAATGCATAATTCTCAGGAAGTAATGAACTTCAAAGAGCTAATTGTTTCCCCTGTAGTATTAAACTTAACATAAATTGTAATGTGTCTTTAATATTTTTAAAGATCTTTTTTTTTAAGATAAAATAAAATATGGAGATATAGTTTTAATAAGCGCGAATGACCATATCAAGCGAAATTCCTGTATTTTTTTTCCTATTAACAAACATTATCTGACAAGTACACAAATCTTAAAATATATATGAAATACCGGTACATACCAAATATTTTGGAGAATATGCTACTTGGATACTGTATATGATCTGGTCAGCTTTGTAGTTCTCACCAATAACCTGAAATATAATAACAGAAAAAATTACTTCCATCTGCATTTTATTGTAATTTCATGAAATTTATTTCATGAATTCAGTCATTATCTGTCATTCATAACATTTACAAGATACTGGGCATATATAATTTACATTAAATTAATTTAATATAGAAAAACTCTAATTGAAGTGCATTATGATTCTTAATTTTCTAAAAAAAAAAAAAAAAAAAAATGCTTCTCTATCTGAACTGGCAGTGAACAAAAGCAGTAAAGTATGAACGACATCATCTGTGACTTGGTTTCAGTATTTCACTGTAATCGGTTTCGAGTCACAGACAACATATTGAAACAAAACGTTTCTGTTGGATCAAGGGCTAGAGTCTAGAGTACGGTACCCCTCAATAGGATGATTCGTAAGGATACATCGGTGACAGGTGTTGCACAAGGATACATGATGTCAAATTTGAGGTCCGAAGGACCGAACTGTTTAGTCCGATTAATAAGGATAAGGATAAGGATATAAGAGGGTCGGCTAACAGCCGTTAACCACTCAGACCACATGCATGGGTCCATTGTGTACCCTCATATAACATTGTTTTAAATCAATGATTATTCTTCAACGTAAAGTTGAGTTTCTGTGGTCATGAAGAGTCCTGTGGATTTACAGTTTATCAAGATGACCTTAATATACAGCGTGGAGATGTTATCAGTGGTAAAACGAATCCTACCAGAGATCTCCCATCTGTTCCTAGCTAAAGCTGGACAGCAGCATAGAATGTGTTCAGGAGTTTCCTGATTCATTCTACATTTCCTACATACATTACTTTGGGAAATTCCAAGTATATGTCGATGTCTATTAGGAGTACAATGTCTTGGCTCCATTGTATCCCCTCATAAAACATTGATAACATCAATGATTATTCTTCAACATAAAGTTGAGTTTCTGTGGTCATAAAGAGTTCTGTAATTTTACAGAAAAATAAAATGGCCTTAATAAAAGTGGAGATGTTTTCAATGGTGAGCAAAACCTACCAAAAGATCTCCCATCTGTTCCTAGCTAAAACTGAACTGAAACATGGAATGTGTTCAGGAGTTACCTGATCCATTCCATTTTTTTCTCTGGAAGTTTCGGTATATACCGTCCCTCCTCGGAAGTTTCATGGAAGCTAGCTAGTTAGGAATATCTTTGGAGGTCTCTTCTTCAGAGCCCTCCATTGTTACGGGGGAAAAGCAGTCACCCTGCGGAGAGCCCCCATGCGCAGGGAAGGCCATTTTTTTATTTACTCCAGGATTCGGCCTGGTTTCCTAGAGGCACCGTTAAAGACACTATAACCCCAGTGCTATCCATCCATCGGCACGGTCCGCTTAACACCTTAGATTGGGGGGGAGTCTGGTTCGGGGTGCAGAGCACTGCTTCGCCTCACGCAGTGTCCTCGGACCCAGCGGAGACGAAGATTTCCACTATCCACCACCCGTGGACCCGCCAGGTTGCTGACATCCCGAAGCTCCCGGGTACAGTCCAATGACTATCCCCGGCCTGGCCGATTAATAAGCCTTCGAAAGAAATTTCATCCGAATGAGGTCCGAAGGACCGAAGTGTTTATTGCGATTAGCTGTAGGTTAGTTAAAGTGAGGTATGCTCAGCTCCAGGATGTATCTGTTGGTAACTTTTGAAACAATTTTTGCCCTTCAAAATATAGTTGACTCGCGATGATCCGACAGTTACAGGACCAAGGGGGTGTCGGATTATCAAAGGTTGATTTTTTAAAACGCCATTTTGACTTCTAAGGCAAGAAAATTTAAGTTATGTATAAACAGTACTGTACGTACTACAGTACGTATATTGTTACAATACATACTGAGTACATATTTTACAGCCCTTGAGGATATAAAAAAAAAAAAAAAAAACTTATTAGGCATAGTTTTACAAAAATGAATACGTATGTATGTAATACTAATTTATTTCTGTATTTATGTCTTAAAAAATTAAATTACAGTATATAATGTAAAATATAATTTTATGTCTTAAAATAAAAAATAAAAATACGTACATATGTATTTACAGCTTAAAAAAAATCTGTAATCGTTATTTTGTTTCTTCTTACATAAAGAGTCTGTCATGGCTTTTTCTTGAATATGTTTTAACATTAAACTGTTCTCGTAGTCGAGTTCCCTCTCCTCACACCAACATATCAAAGTGTTTGCAGCCGATATAACTTCATCGCAAGTGATTGTGCATTTCACCTCCGTGACCGCCTCAATCGGGTTGGTTTTTGAACCAACCTGCGTCGGACTTTCAAATGTGAGATTATCGCGAGTCAACTGTAGTTCGAAAATGGCCATATTTGACGACGCGAAAAAAAAAGCACCATTACCGGGTACCATAAACTAGACTCTTACCGGATCAAGTTTTACTAGTGAACAAATTAATCACATTCAGCAACATAAATTAATGTAATAAGTGTAAAAGTATTACTTCATTATATATTTCCAAAACTGTCTTCAGAAAACCATCAGTTTCGAAATTTCGAATATGCAGAGCTAATAAAATCTAGGTAAACAGACGATGTTGGATGTTTAGAGAATTAGAGGCAAACATTTGTGTGAAGTTGGCAGGAATCTTGGTTGGTTGTCCTGACTACAACAATCATTTTCAAATAACCAATCATAAATCATTTGCATTGATTAAAGTAGGAAATTGACAACTTTTTTTCAGATTCAATCTAGTATGTTCTTTTTTAATTTCAAAATGATGACTAATGAGGGTTTAATTATATGAGTATAGATATGTAATAAACAGATAAAAAGGTAGATGGAGTTCAAGAGATTTACATATAAAATTAAGGGAAGGAAAATAAAGCAAAAACTAAGTGAATTGGCAAGGTTGAGTTGCTTTTGCCAAAATGATCCATATACTATCTGAAATAAGCCATTGACAAAGGAGATTTCAGTTATTCAGTTTTTTTACAACTTTACATTTTAATGAGTTGTTAGTTTTATTATACCACTTCGTTAAAGCTGAATGTCCTTAAGATATCTCCCTTTCAAACCATTGTTGTGGCTAATTGAACGCACATATGTAGATTTATCGCTTTTTATAGCGATACGTGGAAGGTCTCTAGAAAGCAATGTCTGCTGGATGAGATTTCTGTACATTTTACTTATTTTGGAAAAGAAACAGTGTTCAACCAGTCAGGATCTTTTTGACACTTGATTGAAAGAAGGAAATGTAGTCCATTCTTAAGATCTCCAGACTGAATTTTCTTTCTTTAAGGTTTTAAACGTCTCTTTAAAAAAAATCATTGGTGAGAAAATTAATTTTGATTAACTGCTTTGGTTGACAATGTAGACATTGCCAAATGTTACAACAGAGCAGAATGACGGTAAGAATATCACCCACCTACCACTAATTCCAAGATCAAAGCAATAAAAAGTGTGTGTGTGTGCAGGGTAGGGGAACAACCTAATCCTATCTCACAAAAATGTAAACCTGGAATTAATTCTTGTGTGGGAGGCATACCCCCAGGATTTTGAAATGAATGGGATATGATGGCCAGACCCAGCCAACCCAAAAACAAGTCATCGTGTCACTTTTTCAGAATGGAGGATTACAAACAAACCTTCCAACCAATAAAACAGGTCAAAATCCTATATTTTTTTCATTTTCTTATACAATGGTGGGGGGCTTACAAATCATGTCATCGCCCCACTTGGAACTCGAATGGTGATAAGATTAAGAAAGCAAGATTTACTTTCCTCAAAAATAAGAGGGAAAAGAAAACAAAGTTTGGACTAGGATTCAGTAACCCAATTCTGTGATAGGTTGATGGATATGTGGCATATTAGTTAGGTGATGGCAGTTTGTGAGATTGTTTGAGGACGGAAGTATCAACCTCCTCAGCCACAATTAATGACAAGCTGTTATCATCAACTTATATAATTGACTAAGTTCGTCTGTCTGACTGTAACTCGATACAATTAAGCTATTAAGATAGATCCAAGGTTCTCAATGGTACCATTGAATCAAGGATACTCAAATTGGATGAAATATTAGTTCATTTTGTCATTCCATGTTGTTTCCATGAAATTTTATCCTTGGGAACTGACCTCGACAACTGAAATTCTAACAAAACATATGTTCAAAACCAAATAATTTTGTTACCACTGCACCCATTTTAATGAAATTTGGCATACTAACTCAGTTTTTTACACTGATTTCGAAACTCAAAACCATTTTTGTCGTAGAAGCTTCGTTCACAAGTTAGCGCAGTATTTAGATTACAAAGGTGAGTTTTAAATGCGTTTTGGCGTTATGGATCAAAAATAATAATTATTCCATTCTTACTTTAAGTAAAATTTATTTACAAGAACAAATTTTAGAAATGGTTGGTATTTATTTACCAGAGCCTGTTTTTAGTCATGGACAGTGATATGTTACTATTTCTCGAGCACGTCGTGCTTGCGATGTCAAAATCAAAATTCTTGACAGAATAGATCAAGGAAATCTGATAGAAGGACCTGATGCTGTTTTTACAAAAAAATGTAGTTTATAAGGAGATATTTACTTTATAGTTGATAGTTGATAATAAAATGATTTTTCAGATTTTTTTATGCCTGTCGTCCGACAGGCTTTTCTGCTAGTTATATTATATTTGTTGAGAAAATATGTAATTATATAGTAGATTAAATGAGATTTTTGATGATTCAAATACATTCTATAGTGTCACTAAGTGATATCATATAGTAAAGTTGTTCCAATGTTTCTTTTGTTCCAAGGTCTTAAATTACATACATTTCTAAATATACTGTAAAAATATACAATAAATATATATATATATAATTCCAAATAATAATTTACTAGTTCGGAATTCACTGCTTCTATTTAAAGAGCTATCCTAACTCTCGATTATTATCTCCACATGAAAATTAATTTCACTTCTATAAATCAGCAGAGTAATTACACTATCTGACTAAAACTAGATGCTTGTTCTATAATACTTCACTGTCGAAAACACAATAATGACACAACTAGTGAACCTTTTTATATTTAATGAACAACTGTTGAATTTAGATAACTTCAAGTTTACACACATGATAATTCTTGTTAAACAAATTACTCAATGTCTCTTGGAAACATGTCGTTAGCTTCACTATATTGCTAAGCGCTGATGAACGGGATTCAACACTAACTGATGAATGCAGGAAACAGTCAAAGTTCACTTAATTCAGCTGACGGCGACTTTTAATACACGCACTTTAAAGTTCTGGAAACATTAAAATCAGCATCCCATTGAAAACACACAAACTGCTGATTTCCACTAATTCTAACGCTGATGAATTGATTCGGCTATCTTCTCAATTCCTCTATACTCAGCTTATGAACTTACAAATTATCTTCTCGTTTACGATCCTGACGCACAAATAAAGGAAAGCGCTATGAAAAGTTCTACTTATGAATCTTCACCGATGTGTCCTAATAATCCGCTCTGGAATTTCTTGTATTGATGAATTCCTTGTGCTTTATTTCTAGTAGATTTCTACTTCCATCAATGTATCCTTATATCCTATTGATGGCATTGGTACCCAGTTCATTTGCGATATCTTGTGAGCGTTGAACCTGGTTGAATTCGTCCCCAGCACATCGCTTTCATATTCCACAGTCATTGTGTTGCCTTCACTCGACGATTGAAACCGATCACCAAAATGTTTCAAATAAAACGAGTATAGTTTCCTTATGAACTTTCCAATAGGTCCTTCATATAGTTACAGGCCTATCTCTTCGCAGCTGCAGACTGTTAATCCCAGAGATGCCGCAATTCACACTTCCGATCCAAGAGACTTCTCCATCGATCCGAACTACCTCCCGACACTCGGGAAAATATGCTTCTCAGCACGATGTGACATCGCGCATCTCGTGCAACAATTCAGTTGACAAACAAAAATGCTCGCAGATATCCCGAAGCATCTCCATTTCAACAATGCACTGTCCGTGTTCCTTGACATGCAAAAAAAAGCTGACTTTCGATGGCTTAACTAATTATCTTAATTGGAAAATCAAATTGCTTCAGTGAAATTTCTAGGGTTAGATTTTAACACTATAAAATCTACATATATATATAGCGAGATAGCGAGTTTTCGAGATAACAAGGTCGAGATTAAATAAATATGTAATATCAAGGTTTTCGAGATATGGAGAGTAAACTGTAATAACAATAATAAGTAAATAATAATAATAATAATAATAATAACCCGTGTGGGGTTTTCCGACCCCCATCGGGCGCGTCCCCAGGTGGCGGATCGGGGAATGCCCGGCAATTTTGCAGGGTATGTGGGAAATAAAATACCACCTGCGGACCAAAACGGAACCCCCCCTCATTTATGATGGAGAATAGTCGTAAAAGCCTTGGAAAAAAGTCGCTACCTGGAGATCGCCAGGGCACGTCTGGAGCTGACGCTGGATGTGACAGCATGCGAGCCGTCAGTGATGGGATGTTAAACAGGCGGACATCCATCGGGAAACCCGAAAAAACCACAGCCGACAGAAATAGGACTAACACCACACAAACACCTGCAACTGATGCTTCCCACCTTACACAAGTAGGAAATCGTGGGACCACAAAAGCAGGAAAACAACGAATACGCATGAAGTGGACACCCGAAATGAATAAATGTATAATGCACGTGTATTACACAATAACCCGACTGGAAATTAATAAAATAAATTACAGAAAATACATTTTTGATAAATTCAAAGAACAGTATCCTGAATTTGATGTCACTGAGCAAAGGATCGCTGACCAAAGACATACCATTGTACTCAAAAACCTCATACCTGCTCCAATATTAGGAGAAATAAAACAACAAGTAAGCATGGAACTGTCTAGAGATTGCAACACAAACACTCAGCAAAACCAGGAAGAAAACAACATAGACATTGTCTCTACACATAACAAAGCAGTACAATCATCAATTCATCCCTCAGCAGACCTTCCAAATTTAAATAATCTGACTAACGACACATTACTAACAGAAAATTCAGAAATAGCAGAAAACCAATCATCCACAATCAATATAGATATTAATCAATCTGAAATACCAGCCGATGACATAAATGAATTATCGGATCTGTTAAACAAAACAATAATAGAATTTTATGGAACTGACCCCAACAGACGACCAAAAATACCAAAAATAAATACCTCAATAAAATTAACAAACAGTTTCAATAGTAAATAATATTCTACCTAAGTTTAACCAATATCTAAGCAATATCAATATCAATTTAAATCTAATGAAAAATCATTTTATAAACAGCTAAGATCATCCGCCGTAAATGAATCTGAGGGTAGATTACCAGATCAGGCTGATATATATAATTTTTGGTCTGCAATATGGTCAAATCCAGTAGAAAGCAATCTCAATGCTAGCTGGATTGGAAAAGAAGAAAATTTACACGCCAACTTCGAGGAAATGCAGTTCTCTGAAACAACAACTGAAGAACTCAAACAAGTAATAAAAAATACACATAAGAAGTTTACAACTTTACATGCTCTCATAGCCAAATGTTTCACAGACATTATAAACAATCCAACACTACTACCAGAATTTTTTACATCTGGAATAACATATTTGAAGCCTAAATCAGTAAATACACATGATCCTAAACAATATCGACCCATAACATGTTTACCTACTATATATAAAATGTTAACATCATGCATCACAAATAAAATATATTATCATATAGATCAATATAATATAATCACGGAACAGCAGAAAGGATGCAGGAAGCATCATATGGGATACAAGGAACAATTGATAATTGATTCAGTAATTCTTCAACAAACACGCAAACAAAATCGGCACCTTCATGTCGCATATTTAGACTACTGTAAAGCTTTTTATAGCGTCCCACATAACTGGCTTTTAAAAGTTCTGGAAATTTACAAAATCAATAGCACTATTATTAAATTTTTAGGAACAACTATGACAAAGTGGAATACAGCCTTGCACATAAATATATCACGTAAAGGCTTTACTACACCAACAATTGATATAAAAAGAGGAGTATTCCAGGGAGATTCCTTAAGTCCGCTCTGGTTCTGCCTTGCTTTAAACCCTTTGTCCAATACTCTTAATAATACTAACTACAGCCCAGTCAAAAGTTTCACTGTTACATTTATTTATATATTGATGATATCAAACTTTATGCATCAAATGAACAACAGCTTAAATATGTCCTGGATATCACTACTACATTCTCAAATGATATCTGTATGGAGTTTGGATTGGATAAGTGCAAATTGCTCCATATAGATAAGGGAAAAATCAAGTTTGGAAATTATAAAGTTTCGAACAATGAATCAATAAACTATATGGAAGCGAATGATTACTATAAATATTTGGGACTCTGTCAATCAAAATCAATAGAGCATAAAGAAATTAACAGTAGAATTCAACAATAGACTCAAATCCATTGTTAAAACTGAATTGAATGCACGCAATACTATCAAAGCTATCAATACTTACGCTGTACCTGTGTTAACATACTCATTTGGAGCAATTAGTTGGTCAAAAACTGAAATAGCTGGCATAGAAAGATCCATCAGAACATTGCTCACAAAATTCAATCTGCATCACCCAAAAGCAGCAATAGAGAGAATAACACTTCCTAGATATATGGGAGGTAGAGGACTAATGGACACACAACAACTTCTATAAAATCAAATACATAGCCTTCAAAATTTCTTCTGCACCAAATCTCATAGCTCGCCATTGCATAAATCAATAGTATGTTCTGACAACAATCTTACACCATTAAACCTAAAAAATTTGCTTATTAGTTAGAATTATATCTGGTCTGTTATTGGGAATGGTTTTATCTGTTTGAATCGTCAAATCATAATAAAGTTTAGAGCTCCTCAAACAACAACCAATATAAATTGCACCCATCTGAATAGAAAGGTTGAACTATGGACCCAGAAGGAACTTCATGGACGTCATCTTAATGATCTTTACCAACCATATGTGGATAAAATTGCATCTAACAGATGGCTGTCATTGGATGAGGTCTATGGTGAAACGGAAGGGTTTATGATAGCTATACAGGATCAGGTTATCCATACTAAAAACTATGCAAAATACATACTAAAGGATAGCAACTTAACAGACAATAAATGCAGATGATGTTATCAGGCTTCAGAAACAATTAACATATCATAACTCGCTGCAAGATGTTGGCCAACACAGAATATCTTAATAGACATAATCAAGTCGCAAAGATCATTCACCAAAAGCTAGCCCATCAACACAAGTTAATAGATAATTATGCACCATATTATAAATACAATCCAGAAACTTTTCTGGAAAATACCTCATACAAACTTTATTATGATTTGACGATTCAAACAGATAAAACCATTCCCAATAACAGACCAGATATAATTCTAACTAATAAGCAAAACAAAACATGTTATTTGGTGGATATTGCAGTACCACTTTCCCCTAATGTCAAAAGAACAATTGAAGAAAAAGTCACCAAATATCAAGAATTGGCAATGGAAATAAAGAGAATTTGGAATATGGAACAGGTTTATATAGTGGCAATTGTTATTTCAGCTACTGGAGTAGTTCCGAAGCAAATTCAAAACAGTCTTAAAATATTCCATTTGAATCCAAACACATATATGAAGTTACAAAAGGCGATAATAATCTCAACTTGCCACATCACAAGAAAATTCCTCAACTTCCTTCAATAGTAAAGAGTTACTTTGGCTAAAACCCGTACTCTCTACTTAAAACTCAGTTAACACTGAAGAAAAGAGAAAATAATAATAATAATAATAATGTTAAACTCATACATTTAATTTCTAACGGTTGTAAACTTTTCTCTGATTGACCCCTGTATCTTTGAATTATTTCAGTCAATGTTTATGTCTTTATGTTTCTCCACATAATATACTACAAGCGATAAATTTAAATATTTAGCATGTGTGACATTACACACTGATAAGCTGAAATGAAATACTAGATTTAAATTCTTATTCATCCCTAGCAAAAACTTTTGTACTTACTCTATTGAACAGAAAAGAGGCAATGTACGAAATTCACCGAGGAGCATCAGGAGTAGGTGTTATTCTCCGAGTTGATTTAGCACGTGATGTAATGCTACTAACTCGAAAACCTGAAATCTCTCTACCGGCTCTTAAGAAAACCTTCTGAAATGCACCTTAAAACTTCCAGATTTTATTAAAAACTCAGCATTTAACAAAAACAAAACCTGTCTTACTACTTCTCTCTTCCAAATGACCAAAAAAAAAAAAATGTTCTCACCAGCCCAAAAATCGGATTTTCGTATAAACCATTTCGCGTTCCGTTTTAAGTCAATTATCGTATCTTCATGTATTAAAAAAATAAATTACCCCTGAAAACTTCTTAATTAAAAATCATAAGCGTGCAGATTTCTTTGTCCTCAGGTATGATTTTTTTTTTCCTCCCTCATTATATAAAAAACCGCCAATTTTGAAAAAAATGGTATTTGATTTTGACGACGCTGACTGTACTGATGATAAAATTATTTATTTGACCTACACTGAAAACGAGATGCGATAACGAAACCGATCGTTGTTTGGCTAGTAAAAGATTATTTTATTTTTATTTTGTGATTGGCTGGACGAGAAGTGCTTTTTCTCTTGTTGGATGGTAGTTTTTGAAAAACCTAAATATTTTAAGGTATATTTGAGAGGCTTTTAAGAACCAATAGACGGATTTCAGGTTTTCGAGTTGGCAACACTATCTCTATGGCGCTAATATTTCCGCCGTTATTTAACAAATTTAAGTCTCATGAGGTTTTAGTCTTGATTACAATGGTGAGTATTTCCTCAGATTCATGTTAGTTGTGTTACTGTAATAAGAAGAGACGGAACATCAACGGCGCTCTCACTTGGTGTAATACTTAATGAATGACAATCACGCAAAAGAATGAAATTTTCATGAATTTAACTCTGAATTCACCTCATTCGTAAGTAATTTCATTATTTTATTTTTTTATGCTTGGGATATTCCTGAATATACGAATTGTTCACAGAATTCCAACCAATAAACAATGTCATCACAGGGAACATATTCGCACTCGGATTTTTTTATTTATTTTAATAACATGTATTTTTCCAAATTCTTAAACTATACTGTATATGGAAACTAAATGGGTAGTAAACTGAAAGTGAACTGATTTTTTAGTTTTTTTTATTTACAATACTTATGTACAATAGGTTGATATGATCAACCTGAGAATAGAGTTACTATTATTAAGGTAAGTCTCTTAACGGAAAGTCTTCCTGATTATAAATCTCAAATCTCAATTTCACAACAAGTAGTTACACAATGCTCAAATGTCCGTTGTAATTCATCTGCCTCCATTTTCGTCTGAACACAGCAATGTGGTTGAATCACCTTTTCTACTCGTGAGTTCGGTTTGATACACAAAGTTCTCTTCAAACGCTTGGTTTGCTAAAATAAACAACTTCAAATAATAATATATTAATTCACACTGTATCGCCAACATCACTATATCACTAATACTAAATATCTCAGTATTAATATAATCACTACTGACTTTCACTTTAATAAAGCCAACGTAAACTAAATACCGTAAAGTGGGGTAACTTTGCACCACTTTTGACATGAAACTTTTGCTTTTGCTGAAGTTTTGGCTTATTGGTTACAACTTAGCCCAACCATGTAATCAAACACTCTCTACACATCTTGGAGATTTAATTACAAATAGGATTTTAACATTCAAGATATATTTTGGGGTGTCTTAAGGACAGAACATTAATGGTGCAATGTTACCCTTGGCTGGGGTTACTTTGCACCATCAATTTATTTCAATGACAGGGAAGCTATTATAGCACAATGGTGCAATGTCACCCCACCAAGGTGTTATTTAGCCTTTATTTGTGTACATGCGATTAAAAAAAACTCTTCATTTATCAAGAGAGACTACCAATACATGAAATGTGTTAAAAAATACATTCAACTTTGTATTACAATAAGACCACTTGACATGTTTTATAAAAAATTGCCAGAAATTGTAACAAACAAAACACAATCATGCCCGAGTGCACCAAACTTCAGTTAACTTTGATGACTGTAGTTTGGACGGAGCTAAAATTAGTGAGGGGTGCTGCTCCAGAAAAATTTTAGCCTTTGTTTTAAAATTGTGTGAAAGGAAACATGTATAAAAAAGAAAATTTATTCAGAAACTTGATAAATTTCTTTTTATACATGTTTGTTTCCTTTCACACAATTTTAAAACAAAGGCTAAAATTTTTCTGGGGCAGCATCCCCCCCCCACTAATTTTAGCTCCGTCCAAACAGCAGTCATCAAAGTTAATTGCAGTTTGGTGCACTTGGGCATCAGACTATCAAATCATACGTTCTATCCACAAAATTAGGTTGAATAGTTGAAAAAACGACCAGGGAATTAATCCATAACGAATTTTTATTCTGGTGCAAAGTAACCCCAAAATCACCTCAAATTTGCCTTGGTCACATTTATGTTAAATTACTCTTAAACCATGCCAATAAGATACATAAACTAAATATCTTCATGCACACAGAGGAATAAATAAGACATTTATACATAAGTAATACTTCGATTGTTAATAGATTCACCGATTATAGTAGATTAATTGTGATAACAAAATCCAGAGATTGCACATGTTCCAATTAAAAAGGCCACTAGTGTAATTGCGGCAGCGCTCACCAGATGGCAGCACTCAATATGTGTAGACAATAGTGCTACCTATCAACAGAACTACAAACCACAATTTCATCATGTATATGCTAGACACCAGAGAGTATCGAAAAACGTTTTCTCTATGGTGCAAAGTTAACCCTACTGGTGCAAAGTAACCCCATTTTACGGTAATTATTCAGTTAATATCTGTTCGTAGCACTAATTCTAATCATTCCTTTAGTTCTTCTAATTCCTTAATTTATTAATGTAGCACAATGAATAATTATTTTTCCTAGCAACGTTTCAAATTAATATTATTTCTTAATTTTGCTCCTTTAATATTATGCTATAATCTTCTTCCTTACGGCGTTTTAATTCTCTTTAACATTTAACGATTAATGGCTATTCATATTGAATAATTCACTTGAAATATTACTCACTGTTCCTTGTGTGCAGTGGCGTATATAGAATATATTTTCGGGGGGGGGGGGGAGTGGCGTACCTAGAACTTTTGCCGCCCTTTCTAAGTCAATGAAATGGTGGTTTTTATAAATTAATAAATATAAATAAGGGTCAATCCATATCAAGTGGTCAAAAAAAAAATTATTGGTTGCCTGACCACTTTCAAAAACAATTATTTTATTGTGTGGTGTTATCCCTATGTTTGGACAGTTCAAAACCAACTACTGTATATTAAATTTTTATACAAAGTGATTTCAACATGGCGGCCATTTTTGTACTGCGGCGCAGGCCATTTTTACCCTTTTTAAGCGTTTGTAGTAACTTTAATATCACAGGTTTTGTACACCCTTGAACAATAAAATAAAAACTGTGAGCTTAAGCACATTAAAAGCTACAATTTTGATTCTGTACATTTTTCTCTTAAAATGATTTCTTCTTCATAAATTTTGAGCTCAAAATTTCTCATTGCCATTGCAAAAAATCTCATTTTCAAGAATTATTTTTGGAGGCAAGGCAGCTTGTTTAAGGGCTCAAATCTATTTTGGGAAGTACATATGTACCAGTAGTATTTGTAAAAAAATTTGGAGATTTGAGACTCAAGGGCTTTTTTTTTCAGGAGGATCGTTAATAAGCATTTTTTGTAAATTAACCCAACTTAAGGCATGAATATTTCTGGTGGGAAGTTGTTTAAAATTCTTTAAGTTCCTTATATTAAGATACTATATAAGAGCTAACTTAAATTAAAATACTGACTTTGAGATTCAACTGGTGTAGAAAATATGGCATTGTGAAAATCCAATAAAAATGCACGAATATGCTATTTGTGAAGCGACATTAATTTTTTTTTTTTTTTTGTGATTTTTGCATGACAGAATTCATAGACTCTCATAATATAATATTAAAATGTATTACTACACACAAAATATAATCTTAAGTTGGTCTGGAAATTTTTTCGGGTTTTGAAGTTAAGAGATTTGTGCATGTCTTAAAAAAGCTCTGATTTGTCAGCTTTTTGCTAAACTTTGTCAGTCTGCTAGGTGTTCTCATGCATGAAGATTGCTTTACATTTCCAATACTTGTGTAATGTAGTTTTTCTTATTTAAACATGATCCAGTCACAAGTAAATTAAATGACACGAGCCAATTTGATGAAAAGTATTATATTATTACACTGAAAAACAAATATCATGTGGTTCTTGTTTTGTGACTTATCCTAAACAAAATAAAAGCTATGGTTGTAAACAGAATAAAATTAGTCCACAATTTGAAATAATAGGTCGGCAATTATTTAAACTGCTAGCTATTTTATAAGAAATGATCTGTGATTAACTTACCAGTATCTCATTTCTTGATTAGAAGCATTGTAATATCTTCACATAATGCTGATATGTTATGAAAGCAACCGGTTGTTGCGGAGAACTCGGATTGACTACGCTTTCTGAGTACATTTGACACAAAAACCCACACTGGGTCCTCAGATATCTTGAAGCTGGTTCTTGGTCCATGTGAACCTGACATAGACATCCTTATTTTCTAAGTTTATGTCTTCAATGAGTCTTAGCCACCACTGTTCGTCATAAACACAGGCAACAATGTCACTGTTCCTGAGAGTAAGCGTCACAGCTTTGGTGGTAATAAGATCGTTGTTATTTTCTGACTTGGATTTGGGGAAGTATCTCATCGGGCTTTCTGAAAGTGGAACAAATCGGTGGAATGACCGAGTTCCAGATAGTCGCTGGCAGATGTCAAATCAGCTATCAGCTTCTCTTGTCGGTTGATTACTTCCTCTTTTTGCACGTATATATGTATAGAAACGCGATTCCATGATTTTTTTTGTGAGCAGTACAGATACAAATCTTCATGAGTAAGAACTTGATTAGTGACAGTTCTTTGCAGACTCACTTTTGTCACCTCCATCTTGGTAGTTCCACCGACACAATCGCAAGCATTTTTCCCCGTGTGATGATGCAAAGAAGTTCCATTCTTCATCAAGGTCAAAATCTCTCTTGTGAAAGCAGAGATTAATGATTTTTTGTTTGTTTTTATATTGGCTTGCTGCTCTATCTTATATACAAGTATATAACTTTTCCCAAGCCAGGAAGACTTTTTTTCATATGAATCAGCAACTGGGATTGGAATGTATGCACTGCTAACGTATCATGTTCTAGATAATCACTAATAACATTAAACACTGCGGCTGAAAAGTTCACTGTCACATTTATAATAGTAAACCAAAGGGTCAACAGTTGCCTGATTGTTCACCCAGTGATGGGTTTGTATTTCAATTTGGATTACAAAAGTGTAATTTTCTGAAAAATCGGCTAGAATAATGGATTCGGACAGTTCATCTTTCTTCTCTCTTAGAAATTGAATTTGTAATTTAGAAATGCAGTGATTTTTTTTTTTTTTTTCAAGAGTCTCGTGCTTTTCAAGAAGAGACTGAAAGAATTCGTCTTTAGACAGTGATCACTTCAACTCTGTAAATCACAGTCCACTGCTTGAAAGCTACATTATCTGGCATGGCATTACAGTCTTCAAACAGTGGAAACATTTCAATGAGGCCTTTGTGTCCTGAACATTGATCACATTTTCTCATCATACAATTGTAACTTTGCAAGTTACAAACAAGCATATCTTGTAGCGATAAATGTATGATTGTACTTTACAAGATACTTGATTCCATGATACTTAGAAATGCATCTGACTTCAGAAGAAGCTCTAGAAATAAGCAATTCGTGATACTTGTGATCAAATTGGCTTGTGTCATTTAATTTACTTGTGACTGGATCATGTTTAAATAAGAAAAACTACATTACATAAGTATTGGAAATGTAAAGCATCTTCATGCATGAGAACAAGACTGACAAAGTTTAGCAAAAAGCTGACAAATCAGAGCTTATTAAGACATGCATAAATCTCCTAACTTCAAAACCAGAAAAAATTTCCAGACCAACTTAAGATTATATTTTGTGTGTAATTATACATATTAATACAGTGCGTATTAATATATAATACATTATATTATGAGAGTCCATAGTATTCTGTCATGCAAAAATCACAAAAAAATTAAAATTAATATCGCTTCACAAATAGCCTATTCGTGCACTTTTCATGGGTTTTCACAACGCCGTATTTTCTGTACCAGTTGAATCTCAAAGTCAGAATTTTAATTCAAGTTAGCTCTTATATAGTACCTTAATATGTGGAAATTTCAGAATTTTAAATAACTGCCCTCCAGAAATATTCATGCCTTAAGTTGAGTAAATTTACAAAAAATACTCATTAACGATCCTCCTGAAAAAAAAAAAGTCCTTGAGTCTCAAATCTCCAAATTTTTTTACAAATACTACGGTACACATTTACTTCCCAAAAAAATTTGAACCCTTAAACAGGCTGCCTTGCCTCCAAAAAAAAATTCTTGAAAATGAGATTTTTTTGCAAAGGCAATGAGAAATTTTGAGCTCACGTCACCATTGTCACGTGATTTCATCCGTTCATGTGATTCGCTGGCGCACCAGCAATACTTTTCGACAACTAAAATTGTTCCTTTTTTTCCAGCAATATTGCCGCATATTGCTACGTGTTCGGCCAGCATGACACACTGCTTCCAAACGAGGCGGGTTCGCTCTTTTATTGGGGATTTTCCATTGCGTCACATATTTAAATTAATTTTAATTTCTTCCATTATTCGTATATAAAATTTTAATTTACATTTGAAGCTTTTAAAAATTACTTACTATTTATTCCACGAATAATGGCTTCAGAAACATATCGTGAATAACTTGGCAGTATTCATACTATGAAAAATCTACAATATTTCATTCTGTGATTCTTTAGATACGAAGAAATTCGACAATTCAAAAGGATTTCCTCAAGCAATGATCGTTTTAACATGAAAAAGAAAAAAATAAAAATGCTTCCTTGTGAATGTTATAATAAAAGCTTTCCTTGGGCAGAGAAATTAAATCTGGGGGCACGGCAGTGCCCCCGCCAAGACGAGCTGAAGGCAGGAAGGGCACTACGTACCTTTTCTGGAAGTGTTTCGTCGTATTTTCGAACCCTCATAGCTTCGGCCTGGATAATACTAGAGAGCTCAAATTTTCAGGATAAGATGCAGTTAGCAGACTAATGAAATACGCTAAGTTTCATTTATTTAGCTTTTATACTTTGGATTTTATTAATACCTAAAATACGTCGATTCCGTCACTGACTCACTCACTGACTGACTGACTCATGATCATCAAAACCTCTAGGGTACTTCCTGAAGTCCTAGAAAGCTGAAATTTGGTATGCAGGTTAGGATTAGCACACAAACAACAAAAAAATTATGAAATCCGTAACTTTCACCCTGCAACCCCTCATAAAGGGGGGGTCTGGTTATGTATTATCGAACCCTCATAGCTTCGGTATGGATAATACTAGAGCTCAAATTTTCAGGATAAGATGCAGTTACCATACTAATGAAATACGCTAAGTTTCATTTATCTAGCTTTTATACTTTGGATTTTATTAAGATCTGAAATACGTCGTACCCTCAATGCTTCGGCCTAAATAATACTGTTTAATAATGTGATTTCTTACAAAAGTGCAAACAGCTTGTATATACAAGTTGACCAATAGAAAAACAGAAAAGTAGGGTATTGAAAAAAAATCCATTTTCTAAATAATCTTAAAACTAAATTTAGTTGTAATAGATAATCCCACCCAAAACATTTCATGTAAAATAAGTTGCCAAGACTCACATGCTCATAACGCTTTCACTGTTAAAAAGTTATCAGATCTCATCTTACAAAAAGAAATGAAATCCCACCCAAAACATTTCATGTAAAATAAGGGGTTGCCAAGACTTGCATGCTCATAACACTTTCACTGTTAAAAAGATATGAGATCTCATGTAGAGCCAAGCCCCTAACTCTACAAGCCCTAACCCTAAAAACCCTATATCTTTGTCGAGAAGTATGGCTTGGCCGTTTCATGGAACTATTTCATCTCACCCAAAACATTTCATGTAAAATACGTTGGCAAGATGCTCATAACGCTTTCACTGTTAAAACGTTTTATCAGATTTCATATAGTGCCAAGCCCCTCACTATACATGCCTAACTCTAAAAACCCTACTATCTTGGTCAAAAAGTATGCCTTGGCATACTCCATATCCTTTACATAACTCCATGGGATTGTCTGTGTGACAGCCACGAAACGGCCAAGGCATACTTTTTGACCAAGATATAGGGTTTTTTTAGGGTTAGGGCTTGTAGAGTTAGGCCTCGTAGAGTTAGGGGCTTGGCTCTACATGAGATCTCGTATCTTTTTAACAGTGAAAGCATTATGAGCATGTGAGTCTTGGCAACTTATTTTACACGAAGTGTTTTGGGTGGGATATTCATATTAGAAAACACACAAAAGACATTTCAATGCCAATTGTGTGAGAAGGGCTTTTCGACATCAGGTGATTTAACATTGCATGTTACATCATATACAGGGAAAAAAACCTACATTTGCGAATTTCGTAAGAATGGCTTTACAACATCAGATCATTTAGCTCTGAACATTAGAACACATACAGGTGAAAAGCCATTTAAATGTAATTTTTGTGGAAAACGCTTTTGAGTCATTTCACTCATAAAGTAGTTATATAGGGCTTTAAAGGATAATTGGCCTTACCTTGTCGAAACCCAAACAGCAAATACACAATGTATCATTGTTTATTATATATTGCTTTTATGATAAATTAATTGATTATAAGTATAATGCGTATATTTAAACAGTTGGGAAACGCAGCAGAAGAGAGAGACGTTATACTTACCTTACTAAATTAATAATAATAATTTTTCAAATCATAATTTAGGTTGGATTCAAAGGACAAGAGATATTGCTGGCTAACTCAATCTCTTCACCATATTACTACCACTTGTAATGCATTATACATGTATATATATAAAAGAAATAAGACTGAATGTTATTTGTATTGATATATATATATATATATATATGTTTGTTTGAAAAAGAAAAAAAAAAAAAAGGGAGATGTAGGCAGGAAAACGAAAAATACTAGATAAAGAAAAACTTAGAGAACTTAAAACTAAAACTACTAAATAAAATAACTAAAACCCATAAAATAATAAATTAGTTAAATTTAAAATATTGTATGATTGTGGATATGAATGGTTTTGGTTTATTGTAAGGTGACCAGATTTTTACATTGGCAAAGCGGGACACCAGTGACCCGGGGGGGGGGGGGCACCGGAAAAAAAAAAAAAAAAAAAAGGAATCCCCTGTTAAAAAAAAAAAAAAAAAAAATGTTAAAAATCGGGACTGTCCCGCCAAAATCCTTTAGTTTTAGTTTGTTTCTAAATTAATTACTTAAATTTCCGGTAGATGTCGCTGCTGCCGCAAGGATAAATATAGTCACTGTATGCTAACACATAGATTAACTATTCCAACTATATTTAATCTAAGACTAATAGCGAAGAGAGGCTATAAGAAGTAAGGACATATTTTTTCAGAGAACTTGCCGCCAGTAGAACAATATGATTGGCCTCTACTCGTCACATGACAACTCGGCAACCATTTTGGTGGCATTTCTTTCATATTCTAGTCCAGTCCAGTCTGATTAGGTGTGCATGTGGAAGGTTTTGTTGATTTTAAGTAACTGGATTTCGTATTTAATATTTTTCAGTATTAATTACAAGTATTATTGACTCATAATATATTTCTGTATTTTCTAAATGTAGTGGAAGTTTTGTTTTTTTAAGAAAATACTTTAGTATATTATATTCAAGTCCTGTTAGGATTAATCGACAATCCTATCAACAGGTACTTAATTTATTTATAAAAACTAAAATGATAACAAAAAAATTATCAATGTATATTATTTTTTCCCCACTTTGTGTTTACGCAATGAAAGTTTCAAATAGATTAAATTAAATACATGACTATTATAAATTTATAAATTATTACATATTCCACGTAATGCATGAATTATCAAATAATCATTTTACATTTTATACATATAACTAATAAAGAATTATAATGTATAAAGAAAAGAAAACCCTTTTTCCTCTCTATCTTTATAATTTCTTTTTCTTTTCAGTAACTACATTATAATAAGCATTTACAAGAAGTTCAAAATTCTATCAATTACAATTATAATTTAGAACACATTATAAACCAAACAACTCATTAATCTTCAATAAAATTTAAATGATTATTATCTAACTAATTATTTAGAAATATTTTTAATTGTGATGTTTTTGAAAATTTATTATTATTTAAATCAATTTTCTTAATTATATTTTGCAATATATATACATAGAATGATTTTCACCATATTTATTCTTAATTGAAGGAAAACTTAAATTATTAATATTCTTAAATTATATTTGCTATTATTTATTTGTTCTCTATACTATATATAATTTTATCGTAATTATTTATTATTAATTTTTAGTAAAATTTTTCCTGTGGCGATAAGATTTTATTTTTAATTAGATTTTCATTGCTTTTGTTTATGGTAAAAAATACAGGTTTCAGTACGTATTTATTTATTTATTTTTTGTAAATTATTAATCATTTTTAGATTATTCATGTAGGTTCTAATCCAAACTGAACTAGCATAATTTTTAATAGAGTTAAAGAATTCAAAATATAACAGTAATTTAATTTTAATTGGCAATAAATCTTTAATATGATTAAATATATATTCTGTTACACTTAAATTTATTTAAATTATAAGCATGTTCTAAGCAAAGGTTTCATTTATATATCATCATTATCATCATTGAACTGTCTCCAGTTTTCCGGGTGCGGTGCAAGAGCGCTCTCCATCTATGTCGACTCAGATACCATTCTTCCTCTTGAACTTGGCTCCAAACCACTCCTCTATCTTCCAGATCTTGTTAACGTAGATCGGACCATCTTCTCCTAGGTTGGCCTCTAGGTCTTTTGCCGTCCAGTTTTCATCAGCCATTCTTTGGCTACTCTGGAAGGATCCATTCTCATTACATGGCCATACCATTTTATTCTGGATTTGGTTATGGTTTCACATAAAGATTCTCTTGTTTGGTTCTCTTGACAAATCTTCTCATTGCGTATCTTTTCTCTCTTGGTTTTTTGTATCGTTGTTCGGAGGAATTTCATCTCTGCAGCTTGTAGTCTACCTGTATCTCTGCCTGTGATGGTCAAGTTTCAAGGCTATATGTTGTTATTGGTAAGAAGTAAGTCTGATAAAGTGTTCTTTTGGCTTGTATAGGGATCTGACTGTCCCAGAGGAGGCTTCTAACTTGCTGATAAAACACAGCTCCTTTTTGAACTCTGTTAGTGATTTCAGCATAAGATCGGCAATCTTCTGTCATGACACTACCCAGATATTGAAAGTGGTTTACTTGTTCCTGTTTCTGTTCATCCAGAGTGATATTTGTTTCTGATCTCTGCCTTCTCACTGAAATAACTGTTTTCCTTCGGCTGATTTAAGACTAAATTCCTTAAAATGACAATTTCAAACATTAAGCTTTTCTTGAACTTCTTCATGAGTACTTCACAAATCACCACAACATCTGCAAATGCCCTGAAAGCACTGTTGTCACTGTGCTGTTTCACTCTTTCATAATCTCATCCGTTAAAAACAGCAGAGTTGACAAAGCACTGCCTTGTTGCACTCCTTTACTTGTCACAAACCAGTTGGAAAGCCAATCTGGACACAGCTCTGACAGTATTTGTACACCATTTTCACTATCCATTTCTTCACCTTAAACAGTCCCAAGTTTACATCTCAGTACGCTGTCATAGGCCTTTACGAGATCTAGGAAGACGAAGGTGACATCTCTTCCTTTTTCCCAGTGTTTCTCCATTATCATCCGAACAGCAATTATGAGATCCGTTGTTGATCTATTGCTTCTAAATCCATATTGTTCATCCTCGAGCTGTGGTTCAATGACTGTTTGTAATTTTTTCTCTACCACTTTCTCCATCAACTTAAGTCCATGAGACAGAAGTGTGATTCCTCCACAATTGCCACATATCCTCCTACTTCCCTTCTTGAAGATAGACTGCAAAGACTGTTCGAGACTTCTGTTCAGCCCAACACATGCAACTTCTTCCTTGGCCTGCTTATTCGCCGGATATGTCGCCTATTGAGCACATGTGGGATGTGGTTGGTCGGCGTCTCCCCCGTTAATCCTCCGTAAGTTGTTGGAATTTCTCCTTCTTCCGTCGTGGAGGCATAGTTGGGTCTCACTAAAGGTTCACCACTAACAAATAATTATTAACTATTGTAAACGTTCCGCTACAGCTCTATTTATATGCTTTAAACATCAGTTCAGAGGGCGCTGCGCACGCCACGCATGCGCGGTGGCTCTTAAACTTTACTATTTTGCATAACATCCTATAATTGACATTTGCTGCAAATTTCATTTAATTCTGATGATTCCTTCATGGTGTTGCATTTTTTACGAACAGCAGTATATGATTTTTTAAAAGAAATATATATATATATATACATATAATATTGAATAAGAAAATCAATAAAGAAATTGAAATAAATAAATATAGAATATACAGAAAAATGGCTAAGTTTCTGATTACAGTTTTCTCATTATTTAAATTAATTTGTTTCAAGAAAATAAATAATTCGTTTCTCTATCCGCTCTTTTTCCTTCATATTTGCTGTAATTTTAATTGTAAAATATTCTAATATTGTATCCTTTATATTCACATTATATTTTTATGTCTGTTTTTGATATCCGAGCAAACGAATATTTTTTAATCTCCATATTTAAATAGTGATACAGTATAATCCTAATAGAAAAAAATTTAAAAGAATTTTAAAGTAAATTCGGCATTTTATTTTTCATTGCTATTTAATCTTCAGAAATACTACTGTACATTGGATAATTAAAGGAGTCAGAGAGATATAGTCTTAAGCCATTCTAACTTAGTTTTGACAAGTAAAGGCCACGATAGCGTTGCTGGTTCAGATCATGTGCATTCGAAAGATCTTCTATATCTAGTCAACCAACAAAATTTTAGCGCGACAGCCACCTCATTACCGTTCTCATTCTTATCTATTAGAGACTGGAAGAAGTGTTGGTTGGCAGCTGGAATGAATGTCATGAGAGACATTATATCATCCAATTTCTTCTGGTTGATAAGTATTCGGTTTATGTAGTTCATTGGGAACTGAAATGGGTCAGTTTAGACTCGAGAAAGGTTTCTCTATTGAACCAGAAACCAGGTCGTGCTTTGTAAATTTAAATTTATTAGTTTAAATATCTTACAGTAAACAGATGCGCCAGCTTTTGTCTTTCCTTTTTACTAATAAATAATACTTTCTAAGTTTATTTGTTTATTACAAACTTATAATTTTGTCTCGCCTTTTGTTAGAATTAAATTATATTCTTATTAAGAAAGTAAAAATTATCTAGCAAAACAATATTTTTTTTTTATTACGAAAAAAAGGATAATAATAAAAGGATAGTACAGTCCCGTTAGGGATAAAATCCCTATCAAACGGGTCTGGCAAGATAATAATAATAATAACAAGGTCTGCAAAAAAAAAAAAAAAAAAAAATTCCAGCTGCAAGGGATATTTTTGCTGAATTATATGTTTTAAAGGTCGCATATTCTAAAAATGACTTCCATAACATCCCATCACGTACAGGTTTTTTGCAAAATAAAAATACATTTATGATAAAAACACTTATTTATTACAATGAACTAAATATATTATATTTTCTTACAACTAATCAAAAAATTACACATTTAGTACACCGACACACAAATATTAGTTGTTTTATATTTTTGTAATTATGTTCTTGTTTTTTAATATTTGTGCGTCAGGTGTACTAAATGTGTAAATTTATCTGCGCACGTTAATACTTACAATTTTTAATCAAAAAATTGGTTTTGATATTTATACATAATTTTAGGTCTACTCTTTTTTCTTATGAAACCTTTTCTTCTTCTCTTTGATACTTCTCCGAACTCGTTTCTGATTTCCTTCTCTGGTTTCTCGATTTAGCATCCAACAGTAGTCAGCTAGCATATTGACATCCCATTTTCCTTGGTATTCAACTGATTATATCTTCTCTATTAAATAGAAGTTGGTATCCACCTCCGTCCAGTGGGAAGTTTAAAAAAAAAAAAAAAGAGTATAATTCTTTTCTGAACAAAATTAGCTTCTAGCTGAATGTCCTTATAATTATCATTGCCATCGGATCGTCCAACACATTAGAATGAACAGTCAAAGAAGTGAGATCATCTGTCTGGCTACCAAATCGCAAAACAAAATTAAAAGAAAGGAACAAAATGGTTGAGAACCTTAAACAATTCTACACGTTTCTAGAAATTCAAAGAAATATAGTACTTATGTAATAGTTATAAATAGGAAGTATGAAGGCTAGTACACACCTAGGGACAGAGTCGCGGAACACAAGTCTCAGAGCTGTTCTGGGAATGTCATGATGCATGTTTCTCGTGTTCCAGGACTGTTGTGATACAAAAGTCTAATGTTCCCATCAAAACAGGCAACATGATACAATATTGCACGACATTTTTTAGTCTGTACATGTTCCGAGACTTCTTAGTCAGTTTCTACTTGTCTGCCATGGAAACAACATTGAAAATAATCGAAGATTTTCAGGTCCTCCCATGTCTTTGGGATATCACAAATCTAGATTATAAAAACAGGAATAAAAGGAGGGATGCTATGGAGCATTTGAACCAAAAATACCACATGGCACTTCAAGATATGGAAAAGAAAATCCATACTTTTTGCTGTAAGGAATGGAATCCTCTGATTCCTATAGTGCAAAAGGGCTCTTAGTGCAAACGCACGACATAGCGATAGTCTAGAGCCAACGTATCCTAACTGTTGCACAACTTTATCCCTAGGTGTGTACCAGCCTTAACAATTTTCTCATGATTATATTTTTGGTGAGATTTTTATTGTTTATTGAAGCTTTAGAGGCTGCACTGTGATTCCAATGATTAATAGTTATCAAATATTACAAAAAACAAATCATAAATTCTGCAGAGTTGAATATATTGAGATGCACAATAAAATATAACAAGAGGAATTGCTTGCTTCAAAATAGTTTAAATATTCACAAAAATACAACTGCAGTCCTTGCCATAGTTCTTTTCAAAACTCAATTTTAAATATTTATTCATTTGATGAAATGAAACTGATAAACAAGGTCTGTATCATTATTGAATTTTAAATACTTTTGAATATATTTTAATGTTTAATTGTGAATTAGAAGCTACTGTTGTTGAAGTGGTGAATTCGATATATAATACCTAAATGTTTGTTTTTACAAAGTAAAGAATTTAAATTGATCCAATTCATTACATTTGTTTTTCTTTTACAGAAGACAGAATCTTAACAAGCATTTCGTCAGTCCATGAAGAAGTTTATGTCTTTTATAAGAGGAATACAAATCAGCAATTCATCAGTTCAACATTTCTAAAATAATAGGATTTCCTACTTAACCAAAAGAAATCAAATTCAGTGTCTGCAATCAGTATTTGTTT
>JAFIDM010009631.1:186512148-186531980 GCA_023159025.1 Thereuonema tuberculata
GGCGCCCGTCATTGCGGATTCGGATGACAAATAGCAGTGAAAGGTACAGAAAGACATTGCCATTTATCTTTAACAGTCTTATGTAGCATGTGAAATTCAAATAAAGTAGCTGTTTGTAATATTAGTCGGTATTTATGTGTAAAAATATTGCGTTCTGAAGGTTTTTGTTAATAATGGCCGGCCTCCAATAGCAGCAGGTCTCTATTAAGCACCGGGAATCAAGGCTAGTTTTGCAAATAAACGCCAGGGGCCTCTATTGGAGCATATACGGTATTTGCGATTCTGATTGAACTGCTCACTCAACACCTTTTTTTTTTAATGTTTGAGCTGTACTTGGTATATTACTGTCCAATAATGATTTCAATAAATTATTGCCTACAACCTACAATAAAAACATTATCAGAAATTCATAAATTGAAAGATACTAATAATAATTTCTGTAATCATTATCATCCATCATTAATTTTCATGACAACCCATTAGTACCATTATCTAATACTATTTTTAATGCACTTAAGTCCATTTACAAAAACAGGGAGAGGGTATACAAAGAATGGCACAAATTTTGCTAAAGAAATAAGAGCATTTCCCTTTGATAATAAATTGTTTTTCTTTAGACATAACAGACCTTTTCACATCTTTAACATTACCTCTTATGAATGAAGCTATGGAATATCTACATAAATTAGATAAATCATTTGATTTATCACAATCAAAGGACTAGAAGATACTTTCCAACAACCAGTATTTCCAAGATGATAATTCCATTCATAAAGAAAACAAGGGTGTTTTTATGGGGATGGTGACATTGGGCAGATGTCGTTAAGCAATATATTGAGGGTATGGTTTTTCAAATCGTAGGGGACAAGATCCGATTTTACAAACGATTTATTGTGTATGTAAACGACTTATCTGTTTTTGCCCAGCAAGAAAATGTTGAATATATTTTTGATACTTTCAATGATTTCCCTGATACACTATATTGCCAAAAATATCTGCACGACCTTTTGGAGAAGTGGATGTAGCTGTTATCGTCGTGCTTTGATATCATAGAACGAGATAAAAGTGGTCACTACAGCATCGGGCGGTCATAAAAGGGTGTTAGACAGACAATGAGTAAGTTACCGGAGCTAAGTGATTTTGAACATGGCATGATCATTGGATGCCATCAGTGCAACAAATCAGACTAGCAATATCGGCCTTGCTATAAGTGCAGTGATTCAACTGTAAGTGATATCATTATAAAATAGAAATGTCTAGAAATGATGACAGGAAATCGCAGTGGTAGGCCAAAGAAACTCACAGAACCCTGAAGAGTATAACACAGAAGAATCGCAAGTTCCCATTGCAAACGATCACTAGTGAGTTCTAAACAGTTTCAGGCGTCGTCGCTAGTACCAGGACTGTTTGTCAGGAACTGAAACATGGTCGTGCAGCCACTCGCAAGCCGAACATAAGCAAGGTGAATGCTAAACGGCAGTTGTAGTGGTGCAAAGCACACCGCCATTGGACTGTGGAGCAGTAGAAACAAGTAATTTGGAATGATGAATCTTGCTATATGATGTGGCAGTCCGAAGGAGCATCTGGGTTTGGCGGATACCAGGAGAACACTTCTTATTCGAATATATTGTGCCAACTGTCAAGTTTGGTGGCAGCATCATCATGGTTTGGGGCTGTTCCCTGTGGTTCGGCCTGAGTCCCTTAGTTCCTTTGACCGGAAACTTGAATGCCAAGATGTATACAGTCGGACCCCGATTTAACGAATTCATCGGGACTGAAAATTTTATTCGTTAAATCGGGGTTTATTCGTAATATCGGGGTCCAAAATAAGAAATTTCTGCACTTAACTTATGGAACAGCCCTAATAAGCAACTATACAAAAACACCCTTAATTAGAAATTACACACTTTTTACTCAGCAGCTAATAATACAGCGAATAATTACGCACTAGTTAATTTAAAATTTTAAAATATGTACTGAGTAATGTGTGACTCCTGATTCCTGACTGAAAAAAGTTCTTTTTCGACTTTATGGAGAGAAGAAAATACAGCGCCATTTTTATCCTGCTGCATTAGGTATGTTTAGGTTTGTTTACCTAAACTAATACAAAAAAAAAAAATTTTGGCTGTTGAAATAATTCGTTAATTCGGGGTTAATTATTCGTTAAATAGGGGTTTTTGCCTTCATTTTAATCGGGGAAAAAGAAAAATTCGTTAAATCGCGAAATTCGGTAATTAGGGGTTCGTTAAATCGGGGTCCGACTGTATTTACATTCTTGACAATTCTGCACTCCACCCTCTGCAACAGTTCTTTATCAACAAGATAACTGTTCTGTCCACAGAGTGAAGGCTGTGCTGCTATTGCTTGAACAGATGGGTGTTGAACTACTGGACTGGCCTTCACAAAGCCCCAATCTGAATCCCATAGAACACTTCTGGGAAGAATTGGAACACAGATTTCATACCAGACCCAATCTCTTCTTCAGAGACCTGGCTCACTGCAGCTCTCATGGACAAAAGAAAGAAAATTCCTGATGACATATTTCAAAATCTGGTGGAAGTCTTTCTAGACGAGTGCAGGCTGTGATTGATGTTAAAGGTGGCCCGACATCCTATTAATACGTGCTACATGACTTTCTGCTTGTATAACAGTTGGTGTCCAAATACTTTTGGTCATATAGTGTACCATAAACTTTACATCGGAATTAAAAAACAATAAAAAAGAAATACCATTTTTAGATGTTCTATCACTATAGACACCAGTAGTTTGGTAACTAGTTGTAAAAAGTCCACATCTTCTAATAAAACATTAAACTTCCAATCCTATAACCCCCGTACACTTCAAAAGCCCCCGTACACTTCTATGAAAATTAGAAATGCCTTCCTAACATCTTCAATGGAAGAAATATTAAATATAGAGATTAATAATACAATAATATTTTAATAATAAATATCCATACAACTTCATTTATCTGTACTATAAAATCTATGTTTGAAAAAAATTTATAATCTTTCCAAGAAATTAAACTAAAAAGTTATTAAATTTCCATTTCTTATATTTCAGGCCTCAGAAAATATTTAAAAAAATTATTTCACGATACTGATATCATGATTACATTTAAATTCAATTTCAAATGTAATGAACATATTATGTTACAAGACCAAAGTATCAAGGGTGCAATTTATAAAGTTAATGTCAAAATAATATATTTTGATTTCTACATAGGCAGAACTGGACAGCACCTGAAAAAAAAAATATTATTCTCATCAATATGCATGCAAGAATTTGAACACAGTCTCCTCGTTGGCACATTCAATTAAAAACAGAAATTTTATGTGTTCAGAATAACACTTTTAAAAGAAAGTGTGTTGAATCTTTCTTTATCCATCGTAGCAAATATTACAATAGAAAAGCTGTCAAATTTGAATATAGTACAGTATTTCCAGACTTTCAAATTGCAACCAAAAAAACCTCATATGTTTGATAGAAGACTGTCCTCACGAAGAACCATCTTCACAATAACAAGCTTTCCATCAACTGATTAGCATTTACTCCTGATTTAACAGAAAACAACTCATGAAGAAACTACAGTTTGCTGAATTCCTTGCCTCACGAAATAGAACAGAAGACCAACAACGGATCATCACATCATGCCCAAACAACAATGGCATCACCTGTATTCCTTCATTTCCTATAACCAAATCTACTTCCACTGATGAAGCAGTCTTTACTTCCTGTTTTCTGGTTGTTTTAGCCTCACCAGGGAGTTTCTGTAACCGACATAACCAATAACACTTACATAAGTGATTTCAATGGCTTAAAAAATTTTATTTTTGCATAAAACTAGCAACCCGGGAAAAGCGGATTCTCCCAAAGTGCTTCTTTCTCACATCTACTCGATAAAAGTGGATTCTCCCAACCCACGACTGCTTTTAGAACCAGCGTATGCATCTATGACATATTTGTATTTTTTATAGGGATAAGAATGTAATCCTTGTGGCCTAATGGATAAGACTTCGGATCAGAAGGTTGCAGGTTCGATTCCTGTAGCAAACTTGTACAAATTATTTCTATTTTCACAAATCACAACAATTGCGCCAGACAAACAGAGAAATAAAAGATTTTATATAATATATGATTGAGTTTTATTCTGGAGATTGTCGCATTCAGCTGATGATGGCTATGTGGACAACAGGCTGAAATACCCCGACAGGTTCTTTTATCCTTTTTAATTAAAAACAATAATTTTAAATGTAAAAATGTGTGTCCTGAAATTCTTTTTAGTATTTAAATCAAAAGATATTAAATATCAAAATTAAGAACAAAGAAACAAACAATTTTGAGCTACCAATTTGGTGGAGTTACACTTTTTCCTATGTTAAAAACAGAGGAAAGGAAGTGTTCAAGATGGGGACTTGGGTTATTTCTAAAGTGATAATCTATTCATTTGTATTGGTTGCATTTCCCATAGTAAAGAAAGTTGACATTGTTTTATTATTAAGAAATAATGTCCCCTTCAATTTTATTAATCTAAGTAATATTGATACAAAGTCGAAAAGCCTTCCCGATTGGTCAGTTAAACTGCCCTGTGATAGGCTGAACCGGGAGGCCAATCGGCTACGCGGCTAGCTCTCTCTCTCCAAGTGACGGACCAAAGAGGACGCTCAAGCGGATTTTGAAAATCCCCCGAATATGTATATAACCTGTAAATAAATTGTAAATAAAGTGTGTGTGCCTTAAGTTGATGCTAGTCCTTGTCATTCTTTCGACCACACATCAAATAATTGCTTATTCACTTGATAACTGCGAAGCCGATGTGTGAAATAGTTAAACTACTTTTCCAGTGCTTACTTTTTGAGGGTTGGCATACTATTGTCTGTAGAGAAGATCTTGTCACAGGCTGACTTGCTATAAATGATTTGAGTTGTCTGTACAATATTCTGTTCAGTGTAATAATATAACCAATACAACTATATCCCAGACTTATCTACACTTGCATTGGAACCATACCCCCAAAGTTACGGTGTTTGCTGGCATGTTATGTACACTTTGTACAATGTATTACCACTCTGTTTCATCAGAGTGTTTTCAAAGACCGTTCACTTCCCATCTTTGTGTTTGGCTGTTTCTCATTGCCATTAAATTGATATTAAAGTTTTATAACTTTCATTTCAGTGTGTTTTGGTGATTAAATAGTAATAATAATAGCACATAAAATTCAGGACTTAAATAGCAGAGCTGTTATGCACATTGGCATCTCATTATGTTACTCTCACCGAGTAGCCTAAACCTAAAAAATATTACTGTTAAGGCATTTAAAACTTACATGTTAGTGTTTTCTTGTGCACAAACTGAAAGCAAAGCTGGTGTGAATTAGTTACACTACTTTCCCAGTGCTTACTGTTTGAAGGTTGTCGTACTATTGTCTTTAGAGAAGATCTTGTCACATGCTGACTTGCTGTAAATCATTTGAGTTGTCCATACAATATTCTGCTTAGTACCAATGCAACCATACCCGAGACTTATCTACACTTTGCATTGGAACCATACCCCCTAAGTTACGGTGTTTGCTGGCATGTTATGTACACTTTGTGTACAATGTATTACTACTACTAATGTTCATCAGAGTGTTTTCAAAGACCGTTCACTTCATATCTTTGTGTTTGGCTGTTTCTCGTTGCGATTAAATTGATATTAAAGTTTTATAACTTTCATTTCAATATGTTCAATATGTTGGTGATTAATAGTAATGAAATTAAAAATAGCACATAAAATTCAAGACATAAATAGCAGAGCTGTTATGCACATTGGCATCTCATTATGTTACTCTCACCGAGTAGCCTAGACCTAAAAAATATTACTGTTAAGGCATTTAAAACTTACATGTTAGTGTTTTCTTGTGCACAAACTGAAAGGAACGTAAAACAGAAATGTATATATTCTATGATAGTTATTTTATAAACAGTGACAGGGATTAAATACTTACAATCTTTGTTTTATAATAAACACTTATCCACTAATTTATATCTTTCAAAATGTATATCATTTTGCTGCACATGCAATCTCTTTGCGCTCATTTGTGGCCACGTGCAACAGTAACTATATTCTGAATGTTGTATCATGCAGCATTGACATAAGCTTCACCAAATGTTAACAAGTCTCTTTCTCATTCTGTTTATATTCCATGTGCTCTCAGTGTTATATGCTGTTTTTGTTACTTAATTTATTAAATTTCAACAATGGCAGTGTGCTTTTGAAAGTGTTTTACAACGTGCTAAAACACAAACGTGTCGTGGTGAGCTTTATGGATAATATTTGTATTACTGTTTGATTCTGGAAGTTAGGCGATATCTGTAGGTGGACAATTCAGTGGAAATGAATCGTAATCCACTTCATTTGTTAATACAAGTAGTTTTACCACTTTGGACATGTCTTACGTTAGGATTTTCTTATGCATAAGTTTTATTAAAGAAGTGTACAATACCACAAAATGCAATAAAAGTACTTTTATACAAAAAAATAAATAAATAAATAAATACAAAGAAAACTTACACAACGTTTTGAATTCCCATTGATGTGGGATCCATTTTCAAGTGTACAGCAAATTCATCCCTGTAACATATCCAGAAATAAGGCAAGGTATGCCATCTGGTGTTCAATACGCGCTGGACATATATGTCTGCTGTTTGAAGTCTGTTATTGAGTGTCATGAAGTGTTTTTTAAATTCGAAACTTTGTGAAAGTTTATTTTGTATTTATTTATTTTTTATTTTGTATTCAAGTGCTTTTGTGGTCGCATTTATGATATTGTTTCAAATGCAAGTCAATATATTTATAATAAAGTGTACAATATCTTTATAAAATATGTACTGTAGTATGGGATGTGCTTCGCAAGAAAGATACAAGGAATGTGTTTCTGGTAAAAGGTAGCCAAAGTTAAGTGAACGAGGTCCATGGGAACCGAACCTCATTTTCTTTATGCATTAATGCTTCAATAATAATCACAGTTTCTGTCATCGAGGGGCTTTCCAGGTACAGTTAACATGAATTGGCTGAACTTACAATTGCTTTATTTACAATAGTTAAGCATGAAATTGATGAGCCAAAAATGTATGCATATTACTATTGCAGTGAATTACATACATTGATAGATGAAAAAACATTGCTTCCAGTTAGAGATATGCCTCAAAATCTAATCTGCCTTTAATCCCTAGAATAACTGCCCTTAATATTACTGATAATTATACATGAAATATATTAAATAATTAAAATGCATAATTCTCAGGAAATAATGAACTTCACAGAGCTAATTGTTTCCCCTGTAGTATTAAACTTAACATAAGTTATAATGTGTCTTTAATATTTTTAAAGGTCTTTTTTTTTTTTAAGATAAGATAAAATAAAATATGGAGATATAGTGTTAATAAGTGGGAATGGCTATATCAAGCTAAATTCCTGTAATTTCTATTAACAAACATTATCTGACAAATAAACAAATCTTAAAATATATATCCAATACCTGTACATACCAAATATTTTGGAGAATATGCTACTTGAATACTGTGTATGATCTGATCAGCTTTGTAGTTCTCATCAATAACCTGAAATATAATAACAGAAAAAATTACTTCCATCTGCATTTTATTGGAATTTCATGAAATTTCTGAGATAGCCGAGTTAACATAATAGCTAGCATTATTCCAATCTGAAACTTCACATTAATTTGGAATTCAGTCACTATCTGGCATCCTTACCATTTACAGGGTAGAGGGCATATATAATTACATGAAATTTACTTAATTTAATATAGAAAAACTGTATTTGGAATGATTCTTAATTTTCCAAAAAAAAATGCTTTTCTATCTGAACTGTCGGTGAACAAAAGCAGTAAAATATGAACGACATCATCAGCGACTTGGTTTCAGTATTTCACTGTAATCGGTTTCAAGTCGCAGACAACATATTGAAACAAAATTTCTGCTGGATCAAGGGCTAGAGTCTAGAATACGGTACCCCTCAATAGGATGATTTGTAAGGATACTTCGGTGACGGGTGCTGCGCAAGGATACATGACGTCAAATTTTGAGGTCCGAAGGACCGAACTGTTTAGTCCAACTAATTAGCCTTCGAAACAAATTTCATCCGAATGAGGTTCGAAAGACCAAAGTGTTTATTCTGATTAGCTGTAGGTTAGGTTATATGAGGTCTGCTCACCTCCAGGATGTATCTGTTGGTAACTTTTGAAATAATTTTTGCCCTTCAAAATACAGTTGACTCGCGCTAATCCGACAGTTACAGGACCGAAGGGGTGTCGGATTATCAAAAATGTCAGATTACCAAAGGTTGATTTTTTAAAACTGAATTTTGACTTCTAAGGCAAGAAAATTTAAGTTATGAATATACAGTACTGTACGTACTACAGTACGTATATTGTTACAATACATACTGAGTACATATTTTACGGCTCTTGAGGATATAAAAAAAACTCATTAGGCATAATTTTTCACAAATGAATACGTATGTATGTAATACTAATTTATTTCTATATTTATGTCTTAAAAAATTAAATTAGAGTATATAATGTAAAATAAATTTTGTCTTAAAATAAAAAATAAAAATACGTACATATGTATTTACAGCTTAAAAAAATCTGTAATCGTTATTTTGTTTCTTCTTACGTAAAGAGTCTATCATGGCTTTTTCTTGAATATCTTTTAACATTAAAATGTTTTCGTAGTCGAGTTCCCTCTCCTCACACCAACATATCAAAGTGTTTGCAGCCGATATAACTTCATTGCAAATGATTGTGCATTTCTCCTCCTTGATCGCCTCAATCGGGTCGGTTTTCGAACCAACCTGCGTCGGACTGTCAAATGTCAGATTATCGTGAGTTCAAAAATGGCCATGTTTGACGACGCAAAAAAGAAAAAAAAAAGCACCATTACCAGGTACCATAAACTAGACTCTTACTGGATCAAGTTCACTGCTTTACTAGTGAACAAATTAATCACATTCAGCAACATAAATTAATGTAATAAGTGTAAAAGTATTACTTCATTATGTATTTCCAAAACTGTCTTCAGAAAACCATCAGTTTCGATATTTCGAATATGCAGAGGTAATAAAATCTAGGTAAACAGATGATGTTGAATGTTTTGAGAATTAGAGGCAAACACTTGTATGAAGGTGGCAGGAATCTTGGTTGGTTGTCCTGACTACAACAATCATTTTCAAATAACCAATCATAAATCATTTGCATTGATTAAAGTACGAAATTGACAGTTTTTTTTCAGATTCAATCTAGTATGTTCTTTTTTAATTTCTAAATGATGATTAATGATTCCAATATTTATCTCATGTATCTATCTGTAGTTTCAAAAATAAAAATTACAGATAGATACATGAGAGAAATATTGGAATCATGTACCATAAATTGATGCAAATGTTTTAATAAGAACAAATCACTTATAGTTAATGAAGTTTCATTGGGGTTTTTTTCGAAAATTTTTAAAAGGAAATAAGAGATTAAGTGAAATTTTAAAGTTTAATTAATGATCTGTTTTTCTTAATAATGGTCTATTGTTTTAATTGTTAATTATGTTTCATATTATTTTGAAACAAAAACACGATGTAGTGTAAGGACTGTTTGTTATATTTTGTAATGGTTAGAGAGAGATAAAGATTCTTTTCTTTCTCCTCTCTTATTTATTTGAATATTTTTAGTTTCTTTATGTTGAGACCTGGAAAAAGTCTTTCGGTTAGATTGATGAAATATTGGTCATTTCTGGAGAGTTTATATTTGTTTGGAATAAAGCAAGCATTTAGATAAAAAGGTAGATGGGGTTCAAGAGATTTATGTATAAAATTAAGGGAAGGAAGAAAAAGCGAAAACTAAATGAACTGGCAGGGTTGAGTTGCTTTTGCCAAAATGATCCATATACCATATATGCTCCAATAAACGCCGGTCTCTAATAAGCGCTGTGCTGCAGAGAGGACACGGCCAAATAGTAGCCGGTCTCTAACAGTAGCCGGGTCTTTGATATTTGCCTACTGGTACTTGTGTAAGCGTCGGTATCTTTATAGGCGTGCGTAATACCTTACGATACATTGCCTTACAAAACGCCGCCGAAACGGTCATTTGACATTGCCTTTAAGATTCGCGCGGTGAAATATGCGAAAGAAACTTCCAATGAGGCGGCTGCCCGTCATTGCGTATTCGGACGACGAATAGCAGCGAAAGGAACAGAAAGACCAATACCCCATTTATCTTTAACAGTCTTATGTAGAATGTGAAATTCAAATAAAGTACGGTAGCTGTTTGTGATAGCTGGTATTTATGTGTAAAAATATTACGTTCTGAAGGTTTTTGTTAATAATGGCCGGCCTGTAATAGCAGCCGGTCTCTATTAAGCACCGGGAGCCGAGGTTAGTTTTGCAAATAAACGCCGGGGCCCTCTATTGGAGCATATACGGTACTAACTGAAATTAGCCATTGACAAAGGACATTTCAGTTATTCAGTTTTTTTACAACTTTACATTTTAATGAGTTGTTAGTTTTATTATACCACCTCATTAAAGCTGAATGTCCTTAAGATATCTCCCTTTCAAACCATTGTTGTGCCTAATTGAATGCAAGTATGTAGATTTATCACTTTGTATAGTCATATGTGGAAGGTCTCTAGAAAGCAATGTCTGCTGAATGAGATTTCTGTACATTTTACTTATTTTGGAAAAGAAACAGTATTCAACAAGTCAGGATCTTTTTGACACTTGATTGAGAGAAGGAAATGTAATCCCTTCTTAAGATCTTCAAACTGCATTTTATTTCTTTAAGGTTTTAAACTTCTCTTAAAAAAAAAAATCATTGGTGAGAAAATTAATTTTGATTAACTGTTTTGGTTGACAATGTAGACATTGCCAAATGTTACAACAGAGAAGAATGACGGTAGGAATATCACCCACCTACCACTAATTCCAAGATCAATGCAATAAAAAGTGTGTGTGTGTGTGTGTGCAGGGCACGGGAAGCAACCGAATGCTATCACACAGAAATGTAAACCTGGAATTAATTCCTGTATGGGAGGTATAGGCATTACCCCCAGGATTTTGAAATGAATGGGATATGAAGGCCGAACCCATCCAACCCAAAAACAAAAGCCATCGTGCCTCTTTTTGAGAATGGAGGATTACAAATAAACCTTCCAATCAATAAAACAGGTCAAAATTCTAGATTTTTTCCATTTTACAATTCATGACAACGCCCCACTTGGAACTCGAATGGTGATAAGATTAAGAGAACAAGAATTTCTTTTCTCAAAAGGATAAAAGAAAACAATGTATGAACCAGGATTCAGTAACCCAATTCTGTGATAGGTTGATGGACATGTAGCATATTAGTTAGGTGGTGGCAGTTCGTGAGATTGTTTGAGGACGAAGTATCAACCTCCTCAGCCACAATTAATGACAAGCTGTTATTATGTAATATTTGTTGATAACATATGTAATTGTATAGTAGATTACGTGAGATTTTTGACGATTTCAAATACATTCTAAAGTGTCACTAAGTGATATATAGTAAAGTTGTTCCAATGTTTCTTTTGTTCCAAGTTCTTAAATTACATAAATTTCATAAATAAAATAATAATAATACAGTATACTCTAGATATCTCGAAGTCGAAGGGACGCTAAAAAAAATTCGAGATAGCGAGTTTTCGAAATAACAACATCGAGATTACATGAATATTTAATATCAAGGTTTTCCAGATATCGAGAGTACACTGTAATAACAATAATAAGTATATAATAATAATAATGTTAAACTCATACATTTAATTTCTAACGGTTGTAAACTTTTCTCTGATTGACCCCTGTATCTTTGAATTATGTCAGTCATTGTTTATGTCTTGTTTCTCCACAGATATTACAAGAGATAAATTTAAGTATTTAGCATGTGTGACAGTACACACTGATAAGCTGAAATGAAATACCAGATTTAATTCTTATTCATCCCTAGCAAATACTTTTGGTACTTACTCTATTTGACAGAAAAGAGGCAATGTACGAAAATCACCGAGGAGCATCAGGAATAGGTGTTGTTCTGCGGTTGATAAAGCACGTGCCCTTGAAGCACGTGAAGTAATGCTACTAACTCGAAAACCTGAAATCTCTCTACCGGCTCTTAAGAAAACCATTTGAAATGCACGTTTAAACTTCCAGATTTTATTAAAAACTCAGCATTTAACAAAAACAAAAACTGTCTTACTACTTCTCTCTTCCAAACGACCAAAAAAAAAATGTTCTCATCAGCCAAAACAAATCGGATTTTCTTGTGAACCATTTCGCGTTTCGTTTTCAGTCAATTATCGTATCTCCGAGTATTAAAAAACCAAAACTCCGAATACTACCCCTGAAAACTTCTTAATTAAAAATCATAAGCGAGCAGGTTTCTGTGTCCTCAGATATTTCTTCCCTCCCTCATTATACAAAAACCGCCAGATTTGAAAAAAAGGATGTTTGATTTTGACGACGCTGGTGATATAATCATTTATTTGACCTACACTGAAAACGAGATGCGATAACGAAAAACCAATCGTTGTTTGGCCAGTAAAGAATTATTTTATTTTTATTGTTTTTTTTTTGTGATTGGCTGGACGAGAAGTGCTTTTTCTCTTGTTGGATGGTAGTTTTCGAAAAATCTAAAGATTTTAAGGTATATTTCAGAGGCTTTTAAGAGCCAATAGACGGATTTCAGGTTTTCGAGTTGCCAACACTGTCTATCTACGACGCTAATATATCCGCCATTATTTACAAATTTAAGTCTGATAAGGTTTTAGTCTGATTTGAATGATTAGTATTTCTTCAGATTCATTTTAGTTGTGTAACTGTAATAAGAAGAGACGGAACATCAACGACGCCATCACTTGGTGTAATACTTAATGAATGATAAACACGCAAAAGAATCAAATTTTCATTCGGCGGTGTTTGGAAATTAAAATGAATTTGACTGAATCCATTCTTAAGTAATTTCATTATTTTATTTTTTTTATGCTTGGGATATTCCTGAATATACGAATTGTTCACAGAATTCTAACCAAAAAACAATGTCATCATAGGGAACATATTCACACTCGGATTTTTTTTTTTTTATTATTTCTTTTAATAACGTATTTTTCCAATTTTTTAAACTATACATTATATGGAAACATATCGTGAATAACTTGGCAGTATTCATACAATGAAAAATCTACAATATTTCATTCTGTGATTCTTTAGATATGAAGAAATACGACAATTCAAAAGGATTTCATCAACCGATGATCGTTTTAACATAACAACAAGGTAGGGATAGCGATTAGTAAACCGAGGTTAGGGATAGCGATTGAAATTCTAAATTTCAATACTGTTTTACATAATTTGAAATATCTTATTATAAAAGTTAAAACTGTAATAAAGGATACGATTAAAGTTTTAAATATATATACTTCGAGATTTCAAATTTATAATTAAAAATATTTCATAATTTTATTTAGTCAATTAATTCTTTTAGATAGGATTTGTTTGTTTATTATTCATCTAATTCATCTTATGACAACTCAAGATTCAATCCTTTTAGCTTTAGGAAGTTTTGAGTTTGATGTGATATCTGGAATCGTTTTTTTTTTAAATTATTTCTATAAAAAAATTAAAACAATAAAGAAATAAAAGCAAAAAAAAATTAAAAACCAAAAGCACTTATAAAATATTAAAATAAAATAATCAAAATACTAGATAAACTTAAAGAACTAAAACTACTAAAGAAAATAACTAAAAAATTAAAAAATAATAAATTTATTAAATTTAAATTGTTGTATGATTGTGGATATGAATCGGTGTATTTTGGTATAATGCTTAAAATAGAAAGAGCAGTCTTGTGATAATGCGTTTTAGTTTATTTCTAATTTAATTACTTTCCATTAGATGTCGCTGATGACGCAAGGATAAATATAATCACTGTATGCTAATCACACAGATTAAATATTCCAACTATATTTATATTTAATCTGTGGCTAATGGCGAAGAGACGTTATAAGAAGTAAGGACATTCTTTTTTCAGAGCACTTGCCGCCAATAGAGCAATACGATTGGCTTCTACTCGTCACATGCCAACTCGGCAACCATTTTGGCGGCATTTCTTTCACATTCTACGAGTCCATTCTGATGAGGTGTGCGTGTGGAAGGTTTTGTTGATTTTAAGTAACTGGATTTCGTATTTAATATTTTTCAGTATTAATTTCAAGTATTATTGACTCATATTATATTCCTGTATTTTCTAAATGTAGTGGAAGTTTTGTTTTTTTAAGAAAACACTTTAATATATATTCAAGTCCTGTTAGGATTTATCAACAATCCCATCAACAAGGTGCTTAATTTATTTATAATAACTAAAAAAATTTATCATTTCAAATTACTTTTTCCCCACTTTCCAATGAAAATTTCAAAGTGATTAAATTAAATACCTGACTATTAAAAATTTATAAACTATTACATATTCCACTTAATGCATGAATTATCAAATAATCATTTTACCCTTACATTTTATATATATAAAGAATTATAATGTATAAAGAAAAGAAAACTCTTTTTTCTCTCTATCTTTATAATTTCTTTTTCTTTACAGTAACTACGTTATAATAAGCATTTACAAGAAGTTCGAAATTCTATAAATTATAATTTGAACAGATTATAAGCCATACAACTCCTTATTCTTCTACAAAATTTAAATTATTATGAAACTAATTATTGAGAAATATTTTTAGTTGTGATATTGAAAATTTATTATTATTTAAACCAATTTTCTTAATTATATTTTGCAATATATACTTAGAATGATTTTCACCATATTTTTTCTTAATTGAAGGAAAACTTATGATGTTCTTAAGTTATATTGGCTATTTATTTGTTCTCTACACTATATATAATATTATTATTATTACTTTTTAGTAAAAGTTTTCCTGTGGCGATAAGATTTTATTTTTAATTAGATTTTCATTGCTTTTGTTTATGGTAAAAAATACAAGTTTCAATACGTATTTATTTATTTATTTATTTATTTATTGTAAATTATTAATAGTTTTTAGATTATTCACGTAGGTTCTCATCCAAACTGAACTACCATAAATTTTATTAGAGTTTAAGAATGCAAAATATAACAGTAATTTAATTTTAATTGGCACTTAATCTTTAATTCTGTTACACTTAAATGTATTTCTAAAAAATTTAAAGCATGTTCTAAGTAAAGGTCTCATTTATACATCATCATTCAACCGTCTCCAGTATCCCGGGTGCGGTGCAAGAGCGCTCTCCATCTATGTCGACTCAGATACCACTCTTCCTCTTGAACTTGGCTCCAAACCACTCCTCTATCTTCCAGATCTTGTTTAAGTTGATCGGACCATCTTCTCCTAGGTCGGCCTCTAAGTCTTTTGTCGTCCAGTTTTCAGCAGCCATTCTTTGGCTACTCTGGAAGGATCCATTCTCATTACATGACCATACCATTTTTTTCTGGAACTTGTTATGGTTTCATCTAAAGATTCTCTTGTTTGAGTCTCTTGACGAATCTTCTCATTGCGGATCTTATCTCTCTTGAAGAGGTGATTTGTATCATTGTTCGGAGGAATTTCATCTCTGCAGCGTGTAGTCTACCTGTATCTCTGCCTGTGATGGTGCAAGTTTCAAGGCCATAGGTTGTTACTGGTAAGAAGTAAGCCTGATAAAGTGTTCGTTTGGCTTGTATAGTGATCTGACTGTCTCAGAGGAGGCTTCTAATTTGTTGATAAAACAGCTCCTTTTTGAACTCTGTTAGTGATTTCAGCATAAGATCAGTAATCTTCTGTCGCAAAACTATCCAGATATTGAAAGCGGTTTACTTGTTCCAGTTTCTGTCCATCCAGAGTGATATTTGTTTCTGATCTCTGTCTGCTTACTGACATAACTGTTTTCTTTAGGCTGATTTTAAGGACAAACTCCTTAAAATGACTACTCCAAACATTCAGCTTTTCTTGAACCTCTTCATGAGTACTTCCCCAAAATCAACTCATCATCTGCAAATGCCCTGAAAGCACTGTTGTCACTGTGCTGTTTCGTAATCTTGTCCGTTACAAACAGCATAGGTGACAAAGCACTGCCTTGTTGCACTCCTTTACTTGTCACAAATCAGTTGGAATAACCACTTCCAATCTGGACACAGCTCTGGCAGTATTTGTACAACGTTTTCACTTTCCATATAAGGGACCCTTATTAAACAGTCCCCAAGTTTACATCTCAGTATGCTGTCATAGGCCTTTTCGATGTCTAGGAAGACGAAGGTTCCTTTTTCCCAGTGTTTCTCCATTATCATCCGAACAGCAAATATGAGATCCGTTGCTGATCTATTGCTTCTAAATCCATATTGTTCATCCTCAAGCTGTGGTTCAATGGTGGTTCGTGATCTTTTCTCTACCACTTTCTCCATCAACTTAAGTCCATGAGACATAAGTGTGATTCCTCCATAATTTCCACATATCCTCCTACTTCCCTTCTTGAAGATGGGGACTATGCTACTCTTCGGCCAGTCAGACGGGATTTTTCCCTCTTTCCACACACCGTTCATCACTCTGAATAGTCAATGTAGTCCGTGAATTCCTACAGCTTTGATCATGTCTGAGTTCACTTTATCAATGCCAGGTGATTTGCCTTTGCTCACTCAGTTCAAGGCATTCTCAATTTCAGACCACGTCAATGTGGGTTCACCTACCCCAACCGCAATTCCTGTATCTTCTTTTTCCTGTGTGGTCTCTGCTGAATCAGTTCTATTTTACAAAGAAGGAAAGCATCTTCTCATCTCTTCTCTAATTTCTTTCTCACTCCATGTTATAGTTCCATCCTCTCTTTCCAATGCTTTTTAGGTGCATGCACAGTTCGTTTGTTTTTCACAATTCTATATAGAAGTTTCTTATTTCCTTTATTGTCCTCTTCTAACCTTTCAGTAAATTTAAGTCGGCTCTTTTCTTTCTCAGATTTGAGCACTCTCTTTACTCTGAGTTTTAGGTCTCTATACTTCTGCTGTAGTATTTTCAGTTTCTCTTCACCTTTATGTGCACCTTTTAGGTTCTCTTTGTCTCTTTCTATCCTTGCTGTATTTCGATCATTAATGGCTTGTCGAACAGAATCATTCTACCAAGAAGTTTCCTTTTCTTTTGGTAGACTGCTTGTTTTTCCTGCAATGTCAACAGCAGAGCTCACCTTGAACCGGGTCCATTCTTCTTCTCCTGTTCCTATTTCATCTGTTGGTACCTGTTCACGAATCCTTCTATGGTATTTATCCTTTATCTCTGATTCTTCCAATTTCCACACCCTTATTCTCTCTTTCCGCCTTGTCCTCATATTTTTTATGTTCCTAAGGGTGGCCATCAGTATCCTGTGGTCGCTGTCCAAGCTTTCTCCTGGGAAGGCTTTCACATCGATGATAAAAGATCCAGCCTCATTATCCGAGATAATCATTCAAACATTTCTGCTGGCCATCCTAGCTTTATCTTGTTATTTTATGGCTAGGTCGTTTCTGGAAAAAATGTGTTCATCATTATGAGATTATTCCTTAGGCAGAAGTCCAGTAGATATTCATGCTCTCTGTTCCTGTTTCCAAATCCATTGGGTCCAATCACCTTCTTGTACCCCATCCTATCAATAACCACTTGCGCATTCAGATTCCGTAATTTAAGAAATCAGATGTGCCGTATTAAAATTTCCAGATAAAAAGTAAAATGTAGTGGTTTCCTTTTGATTATCGTCTGCATTATTAATTAGTTTTAATTGTCATTTGTAATTAAAAGTACAGATTCAACTGGTTATATTTTCTCTATTAAATAGAAGTTGGTATCCACCTCCGTCCAGTGGGAAATTTAAAAAAAAAAACGAATATAATTCTTTTCTGAACAAAATTAGCTTCTAGCTGAATGTCCTTATAATTTTCATTGCCATCGGATCGTCCAACACATTAGAGTGAACAGTCAAAAATGTGAGATTATATCTGTCCGGCTCCCAAATCGCTAAAACAAAATTAAAGAAAGGAATAAAACGATTGAAAATCTTAAACAATTCTACTTATTACTAGAAATTCAAAGAAATATAATACTTATGTAACAGTTATAAATAGGCAGTATATAGGCTAGTACACACCTAGGGACAAAGTCGCGGAACACTTGTCTCAGGACAAGTCTCAGGGCTGTTCCGGGAGTGTCGCAATACAAAAGTCCCAAGTCTCTTGTTCCCATCGAAACGGGGAACATGATACAATGTTGCGTGACATTTCGTAGTCTGTATGTGTTCCTAGACTTCTGAGTCAATTTCTACTTGTCTGCCATGGAAACAACATTAAATATAATCGAAGATTATTTCAGGCCCTCCCTTGTCTTTGGAATATCACAAGTGTGGATTATAAAAATAGAAATAAAAGGAGGGATGCTATGGAACATCTGGCCCAAAAATACCAGATGGCAATTCAAGACATGGAGAAGAAAATCCATAATTTAAGATCTCAATTCAGGTGAGAAAATAAAAAACTGACAGAGTCAAAAAAAAAAGGTTCTTTCCCTAACAACTGCAGTTGGTTTGGTTACCACTCATTACTGTTTTTGCTGTAAGGAATGGAATCCTCTGATTTCTGTAGTGCAACTGGCTCTTAGGTGCGGATGAACGACATTGTATAGCGACAGTCTAGAGCCAACATATCATAACTGTCACTACACAATGTCGCGTGACTTTATCCCTAGGTGTGTACCAGCCTTAACAATTTTCTCATGATTATGTTTTTGGTGAGGTTTTTTTTTGTTTATTTAAGGTTTAAAAGACACCACTACGATTCCAATGATTAATAGTTTTCAAGTATTACAAAAAAAAAAATAATAATAATAAATTCTGCAGAGTTAAATATATTGAGATGCACAATAAAATATAACAAGAGGAATTGCTTGTTTCAAAATAGTTTAAATATTCACTAAATTACAACTGCAGTCCTTGCCATAGTTCTTTACAAAATGAGAACTCAATTTTAAATATTTATTCACTTGATGAAATAAAACTGATAAACAAGGTCTGTGTCATTAGTGAATTTTGAAATAGTTTTGGATGTATTTTTGTTTAACTGTGAATTGGAAGCTACTGTTGTTCAAGTGGTGAATTCTCTGTAAAAACAAATATTTAGATTTTATGTCAAATGAAGAATTTAAATTTATTCAATTCATTACATCTGTTTTTCTTTTACAGAAGACAGAATCTTAACAAGCATTTGATCAGTCCGTGAAAAAGTTTGTCTTTTATAAGATAAATACAAAGCAACAATTCATCAGTTCAACATTTTCAAAACCATAGGATTCCATAATTAAATAATTATCATCATCCAACTCCTACTTAACCGGAAGAAATTAAATTAAGTGTCTACAATCAGTATTTTTTTTTTCATTATGAATAACAATCGTGCTGTTAACTTACCCTAGATATCAGCTAAAAAACAATTTAAGCTACTTGATACATTTATTTATTGCTAATTTTATTTTGTGATAATGGCAAATATCAATAACTCAGTACCTCATCTCAAAAAACCAGTTGGAAAAATCTTCTTCACTTGTCAATATTGCCATAAAAACTTTCCAAATCCAAGCAATTTAACTCTTCATATGAGATCACATACAGGTGAAAAACCATTTAAATGTGAATTTTGTGTGAAAAGCTTTTCATCATCAGATAACTTAACTCGTCATATTAGATCACATACAGGTGAAAAACCATTTAAATGTGAATTTTGTGAGAAAAGTTTTTCA
>JAFIDM010009631.1:186532080-186547799 GCA_023159025.1 Thereuonema tuberculata
AAAAAGCGCTATAATTATTTCCTGTTCTTCCACAGAAAACAGAGAAAGGAAATCACACGATAAAATAGCGCCAGTAACAATGGGTCTGATAAAACCTGTAATTTCGTCATAAGAAATTTTATTTTGGTAATTGTGGGTTTTAGCGACCGAAATTCTATACAATTTATATAACAATAAGAAACGACTGACAACTGTTATTTATCGAGAAAACCTGTTTGTGGTCAATATTAAGAGCGATAGTAACTATAAAGTCATTGAAATAAATGTTACTAAGCATATTGTTAGCGATTGCAACAATGAAGTTAGGAAATACGTCCTGTTTCCGAAATTGATTCCTGTACATAAATTCGTGTAGATATGAAGGGAACAGAGCGCGGCTGGTTCCAAACTGTCGTTTAAGTTTGCGTTTGGCTCGCATCCACATATTTTCTACATTCTGAAGCTCATTACAAACAGTGCATGCCATTGTGTTGCGAACCAAACTCCTACAGGCGCACCACTGTAATGCCGTTAACGGGTCTTCCAATTGTGCTGCTAATGAAGAAAAACGCCATACATCCTGCTTAATAACTTCAGCGTTTAGAACAAGATTAACAGGAACAATGCTAGTGGCATTTCTTGGTCTTCCAGTCATGATTAATTAAATGTGGAGGAGCGCTATGAAAATTATTTTATTTTTGGGTGTTAAATCGTCAAAAGAGGTGTAGGCCCGTGAATTTAAATAAAAAATTCATTAAACCGTTACTCCTAATATTTATCTTTTACCCAAGATGAATGAACTTTAGATAACTAGGATATTCAAAAACAAAGCAAGTCAAATACTTTTAAAGAAACTTGTATATTCTTCTCTTTTAAAAGCTTACATATATTTACAACTTAACGTTGAATTTACTTGAGCATTTTTCAAGTTAATTTACATCTAGAAATTTAAAGTCTCTTCTAGTCTTGATGTGGTTAATCCTCGTCTGTTCTACGTTGTCAAGATAACTGTAATTAATGTCTTTATAACTTTAAATCTTTGGTAATTACTTGTTTGACTTTAACCCTTTCGTAATTACTTGATTTACTTTAACTCAAGATTCTTTTTCGATTCTAATACAGCAAGATTAAATCTTCTCTTGACCCGTCCGTGTAAGGATATCGTAATGGGTTACTTATATAACTTAATCTTCTCACTTGTAATATTGCTTCTCCTAGTTTTTAATACGATCATTGTTGACTCTTTCTGATAATCGTATTAAGCTGAATCGTAGAATCTTGATATCGTAGATTTGGAACGTTATTGGATTCCAATTTGCGTCTGTCTTCCACTCTTCGGGAATCACACAAATCCTGGTAATATCACTTGATATTCTGCTTTCCAATAATATGCGTATGGATGTCGATCTTCTGAACTCTGCTATTCTTCATAGAGTTGCAGATAACTTCTTAATACATCATACATTATCATACGTTGAAGCTGCCATCTTGAGAGCTTGTTTTCACTTTGGGAATTTATTTAGTTCTACCTTTACTTGGCTTTGTCACCTTGTGCCCATTGTTGAATAGTGTTGACTTGTGTGCTGTTCATCATATCACGTTAACTGCTTGTTAACAATTGTTGCACAGTTCTTTCTTTCCGTTGCATTTGTTGACAATTGGTTGGTGAGTACAGTAGAACCTCATTATAACGGACTAATAGGGGCTGAAGGTTGTCCGTTTTAATGAAAGTCCGGTTTATAACAAATAATTCTATATCGGTGTAATGCATCAGGGTGTACATCAATGAAAGGACAATAGTTAGCTATAAAAAGTACTTAACGACATGACTCAAAGGTTACTGAATAAAAACTGATGAGTGTGTGCGGCAATTTGTGGAATTTCAGACAATAACGAAATTAAATGATCGATAGAATTGAGAAAGCAAACGAAGGAACAACGCTACAAAGTTGCGAATCCTTCCTTGTAGCGTTGTGCCTTCGTTTGCTTACTCAATTCTTTGAATCATCGGGCACGTTAAAAAATTTTTTTCATTAAATGGTCGATGTTTAATCGCTTGCTTGGAAATGTAAAACTCGTCAGATAAACATATGCATCCTTTATTATTATTATAGTTTTTTAAAAAACTGTCCGTTATAAGCGATGTCCGTTATAATGAGGTTCTATTGTATTGAATTGTCCATGTTTGAAAAAGCCTTAGAAATATAATCGTATAAATATTTCAAAATTCAAACTACATTAAATAATTGAATTATAAATGTATTAGAAGACATTGAATATGGCCGACATACAGAAAATTAATTTCGGACGCTAAAACCTACAATTACCCTTAACTTTATTATTTGAAAGCTGTTGAGTGATAAATAAGCACTTTTAGACTGCTATCAATAGGGCTGTGAATCACATGGACAGTTTTTTCAGATAAACGGATCCTGCTGCAACCAATTTCCATCTTATTTTGCATCTGAAGATTAATATACAGTAAAACCTCGTTAAGTCGTCACCCGGATAAGTCGTGACTCCGTTTAAGTCGTCGTTTTCCTTTGGTTCCGACAAGGTCTCATACACAATAAAGTAAAATAACCCTCCTTTACCCGTCACCAAATTTAATTCTACTCCGGATAACTCGTCACCCTCAAAAATGACCAAAAGCATCTTTCTTCTCCATTTTGCATGCCATCATGTTGTCTTTTCAGCTCCGTCCCTTCACTTTAAGAAAGCCCAGCCTTTACGGGGAATTTTCGATCACGCCTGTCACTTCATTCCTTTCCTACCCCTTCGGAGGATTTGGGTTCTTGAAATCTTGCTGCTAATCATTCAAAGCACACTTCTTGCTGCGACTCTGTCGAGTGTAGACTGGTCCTGAGTGTGATTTCATTTCATAGCGAGTAAGCCCCGCTATAAGGGCTATTTTTTCTCTTGCAATTTTGTGGTTCGAATACGTTTTTAACATGCCAGGGAAACGAAAACTTACCTCGTTATATCTTTTAAAGAAAAAAAAGAATTGCATTTTTTGAAAAATCAAATGTTTCGAAAACAGCTTTTGCCAAAGAACACCATATTCCCAGGACTACATTAAACGATATTCTTTCATCGAAACAAGTAATTGAAGAAGCTGACTGCAAAGACAAAAGAAAGAGAATGAGAAAATCGAAGTTTGACGAGATCGACGAGGTTTTAGTTCGATGGCTAAAACGTTCCAGATCGCAAAATGTGCCGATTTCTGCTGTGATTCTCAAAGAAAAAGCCATGGAAATTGCTAAGGAGTTGAACATTGAAGATTACGGCGGCAGCAATGGTTGACTGGAACGTTTCAAAGACAGACATTGCCTTTCTTTTAAAACGATTAAAATGTAGTAACTATAAAAAGTGTCTTTTTTATTTTCCATTCATTCCTTTTCATTGATTTCTGAAAATCTTGTTTTTCTCACCGAATCCTACAGCAATTCATGAAAATACTGTATTTCAGTGTTTTTTTGTTTTTTCTTTCAAAAATTCCCACTCCGCCTAAGTCGTCACTCCACTTAAGTCGTCAAAAATGTTTGGTCTCTTGAGTGACAACTTAACGAGGTTTTCTTCGAAAGAGCCAGCTGACTCGACACTTAGTCTCAATAAAAAACTTTAAAAGCTTAAAAGGATAAAATGACACCAGGGGGACAGGAAAGGAGGAAGCTTCCGGTTTTCGTTCTTTATTCATTTCTGCAACGATTCCCAATGAGGGAGGATCTGCTTAAGGTAGGGTTTTTTTTTAATATAATTTGACAAAGAAATCTGAGAGTAGAGATTATCGAAACGTACGTCATTTTATCCTTTTAAGCTTTTAAAGTTTTTTATTGTGACTAAGTGTCGAATCAGCTGGCTCTTTCGAATTAAATTCATGACACGTAAAAAATTTTTAAGTCTTAACGAGGTTTTACTGTATATGTTAGTCTATGCCCAAACACGGTATTTGTTCAGTGCGGGATCGTAAATGATCAAATGTCAAAATCAATATTTTTCGCTTCCTGGACATGACCTCAACACATGATTCAGAAATAACACGATTTGATAATCGTCACAACACGTTTGGGACTATTTAAAATAAGAATTGACTCTTTTTGGCTATTGCAACTATTTATTATCATACATTTAGTGGCATTATCTTTGAGTAGCATTACTTGATTACAAGTATTTATGGATGTTTAAGCTTGAGAGTATATATTTAATGTGTGTGGTTTGTTATGATAATAACATAGGAAATACTTCAAACACATCATAGTTTTAAAAAATAAATGTATTTAAAAACAATTAAAATACAAAAAGTATACAATAGCTTACAAAACAAAAACATTGGTGGCTAAAAAAAAAAAGAAAGAAAAATATATTTTATTCGTTTATTCAGGCACTGCTATTCTGACAGTTTGAAGTGTTTGCAGACAATACTTGCACTTTTTGTTACAATATAATTTGAAATGGCACATGGCAGTCGTTGTCCTGATAAGAAGACCGATTGCTTTCCTGTGTGAACGTTTATTTTTTCACTCGTGTTGGAATCTGTGAAGGTGAACTTTTGTGACCATGAAGTCTTCCAGTGTCCTTTCTTTGTTCCTCATGGTTTCAAATTAGATTCATTCACACTTAACATAACATTTCTGGTAGCAGTTTCCCACTATGAATCTCCAGAAATTTCAGTATGATTTTTACCCCTACACTGATGGATGATCTTATAAGTAAGAGGAGCTGAATGTGATCTAAGGCAGAGGCCAGTGATTTTCCTCTGGGTGTTCTTTTCCAGATGGGCCCTAGGATCCAGTTCTCTGTCAAGTGGATATAAGATGATTTGCTACAAGTGACAGTTCTTGAGCTTTTTTATATTTTTTTTCCTCTCTCTCTCTCTCTCTCCATTTACGTTATAGGAATGTGGGAGCAATTCCAAGGGGAATTGCGAGCTGTACTGGAACCCACTGGTGGGCCTACGGCAGCCAGTGGGGGAAGGGTGCAATTCTACTTTGACCATCACCACTTTTTTTTTGTTTGAATGGAAGTTGGTTTTTTTCCTTATGGGCCTTGTCTTTGCCTATAAAAAGAGTTTTGCCTAAAAAAAGAGTTGGAACTCTTTTTTTTTTTTTTGCATTTCTTGTTCTTTTATGTTTGTCTTTTGTGCTGGGAACCTGAAACCTGCTTTGTAGGTAGTGGTCTCCTTTGTCTTTTATGTTTAGGCTAAAGTTCTTGAGCTTTAAACCAGCCATTTAACCTCCATTGTGTTGGGAGTCTATATCCAAGGCTGTGACAGGTGTTTATTGTTGCATCTCATTACATTACTTTGAAGATACATTAAGGCCCCCACTCACATGGCATGTTAGATTTAAGAAAGTAAAATAAAAACACAGTAAATACATTGCTTTGAATCCTCAGAATAGAAAGAGAGAGTGACTCAGAGCATACAGTTCTCAGACTCAGCTGCGAAGTGTTATGTAAAACAACACAGAAAAAGCAGGACAAGTGCCAAATGTAGTGAACATAGATATTAATGAAAACTGGCATATTATTGGAACATTAAAAATCGGTGCTGTAGTAGGTTTTTAGCTTGCTTTTATAGTTTGATTTTTAATGTTTTTGTATTGATTGTTGAAAGGAAATCTTCTAATGTAATGGCTATATATGTATGTGTGGTATAAACTGGTTACTAACATATAACATTATTAATGTAAATATTATAACATAAATATTTTTGTAAGATTAATTACAATTTTAACTTTTTTTTCTTTTTTTTATGTTATTACTTATACTATTCTTTTTTTTTAAACATCTATATTTACAGTATTCAGCTCCGTCACGCCAAACAATTTATCGCATAAGGAAGAAAGTTGATGAAACTGGTTCAATTAGTAATGCACCGAAATCTGGACGCACCGAAATCTGGACGAAATCTGGACGTTCTGTTAGTGAGGAAAATGAGATGTTAGTGGCTACGGCATTTGTGAACAGTCCAAAAAATCCACTCGTCGTGCGTCTGCAGAACTATCCATACCAAGAACATCATTGCAATGCTTAATGCATAAATCGAAATTAAAACCTTACCGATCACGACTAGTGCATGGTCTTTGGGAGGACGACTCAGATCGCCGGTTGCAATTTTGCGAAATGATGCGTCAGTAATTTGCTGGTGAACAATCAGACTCTTTGGATAAGATTCTCAGGTCGGATGAGACTTGCTTCAAATTATCTGGCCATGTGAACAGGCGGGACTATGTGTACTGGGCTGATGAAAATCCCCATTTGACCATAGAAACCGAAATAAACCAACCTGGCGTTACAGTTTGGGGTGCATTATCAAAGTCATGAAAATTACGAAAATCGAACTTTATGTCATACTGTGTGTCGGAGTGTCCTGAAAAGGTTTGAAGAATGTTGCAATGTTGAAGGAGGACATTTTGAACACCTGAGAGATTAAATAGTTGATGTTTAATGCTTAAAACATGCTTATATTTTGAAATCCATTGCCTACGTATACATGATACTTTAACCTATATTTCGGCCACCCTGTATATTAATTACATTAAGACTGGCGCATATCTAACAACTTCCGTTGTTAATTTCTCAAAAAGGATCTATCCAGTATCATGTCCCACTCATCTTTCTGAACCAAACTATATTATTTATTCTCTGTGAACGGCACATGATACTAAACACTGCCTGACAAAGAGAAAATGTCACACAACATCCACTTCACCATGCTTTCTTTCCATCCATGTTGCAATATTAGGTATAAGATTATGAGTCCATCTTCCACTGGTCGATGAATCCCATCGTCTCTGCCATCTGACCGTTGTCTTGCTTTTCACGGCCCTCGTGATCTTGGGTCGGTGAGCGTCACGACGTTCCCGAATACCACTGCATATCGCGCTTCTCTCACTTGCTAAGAGATCGATAGGCGGCATCCCTGCTATGACGCACACGGCATCATATGAAACTGTTCGAAATGCACAAGCGACCCGTAGAGCGCATTTCCGGTGAACCGAAGTCATTTGACATACATATGATTTAGTCTCCATGGCATGGAACCAGATCGGAGCCGCATAGAGCATGGTAGAGATAGCCACACTGGACAGGAGTCTTCGTCGGCTCTGCCGAGGTCCTCCGATGTTCGGCATGATCCTAGCCAAGGCGTTGACCACTCGTGCAGACTTTTCACTCACGATTCGAAGATGTTCATCGAACCGAAGCCTTGCATCAATCTGAACACCCAGATACCTGAGAGAAGGCTGCGACAGAATGTCATGATCACCCACAGTGAGGGTAACGATCTCCCTCGCTTTCCTGCTGGTCACAAGAACCGCCTCTGTCTTGTGATCTGCTAGTTGTAATCCAACCGTTAGAGCCACTGGCGGATCCTGGCAACAGCCACATTCGATGTTAGGGTGACAACTTCCAGGTGTTTCTCGATTACAACCAATGCAACATCGTCAGCGAACCCCACTACAGTCACTCCCTCGGGCATTGGCAGCTTGAGTACTGCGTCATACATGATATTCCAAAGCAAAGGACCAAGTACTGATCCCTGTGGAACACCGCCTGTGATGTTGTTGGTCTTCATTCCGACTTCGGTATTATACATCAGGATACGATCAGTGAAGTAACTCGCAATTATTTTCCTGATGTACGCTGGAGCCTTCATTGAACTCAAAGTGTTCAAGATGCAGTTCCAGTTTGCCGAATTGAACGCATTCTTCACATCCAACGTTATTATGGCACAGTACTGTTTTACTCCTCCCTTCCAGCGTTTGCCCTCAATGGCCTCTCGAGCAAATCAACAACAACCCTTACAGCGTCTATTGTAGATCTTGATTTCCTGAAACCGTACTGGTTTTCTGAGAGACAATGCGCTCCTTCACTGAATGCCTCCAGTCGATTGTAAATAATCCTCTCCAATACCTTACCTGCCGTATCCAACAGGCAAATTGGCCGATAGGATGATGGATCATTATGGATCAGACTTGATCAGTTGCGAAATGATATCTGAGTCGGACTTTTAGTCATTCTGCCCTACGCGATGTAGTACCTGACGGTGATTCCGTGTAGGGTGTTTTGGAAGTCGGACGTAGGGTTTTAGTGAGTAGTAGTCTTTTATGATTGAGTCTCACATTACCAATTCCTTGGTATGCGTAAATGCATTTCCCCCGTCCTTAAAAAAAAAAAAAAAACCACAATGAAGGAATGCTCAAAAACAGAGCAAACTGCATGCATTGATAGCCAAACAGGTGCAGAACTAATAATTTAATTTTCAGATACAGCAAGGCTCCAGTGACCTAACATACAAGATGGTCTATAAAAAGTACGACCCCCATTTTGGGCGATACATTGCTGAACCAGACATGGAATCGATTCGATGAGTGTCCTGATAATGTCCTGGGATATCGTAGACCATGTGATGTTGATCCGAGTCCACAGTTCATCTTCATTTCGTGGGGGACAAGTCGTTACACGTATTTTACTCTAAAAGAGTTTAAGCGGGTTCCTTACACTCACAGCAGTGACAAAACCCCCAACCCCGGAAGAGATGGGCCCGCAGAAAGAGGAGGAGAGAATGCGGCGAAAGACTGTTCAAAAGGGGGATAGAATTTACCCACGGACGACGACATACACAGAGGATATCACATACACTGAACATATATATCGTTAAGTAGAGCAAATCCAAGGGTAATTCTGCTGAAAAAACAATGGCAAAGAAACTCCCTCACGGGTGTGGCTGCTAATACCAGCACCGGAGCCGGGAGAAAGCTCCAATCTCTGATTTCGCCGTTCTGTAGACGGCTGGGGTGAGTATCTGCCCCTGGCCTAGCCCGGGAGAGTATCATTGAGCTAAGCTGCTGCACAACGGTGAGGCTCGAGTCGAGGCCCGAGGAACCATTGAGAAAACATCCTGCCCATGACAGGGCTATAACCAGTTCTGCTCGGATCAAGAGATCACCCACCCATGGTGGGTTCTACCAAGTAAGCAGTTCAGCTAAAGCCAAGAGAAATCCCACTCGAGATGGGTTTGGCCCCACACCGATCAGCTTCTAAGGTGCTCTCGTACTCCAATTCCTCAAACTATATATCCGGGGTGAGGATCCCCTAGCCTGGGGGTGGCTCATTGAGACAGGCATTCGCAAAGTGGGTAAACTCGGGTAGAACCTCGAGGAGTTCTGGCATCTCACAAGGCGCCGGTTGGCCATTAGTGAGCAGTGCTCGTTCCAATTTTGCCCTGCCCCTCAATCGAACATCACTCTCACATGTCCATAGACGTGTGTGACTGTTTCGTCTTCGCCCGTCGCACAACGTTCGCAAGCCGGGCTCTCTCGGAGACCGTGCTATGCTAGGTATGCGTCGAAGAAGCCATGTCCCGTTAGGAACTGGTTTACGGCGAAATCGGAGAAAAGTGAGTCGGTTTGAAATTGCTTTATGAACATATGCAGAGGACGGTCTTTAGTAGACCTCGTCCACCTATCCTGCCATTGGTTTATGCATTTCAGAAGGCGAAGGTGGCGAGCTCTGCTCTTAGGCAGAGGGTCTTCACAAGTAACGGTCGGCAGAGCCGTTGCTTTTTTGGCAAGTTCATCAGCTATTTCATTTCCTTTCGTACCAACATGAGCCCGTGTCCAGAACAGTTGGCATGTTATCCCGGCTGAGTCGAGCTCAGCCAGGGCCGATTGGATTTTCCAGGTCATGGTCGAGTCGCTTTTACCCGCAGCAATGGCGCTGAGGGCGGCCTTGGAATCGGATACAACGGCAAAGCTCCCTTGGTGATCGAGTCCCCAAAGAAGAGCCGCGTGAATCGCACCGAGTTCGGCTTGGAAGATGCTCGAATGATCCGGAAGTCTTTGTATGTTTGCTTCTAGCAGCGTGTGGCCCGAATTAAAACATGCAAAGGCGAATCCAACCTTTTCTTTGGTCTTTGACCCATTAAAAACTACGGCTAGGAATGCTGTCAGGTTACCGTCCCATTCTGTGAATGGTCGGCTCTGAACTGAGCAGGGTGGGACCAGGTTGTTACTAGGTGGCGTCCCTCGTGCCTATTACTATGCAGCTTGGCATAGTATTGGGGTGCTGAGGTGACCCATATGTCGAGAGGGATTTCCCCACTTAATACGTGCAGCGAATCGTTTGCCACGTACAGTAGGAGTGGATAACTGCCCTCAGAAACGGTCGGGAAAGCGCCTGCAAGCTCGCCCTTGCCTTGACATTTGAGGCACTGGCACCCCAAATCTCCTCAGCGTAAAGTACTTTCGGATGTACTACCGTCTCAAAGAACAGCTTCCGTGCCCGGGCAACCATTGCACCCGAAAGCGGAGCCAGGCCCGGCAATCGGTGGGCAATTTTCATCACCTCCGCCCGTTTCTCCCTCACGTGGCCTGCCAATCCAATTTTTTGGCAAAGATAACTCCAGTTACTTCAGGGTGGGTTTGAAGCCTATGCGAGAACCGCATATTGAAAAAATAGGGAGGCGAGAGACAGCTCAGCCTGCCTTTATCAGTGCAGAGCACTTTTCAGGGCTAATCGCAAGATGGTCGCGATGCCCACCCTTCGATGATCTCCGGGCCCTTCCGCCAAGCTTGCTGTAGGCCGCGCCTCTAAGTCGCCGTTAGAATACCGAGGCCGCCGTCGTAAGCCACGAGCTTGCTTGCCAATGGGTCTAGACCCCTGTTCGGGTGGGTCTCAGCCCATTCGATCAGAACTTCATCCATCACGAGATTCCAAAGCAGGGGGCCTAAGCAAGATCCCTGTGGACATCCCCGGTTTGACTGGGTTCGCGCTGTGCCAAGAATCAGCTCCCTATCTCGCTGAAAACTCTTAACGAGATCAGTAAGGTTTTTAGGGCAACCTTTCGCCCGGATACAAGAACGACGTAGAGACCCTGCGCCTTTCCTGTTTCTATCCTTTCGACCACGTACTTGAGGGCGTCCGTGGTGGGGGGTGGGAGGGTATTCAACCGACGACCAATCGTGTCCCACAGATTCTCGATTGGCGACAGATCGGGGGTATAGGGCTGGCCAAGGAAGTATCTGCACCTATAGGCTGATCCTAGCTGTATGTGGCCGGGCATTATCCTGTTAAAACATTCGGTTTGGGACGCCCTGCAGATATGGTAGTGCCACGGGCCGCAGCATCTCATCAACATAGCGACATGCTGTTAATATGCCCGTATTGTGAACTAGAGGTGAGCGGCTGTTGGCGCTGATAGCATCCTAAACCATGACTCCACGTTGACGGACTGTGTGACACTTTCAATGGCAGAGAAATCCACCCGATGGCCACGTCGCCTCCAGACTCTTACACGGTGATTACCATTGGTGAGACAGAAACGGGATTCGTCGCTGAACACTACTCTATTTCAATCTGCACCCATGCAGCTCTGGTGCGACACCATTCTAAGCGATGACAACGATGGCTCGCTAGTTAATGGTAGCCTTCGCAACGGACGGCTGAACAACAAAACCTGCTGCAGCCAATCGGTGCGACACTATCCGTGTTGATATCGGAGCATCCAAAACTCACTGTACACTTTGCAAAATGTCATCAGTCGTGGATTGTTGGTGTGCTATGGAATGACGTCTGATACTACGATCTGTGCGCTCTAACGTCCGTCCCACTATGACGGTTCAAATTTTCTTTCTGGGACCACTGTCTCCAAATGCGACCAACGGTTGTGGCATCAAATTGAGTTTCTTCCGCAATACGATGGAAGGACCAACCGGCGGTACGAAGATCTACAATGAAACGTCTCGTGAACGCATCCGTTTGACGAAATTGCGTACGACGAAGTCTTAAAGATATTACACTCCTTGTTGGTTCTCCAGTCAAACAGTGAAAACACTCACTTCTCGCAGCCGGGACGACGTCTTGAATAACAGCTTCACATGCTGGTTGTCTGCTTATATTACGCCCGCGGTTCCTGTGTTTGGCAGAAATTTTAATCATTTGCATAACTTGCACATACGCATCCACACTGCAATTTGCATGGCACTGCATTCACATCTTCGTGGTTTAGCATTTTCTCTATCAGGCAGTGTATTTCCATGCATTTCCAGACCTAATAAAATCAGAGTTGGCAAACGAAAAAAAAATAAAAACAAGAATTTATAAACTAGTTAATTTATATGCCGGTATATCTTAACCCATAGTTTCCAAATTTCCAAAGATAGGTAACTGTCTAAGTAAAAGTCTCCAAAGAGATTTCATTTATCTCAAGGCCATTGCTTAACTACTTAGCATGATAATTAAATTATAATATTTTGAATAACAACACAGAAGTAAAAACAATTAACTATAAATACTATATTTAGAATGCCATCCTAGGTTGCTAGATATCTTAATGATTTACGATGAAAAAAAAAATCAAAAACAAGGAAACAAAGTTATATATAAACTATATTAATATTTACTTTATATAAATTTAGATGGAATGGAATTTAGGTGACGTTAAAAAAATCGAATAAAATACATTATCTGAAAAAAATAATAATAATGTAACTCGTAACCTTTAATTTGAAATATCTCAAGTTATTTCTTATCAAAGTTATAAGCTGCTAATAAAGTCTATACTTCCTTATAAGTTACGATGGGACATAATTAATATAATAAAATAGGCCCTATTCCTCCAATCCATAACTTCAATAAAATCACACAAAAAAGTAAGTCAGATTAAAAATAAATATATTTAACTATCAAAGCAAATTATATGAAATATCTAAATTTTATTATTTGGGTTGGCCTATTGTGCATTCAGGAAGAACTTCAGTGATCTTTATACCTGAAGGTCTGAAATTGAGATCGTTCTGTTCTGAATGCGGACGCTGCAACTCAAACATGTTTGCTGTATTTCGCCTTGAGACTTTTTAGTACCCTCGCAAAATGGAACTGGACCCAACTAAAAAATCCCACTGACTAAAAAGTTGGAGGAGCGTGGGGACTAGTTGTAGCAATGCACCCTAACTTGGACCCTAACAAGGGGAAGGTGGAAAGCCCCAGAGGCAAAAAGGGGTCAACTTTTTAAGTTCGTAGTGCGGCCCTAGCCTAAGGATTTAACGAAATAATTAGACATGAAATAAGTAAGGGTAATATTTATTATAAATAATTTACTTAATATGCACATTAGATATATGTATGTTAGAATATATGTTTATACATATTTTTAAAAACTTAATGTAATTATAGTATATATAATTATAAACATTTTTTATCCAACTCCAGGGCTCTCGACACTTCTTGTCTCTGACCTCGACAAGTGGTGAGAACTGTGTGCAATTTAGCAGAAGAATCGTTGCACAGGGTACACCGCAGGAGACAGCTCACATTATACCCTACTTAGACGAAATGAGTTACATCCTTGCCGAATCAGGGATTCGAACCAAGGTTCTGCTGTAGGAGCCTCATGACAGGCCATCGCCTTGACACAAGACTGTGCCTGAACGGATTATTATAAATCAATTTTCTGATTCATGTTTAGAGATTACTTATGGGGGCGTCCATTAATTATTATGTGAGCTCAAAATGGGAGAGAGGGGTCCGGCAAAATCTCATCTAATTTCATTTAAAGAGAAGGGGGGGGCGTCAATGAAAATCTCACGATAACTTTTTAATTCAGAGAATATATACAGTAAAACCTCGTTAAGTCGTCACCCGGATAAGTCGTCACTCCGTTTAAGTCGTTTTCCTTTGGTCCCAACAAGGTCTCATATACAATATTGTAAAATAACCCTCTTACTCGTCACCAAATTTAATTCTACTCCGGATAACTCGTCATCCTCAAAAATGGCGAAAAGCATCTTTATTCTCAATTTTGCCTGCTATCTTTTCAGCCCCACCCCTTCACTCTAATAGCCGTTTTACCTTTACCATTTCATACGCCATAATCCAGGCCATAACGCAGGCAATGTCAGGGTAGATTGCGAGTGATTAGTGTATCGCTTTACACTTACCATAACGCCTTCCATCACACGGAACATTTACACTTCTCAATTGTCATCATGCCTACGTTTTATTTATGAAAAAAATAGCATTGATTTTATATAAAAACCATTTAGTCAATGCATCGGATAGGTGAAAGAATGTTTTTAATTAATTAAAATAGGAAATATTCATGTTTTTTTTCATCGTTTTGTGTTTCTTTGTTTTCAGTTTCGATAAATCAGTTTCAATAAATAACTCAGTCTCGTTAAATCTCGATCAACGACGATATGTTTTCGAGATCTCGATCGCTCGTCGATTCAAATTTTCAAGCCGAAATTCTGAAATGATTTTGATTAATGATGTAACATTTTATGAAAGCATCCACGAAAACATAAGGAAAAGATAGTGAAAATCATTTTTGTAATCGGTAATTTCGAATAAATAGATACAAATCGATTGGACTTCCAAGTTCTACAATTCGTCACCAGGAGCGTTGCTGTGACATTGCACCATCTCATATGGCGCCATCTCTTCAAAGACAGCGCACGGGCTATCTATCCAGTGGCGTTGCGTGGATTTCTGCCGCCCGGGGCGTAGGCCAAATTCGCCGCCTACAGCAGCTATGAAAGCCCATAGTCGAACTCGTTCGAGCTTGAAGTCCTGTTCGTCAATTTCGGTTAGTACATATGGTGTTGTCAGTCACTAGAGCGAGCGAGATGACTACACTCACTAAAATAAAGCGGATTCCCCGGTTCCGTCACAGATTAAATAATAAAAAGTTCCATGCTCATTTTAATCGATCCGAATTGTAGGTGCGACAAAAATATGAAAAGGAATGGTTCAAATTTTTAATTCAGATTACAAGATATTATTATTATTATTATTTATTGTGAAATTTTGCTGTCCCAAAAAAGTGCCGCCCGGGGCGGGCTGCCCCAACCGCCCCCGCCACGCTACGCCACTGTATCTATCGCAATGTCCTCACCATGTGTGATGGCGACCATTATGGCGAGGTTATGGCGAGTGAAATGCTAAATGTAAAACGGCTATAAGAAAGCCTAGCCTTTACGGAGAATTTTCACGTGGGAAATTCACTTGGGAAATTACACACTTCTCGCTGCGACTCTTGTCAAGAGTAGACGTTTTTCTTGACTGCTACTGAGTGTGATTTTATTTCGTAGCGAGTAAGCCCCGAAAATTTAAAAGGGATCGAAATTGTTTTTCTTCTTCCAAATGTAACTGCACTTTTTCAGCCTTTAGATCAAGGGATAATTCTTGACTTTAAACGAAAGTACAAAAAAAGGCTTGTAAAGGACATGATAAAAGCCTTGGATAGGAACGAAAAGCTAGAAGTTTCGGTTTTAGATACAATTAACTATGTGCACAAAAGTTGGAGTTCCATTTTATTACAAAGTGTTTCGAATTGTTTCCAACATGCAGGGTTCGTAGCAAACGCAGGATCAGAAGAAATCCTCAGCGAAGACATTATCGACCCAGAACCATTAGAGACTTTGCTGCAAATCGCAAATGAAAAAGGGTGCAGCGTCAATGACGTTAATGCGTTTATCAACATTGATAACGACATCGCAATCTGTTCACAAGCGCCTGTAAAAGCTTTGACATCTGAATTTTTGGAAGAAAATCAAAACAGTTCAAGTGAGGATAGCGATGTCGAGAATATAGATCAAACCCCTCCTAACAAGACAGAAACAATCGAAGCCCTGGAGAAAGTTCGACAGTACTTAACATCCATTCAAGGTACAACAGACGAAGAATTTAAAGCCTTAAGTATATTAGAAACGAAAGTTATTTCCAGTAATCAGCACCTT
>JAFIDM010009631.1:186548630-186558926 GCA_023159025.1 Thereuonema tuberculata
CCACTGAAAAGTATCAATTGGAATTGGATAAAAAAGAACAGAAAAAAAAATAATCACTATTTCTATTAGGTAGAATAATGAAAAATTGCTATTCGTTACTCAAAAACAATCACTATTTCTAACTCAAAAACCACTGTAAAGTATCAATGGAAATAAAAAAAAGAGACTCAAGAAAGAAAGAAGCACTATTTCTATTAAGTAGAATACTGAAAGCTCACTATTTGTAGCTCAAAAGCGACTGAAAATTGTATCTATATTACGAAAATCTTTTATTTCTCTTTCGGTCTGGTGCAATTATTGTAATTTACAAAAATAGAAATAATTTCTACAAGTTATCTACTGGAATCCAACATGCAACCTTCTGCTCCGAAGTTAGACGTCTTAAGCATTAGACCACAAGGATTACATTCTAATCTCTATAAAAAATAAAAATATATCACAGATATATGATTCACACGCTGATTCTAAAAGCAGTCGTGAATTGAGAGAATATATGTATACATCAAAAATTAAAATAAAAAAAAAACTTTAAAACAATTTTAGTTTTATTTTACTTGATGTAATTTGTGTGTGTGTGTTTTTTTAATAAATAACAAATTGTTTTCCGTTATATACGCGAGGCTTCCGGAGCGAAGCGACGGGTAGCCGACTAGTTTGGATTAAAAAAAATCCATTGACTTTTATGCCGCCGTATTGAATCCATCATTTTTAATTGTTAAACATGATCATCAAATTAATAATCATAAAAGCTTATCAGTGAAACGTATAAGATTTGAAAATTCAAAAATAAAATGATTCATTCTAGACGTATTTCAAAATACATCTTAAATTCTTTTTCAATCTGTCCATACACACACTGGATCAGTTTACAGTATCAACGATCACTAAAATTTAGCAATCACTTCCAAAATTCTCAATAAATTATAGCATATTTTCAAAGTATTACTGCGCTATTATTAACTAAAGTTTCATGACATTTGATATTTTGATGTATCTGCAGAAATTAAAATCAATGAATATTATATAAATAACCTAGTATTTAAAACAAAATGAAAGAAACGCTCTTATTGAGAGTAGAAACTGTATGTTCTCATTTATTTATTTTTTTCAGTAAAACGTAGAGTGAATAACAAAGCTACGGTTTTATGTAAGAAGTTAATTGCAAAATTCATTAGATTTTTTTAAAAAAAAAGTTTTTATTAATATGCATTCGATTAAGAGTAATAACAGAGAATGCTGATTATAAGAAATGCACCGTAGTGAATTGCGCTTTTAGCAGCTAAGTGATCTAATTAGATATTTTGCCTTTGGTTGAAAGATTTCACAGTTACACAAGACTTATATCGTGTTTTTAATATTAATTCTATCATTTAAGACAAACATGTTTAGCTATAGTGGATAATATGAGAGGCGAAATAAACTGAATAGGAAGAAGTGAATTTGAAATTTTCTCTAAATAATAAAAAGTGAAGATTGTTAATAAAATTAAGATAATTTTTAATCTTTGAATGAAGATAAAGAAATGAGAAATAAGACTGAGAAAATACTGAGAAGAAAGTAGAAATATTTCGTAGAATAAGAACTATTGAATAGAAGGTTCATTGGAGAATTTAATCAAAACCTGATCTTAGTAAATAAATTTAAGTAATTTATGATGAATAAATTTTGTACTTTAGTTTTCATACTGATTTTAGAAGTAAAAAGTCATATAAGAATTCAGTTCAGCTGTGTTATCCCTTTAGTGCAGATTACTTTAATATATTGTTTCATTATCAAATTTGCTTTAATTTTACTTTAAGTATTCTAAAAATTATTAAAAATGTTGTAAAGTCTGTCTTTTCATAGATTGATATATTATTTCATGGGTGAATAGTAAAAAGAGATAAATCACCAAACCTACAAACGAACAAAGAAAACGTCCTAAAAAGAACAAAAAAAAAATAAAAAAAGAATCTATGTAAGTGGTATCTGTCATCACCCACTTTCCCCACAATGTAGAAAAGTGAATTTCAAATATATGTCTTGATCTAACTCCATTTCACCAATATCGTGACTTATCCTCTTTAGACCGAGCGTCAATCAATTACTATATCGAATTTTCATCTTAATAAACATGTAATGAGATATTTAGTTAATCCAGAGAAACTCTTTCATTGATGCTTTTCAATGCATGATTGAAATTTTGAAATGTAGAAATTACTACATTCAGCAAGGCAAATTATTAAGAGATTCTTAATTTTTTTAATTAAATCTTAGTTTTTTTAATTAAACAATAATTTACTTTATTTTTTGAGTAATGTTTTGTCTAAAACTCACCTGAAATTCAGGACTTAAATGCGAGTATCTTATCAGTTTCCTAAATTCTTTACAAGGCTTTTTAAAGATTCCTGGCACTTAATGGCTTTTTTTATGTTAATCATCAGCCATTTAAAAGAGGATAATAGGGTTGTAGTTTACTTACTAACCAATAATAATTACTAAATTCAGATACGATACTCTTCTGATGCCACTACTAACTGAGCGTGGATTCTCTAAGAAGGATATTTAATTTAGGAGCATTTAGGAGATCTCATAATTTCTGATTTCTTTTCAGCAAGATTAGTGTTGCATTTAACTGAATAATAGAAAAAAATAAGATATGTAAAAATTAGATATGTTTTCGCACAAGTTTCTAATTTTTCCCCAGGATATGATTATCATATTAAAGAACAAAGCAACTTCAATAATTTCTTGATTGCATCAGATCCAAGTGACACTACATTTCTTGCTTATCGCTAACCATGTTGAATTCTTCTCAAAACGGATGCTGAACTTGATTAGCCCTCCAAAAAATGGGAATTTAATTATTTTTTTCCGTTGTTAAAGCGGGTGGGTGTCGGATTGATTATCTGCCCTAACTTCATCCCGATGCCTCCAATATCTAAAAGTGACATTTTGCCTAGTACTTTAACGTAAATAAGAGTACCAAATTTTTAAATAAATTCGTCTAGTCATTTAAGAGAGGATCAGTTTTGATGAATGGGAGGAGTGGAGAAACCAAAAGGGAACTGTGGTTTAAGTTGGGCTTTAAATAAGCTATGTACCAAATCTGACGGAAATCCAATACAGTATAAAAGAAATATTTGTGATGGTACTGTGCTACATCGCCGTGCTGGCATGGCCCTGCGGTCTCGGCGGCGGTCTGCCATGGTGGCCAGTGCGCCAGTACCTGGGTTCGAATCCCGGCAGTGGCTTGGCTGTTTCAATTTCCTTTCCTGTGTTGTTCGCCTCTTCTTCGCTTTCTCTTCGGTCTGACGTCATTCCTTAATGGCGTCCTGGGGCAGGCAACAGGAAACCACCCCAGTATCTTTCCCCAGGCGTTTCTGGGAATTCCGTGCAAATTCCATAGAATTGGACCTGTCTCCGGACAGAATACTATGGATGGATGGATGTGCTACATCTCAATCGAGTTCTTTAGGGTTTTTAACTGAAGTTGGAAAAATTATTAGCTCGTATTGAAATATCATTTCTTTTACTAGAATAGCAAACTATAAAGTTAATCAATAAAAGAATTATAATGTCAAATTTGTAACTCTGACAATGTTTTTCATTAAATCGACATCATTGCAAAATTACGAATGGTAATTTGGAATTCGTCTACATTTCTACATTCTGAATTCCATCATAATTGAACGTTCGAGTATATTTCCGAAATCGATATCATTAGTATTAATTTTACTAAAAAGACATGTATTTGTTTAAACTGAAATATTGAGAATTTGAATGAATAAAATGAAGATAAAAATATATTGAAAAGGTATTTTGATTTAATAGAAAAGTTAGAAAAGTTTTAGCAAAAGTTTGATTTTAAGCATTTCTTCATTACTATTTACTTTTTTAAGTAACAGTTTTGTATTTAGTTCTTCAGACTACTCTGTATTGTTTACATTTTCTTCTAAAATTTCTTCAATTCTCATTAGTTTAACAAATTATAAATTTATAAAAATGACTTCACAACCCCTTTCATAGTGTTTAAAATAATTTATTTAAATACTAAAGCAGCGAATTTTCGGGAACATATTTTACGTCATTCCCTTCTTCAAGCAAATAAGGAACTAACATACCAAACAATAACTTAAAAAGAAAGAACATCATAAATTAAATATACACACATCAATTGAATAATATAAATTGTTACGACAATGGTTTGTTATTTAACTTACTCATATTATTAAATTTATATTCGACAATAATATCCATATACACAATAAATTGACAAAGTTAATAATCCAATCCATTGATTGTTACTCCTTTTTGATTGTCTGTCTTAATTAAATTTCTAATTAAACCAATAGTGATTGGATCAACTCTTAACACCCTCATATCTATTAAAGTTGTTATTCCTTGTGTTTTTGATGATACAACTCTCAAGGATTTTTCTGAATTTCCAATAAGTTTCTTTACATAAAATTTTAATGTCCTCATTCATGATGTGTCCTTTTTTCAAGCAATGGTAAGCTATATCAGAGGCGTCCATATCTCCGTTCTTTAACGCCCTACCATGTTCCGATACTCGTTCTGCCAATGTTCTTTTTGATTCTCCGCTATAAAAATTGCTACAAGTTTTGCAGTACTATATACTATACCCATTTCATTTTGTTTATTCTTACAATTAATTTTCTTACTTATTAAATTTTTGATTTTATTCTTAAATGTAAAACCTATATTAATGTTGAAATCACTACATAACTTCTTTAGGATCATACTGTTTTCATTGAGGTAAGGAATGAATACCTTATTTTGGACCTTACATATTTCTTTAATTTTAAATTTATTATATTCAATAATTTGCTCATCGATAAATTTTACTGGGTAATCATTTTTGATTAATAAATTTTTCATATCTTTGATTTTTTTCACTGTATGTATCTTCATTATAAGTATTTCTTTCCATTATAAGTATTTCAATCTTCTAATATAATTTTCTACTATATTCTTTTTAATATTTATTCTATGTCCAGATCTGAAATTTAAAACATGGTCACTTTGGCAGTCCTTTTTAAATTGTTCCATTTTAATTTTGTTGTCCTCATTAAGTAATTTAAATACTATGAAAGGGGTTGTGGAGTCATTTTTACATATTATACTAGATGAAAAGAGAGGTAGTAAAAGAATTTGGTATAAATTATAAATTTGTTACCTATTACTATTTCTAATTTTGAATAAAAAAAAACTAGATGACAAAGGAAAATGTAAAGAGGCGAAATGGTTATGCATTAACATATTGATATAAAGATTTGAATACCCTTGAACCTTATGTAAGTTTCTACTATAAAGAATTCTAATAACCTTTTCTGTTATTGTTTTGAAGTGGAATTTCCATCTTCTAAGACAGCTTAATCAATAACAAGTGTCAGGAGAAAAGCAAATCCTTGTGGCCACATTCTTCAGGGGTCCCAATATGTTCAAATTTCGTCCACTGAAAATTTTATTTTTCTCTTGGGAAATTAAAGGTTTAGTCTTAAGAATTTATTCCTAGAATCTTAATTGCATCTGCAGGCGTTCATTAAATATGAAAGCTGCTTTTGAAGGCAAGGCCTTGATGAAGTCATTAATCATCAATATTTTCCTAAAAAAAGCTTTCAAATTTTAGAAGATATATTTAAGATTCTATTATTCAAGCATTTGGGGAATTGGAATTCAGCCTATTAGAACATCAGGGAATATATTCAAATTGATCAGCAGAGATAGTTACATGAAAGTATATTAATCCAAAAGAAAAATTTTATCCTTTTATTAAATTTGTGTAGTCCAAAATTCAAAAGTTTCAACAAATCTGTAAAAGTAAAAGTAAAAGTAAAAATTCATATCATTATTAGCTTCATCATTAGTTTCTATTTTTTTTGAAACAGCCAGCATCCATGCTCGCGATGAATGATAGTGACTATTACAAGCTTTCACTAAAGTTTATTGTGAATGTGCTTGAAATACTAGTATGTTATTAAAAAAATCACAAAAATTCTTACGTTCGTTTTTTTCATATGTACATAGCTGCGTAATTGCTAACAGTATAAGATTCTATTCGTTTTCTAAAAATGCAGACATGCTTTTGATACATAGACTGGCTCAAGGCACTGGACGGCAAAGCATGTCGGCCAAGAACATTTTCCAGGTAGGCGTATATCTCATCATATAACATTTCTTGTCATAGTTCGACACCTCAGTGAAAGGGGGTATGTTTGAGCTATATTGAAAGGCCCAAAAGTACTGCAATACCCGAAAGAGAAAATCGAATTCTTGACGCGGTAGCCGCTGATCCAGGAATAAGTAAAACGACAATAGGGAGAACAGAAGTGATTTCGAATACAACGGTTTGGAAGGTACTTCATGAGGAGCTACTGTATTCGTATCATCTTCAACGCTTCCAAGAGTTAGTTCCCACAGATTTTCCTGCTAGGCTGCAGTTCTGTCGTTGATTCTTGCTCACAGTGTTGTATTATTACAGTATCTGTAATTTTATTTACAGATGAAGCTTCATTTTCTCGAAATGGTACTATGAATTTCCATAATGCCCTTTTATGAGCTCAAGAAAGCCTATATGGAATCGTCCAAAGAAAACACCAATAATGGTTTTCTTCAATTTGTGGGTCAGTCAATGTAAATTTTGGGTGATCGGATAATTGGTCTCTATTTCCTCCATTCTCCGTTAAATGGTAAAATGTTCCTTGATTTCCTTCAAAGACATCTAATCGAGATATTGGAATACATTAATCTTGAAAGCAATGATGGTTCATGCACAACGGTTTCATTATGAAGTTCCAGCTTTTCTCAACTATCGCTTTCCACAACGCTAGATTATTCGAGATGTTACTTGGTCTGCGTGGTCCCCAGATTTAAATCCTCTCAATTTTTATCTTTGGAGCCATATGGAAAATATTGTTTATCAATCGGATGTGTCAAAGATTGTACAGCTGGAAAAGAGGATAAGCAACAGTTTTTCGGCTAATTCGGACAACTGGAATTTGTCAGAGGATTAAGGTTCACTATTCAGATGCATGCACACTAGTATTGAGACAGATGGTGGACATTTCGAACATTTCCTTTTATGCTTGTTGGTGATAGAGGCTTCACTGAACCATTTATTTCTGTACCAGTTATTATCTGTTTGTAAACTGTTAAGTTCCTTCACATGTGCAATAAAAATTAGAGCCTTTTTTCTGTGTAATTTTTGGAACGTTATACACAATACATGTTTACAGTATCATTACTGTAATTCGGTTACATACAGTATTATGCCCACATTAATAAATCATACAACTAATGCAATAAAGGGTATTAACTCGTAACTACCATTGACGTTTGTCGGTGCCTTTAAAAAAATACTATTGATGCGAAAATGGTGACGAAAAAAACGAAAAAAAAAGAAAATTGTTGCATGAATACACTTCATTGAGAAATGAGAGACCCAGATTACAATAGAAAAGCGAGTCGAAGGTTATCTCTACTCTGGATTGTTACTGTCGAAAATTTTAAGAAGCATGCATAACTACTTTCTAATATACTTCATTTTACAGTATGTGCAGTGGAACACCTAAATTTTTAGGCGCCTTTGGGAAAATACTAAAAGCACTAGAATCCAACAAAAAAAAGTAATCTCTGTTTCATTTATAATTGAACTGTTGTGAAATAATGATAATCTGAACCTAGTATGTATTAATAACAAAGAAATAACTACAGAAGATAATCATCCCTTCAATCCCTAACTGAGATTTTACACATAATTAACTTTTCATTTAATGATTCTATCTCTTCTAACTTTTATATGTGTCTTAAATCGTGTTATTTTATAACCAAAGATCGAATTTCCTCACAGTACTTCTAACTAATTGTTCTTGTAACGAACAAAGATCTAAAATTTAATTCTTTATTTCTAGAAGAAAAATCTTAAGGAATTCATGAAGTTGAAAGTTGAACATCTGAGTTGAAAAGACTAGAAAAAATGTAGATGACAAACGAATGAGAAATGGGGCTCATTCAGGTTTACAAATAATTTTTGACCAACATGACTTACCTAATAGTCAAATTGATTACAAATTTCTTAAATATTCTTATCTCGAAGGTAACATAAAAATTTCATCTTTAAAATATCATTAACACAGACTGAAAGATAAATGAAAAGATTTATTTTTTCGACCGAAAGTTATTTCACTTTGTCAATAATTGAAGAATATTTGAATCTGTAAGTCATAGTAGGCCATTTCTTTTGTCGAAAATGCGAAAATATCATGTAGTGTTGAGTTTTCAGTTGTCAAGCTAATGGCCAACATTCATTAAACGTTTAATTTAGCGGTAATATGCTCTCAAAATACCAGCAGAAATAAATTTGCAGCTTGTATTGTGTAAAAACCGTAGTGGTCCACATCCTGGCCAACAAATCTCTTGCTTCCTAGAGGTCACGTGACCGCACCTAGTGGCTGATAATAGAAACAAGAAGCATAGAAACAACCACAGATTTCAAAGAAAAAAGTCAGAAATTGTGGAGACTGAATGAAAAATAAACGAAAAGCAAATATTTAATTATATTAAGCATTTACTAATGTCAGTACATATATAATATAATAAATGCGGAAGTATACGTAGATAAAGAATACAATTGTGAGTTGTTTTTTTTTAGTGTTTGGGGATGGTTGACGATAGGAAACTAATTCCTGACAAGTTTAGAAATATCTATAGTTTTGATGAACGAAACGGATACCTAGCATGCATTTGTTAAAATAAAATAAAAAAAAAATTCTATAAAAAATTTGTAACAGAAATGAAATAAAGGTTTTAAAGTAAATTATAGAAAGACTAGAGTTGGCCTTGCAATCTATTTTCTCATAATTTAAAGCGAAAATGAATCATATCCATCTTAAAGAAAAACGTATAAGCTTATCTTTTGAAAATAATATTTAGAAAGAAGGTTCTGATTATATTTTGCCATGTCTCCGTTATAATATTTAAATGATACATTGCTTCAAACTTTATTAAATTAAAGTTTGAGATATCTATAATTAAAGTTATGATATTCATTTAACTTTAATTTTAGATTCTCCATTTAAAAAAAAATGGTTCATAATGGCATTTGACCCTTCAATTACAGTATACTACATATAAAATTTAACAAATCAAATCTACAATTTTCTTGCAGAAAAATTCAAAATGTTTCTTGTAACTCCAGACAAAGTACTTTCTGTCACTATTCATGATTCTTGTCAGCAAACTGTTTTACTTCCAAGCCATAACACCACACGCGATAACCTCAAAGCCAGTATATAATTAGTAGATGGGATGTCTCCCATTCCATTTTCCAACGATGCTCTTCCTTTGTTTTTTATCTAGCTCTTTCTCTCTAATTGCTCACTTATCTCCGAATTTCACGCAAGAAGATGTCGTGTCAAAAGGATTACATTCTGTAATCCCATAAATTCTATGGAACTAACAATTATCTTAAATGTTATACTTTTAGTGAAATCAGCGGTGGTTTTAAAGTTCTTCTACAGAATAACAATCACCCTGCGTTCAGTTCTGCTGCAAGTAAACTTCTTTACCAAAGAAGCATAACTAGCCTTCTATTAGTAAATACATAAATAGGATATCTAATAACTGGAAAAAGTTTTTTTCTTTCTGTTGAGTTTTACATTTACGATTTGATATTTCATTAAAAGAACCTTTCTACTAAAATTTCGAGTAGCGCAACAATAATTAAAAAGAGCAACTTGAAATGACAAACACTGTTTCATAAAATTACTTGCTTAGATAATTATTATCATTACATTGCAACTTCAAAATAAAAATAAGTATATTTAAAAGATTAGAAACAAATAATTTTTCACTAAGTCTTAGTCTATATTCTTAAATTTCAGTTAAACATTCCGGCGAAATTTGGCCTGACAGAATTAAATTTGTTAGCAGAACAAATTGTAGGGAGATTCTGTTCAAGATTTAATATTAAATGTTAATTTAATTTAATATTCAGCTTGTATTTAAAAACAAAAAGCAAAAGCAAAGTTGTTTTAGAAATATTTAGCAGGCATTACTTCCGTATAGCAGCTATCTATTGCATGATATTATAGATTTGATCTAACATTTGTAACATCTTTTCATAGGTATTGAGAGCAAAAACGGTTAGAACAGAAAAAGCTTTAAAAGTCGAAGTACGGTTGTCCCTCTCTGATAAAGATAACTCAGAAATTTTACTTCTAGAAAACTAAAATTTTACATTTAAAATTCCAAACAAATACAAACTTCATCAACATGTCTTCAATATTTCGTCCT
>JAFIDM010009631.1:186559026-186576512 GCA_023159025.1 Thereuonema tuberculata
ATATATATATATATATATATATATATATATATATATATATTCAACAAAAATATAGATAGTGGGGTGGGAGAGTTGAAAATTATGCCTACATATTTCAAATCTGGCAACCAATGTGCCCCTTTGGAATCAGATAGTACATGGGTAAATGAGTCTAAAAAGCCCGGGACACAAATTTTTCTGGCCCTCTAGCGGATTTGGCAGCTCATGAACCGGAAGTAAAGTGTTTAGCACTAATTCGGAAAATGTATACATGATTCTGCTTAAACTAAGCCTCCTAGAGCAAAATATACATAAGTATGACCCCCCAAATGTGCTTATAAAACCTTCATTTCAATGTTAAAATCAGTGATTTGAGGCACACTTAAGGCTTAAATGTAACGTAAGTTTAAAACATAAATACAAGAATGAGAAAGAAACGAATTTACAATACAATATTATTCCAGTTTAATATCCAAAATCAATAATATCCTATATGTAGTCAAATACTCTAATATCAAAATATACTAATATAATGTCGGCCACAATACCGAAATATAATATCTTGCTGTCTTATACAATAACATCCAAATGATTGAAATTCAGTTTTGATTACCAATCACTGTCGGAGCACTGTCCTTCCCATATACAAAGTTTGGTACATCGTAGTCCCAATTTAACACATTTACAAGATTTGCATCGCTTGTGGCATGTACAGTGTTTTGACACTTCTGGAATTGTTGTCCACACAGGTCGGTATGATCATCCCGAAGTTTCTAACCATCCCCAGTTGCTTGGTGAAGATATTGTGTATTTTGCATCGAGGCTGTTGTTCCAAATTCTTGCTTGGAGAGTAGCTCGTTTGATGTGTTGTATTAAAGCATCTGCTGTAGGAGATATATTTTCGATTGCTCGATTCTTTCTTGTAAATAACACTCGTCTGCAGTCATTGATGCTCTGAAGATCTGATGCTTGATCATAAAGTAGAATAACAAATCGCTGCAACAGATCATGACATTCATCATCAATATCAGAGGTGCCTGTACAGAGCTGATGCCACACACAATCAATTTCATGAAATGACATCCAGACCTTCCAAGCTGTCTTCTTGCCAATGCCACAAAATGTCGAAACTGTATCGCAACCAGTAACAGCATGAAAGGTCAACAAATTTCTGCAAATTCCCGGGAGGAGTTTGCACAAATCTCATGAATTGGAATGAATTTCCTGTATTTCCCACAACCATACTTAATCCATAGTTCTGCAATATCTTGTATTTGTGAGAATAGTGATATTGAAATAACCACTACATCCGAGTCCACAGTTCGTATTAAAATGTGAGTAATGTCCACTTTCTACTGCATGCTTAACATGGAGAAGTAGGCGGTCATCAGCTTCTTCGTGTTAGGAGGGAGAAATGCTAGCTACATCCATAGTTGTTGACGTGATGACCCGGTCATCATAAGTACAGACAACATGTTTTCCTGGATACTCATTTTCTGAGCTAGCAAGTGGAACAATTGTGTCTTGTTTCCGTTAACACACAGGAATTGCTTAAATTGCTTTGGAATTGCAGTAGAGTCTGCGACTTTAATAGTTATGCCACTTCCTCTTGATTCTCGGGTATCTGCCTTCAAACTGTTTCTAGTATATCTGTCGAATACATATCTAGTCGTGAAGTATTCTTCAGTTGATTATTGCAGCATGGTTTCAAAACATTTTCATAGTATCCTGAAAATGTTTTGACAATACCAGGATTCAGCATGTGGATTACGGCTGCTCCATCAAATATTTTAGCAGTTACACTTGGTTGGCTGTTATTAAAGCTAATGTCATATTTTGTTGAATGCAGTCTATAATATCCCACTTGTTGGTTGTTTTCGGAGTTTGCCATCATCTGAAATAGATGGTGGATACATTTGATTTTCATGGGAAAAGAAATCATCAATGTTCCCATCCCGTGCTTCAGATGCGACATCCATTCTGCAGAACAAGTTGGAGTCTTTACGCAAGTTAGTAATCTTGGACTTTGCCTTATCGGTTTTTCTTGTTGTAGTCTTGAAGATGTGAATATTGCTCCGAGGAATAATTTCATGAATTGAATTTCGAACTTTATCGAGACGGAACATAACATATTCATCATACTGCTTAAAACCTATAGGCAATGCTTCCGTAACACACTTAACAGCTTCGACACTTGGAATTATTTTGCTGCTCCCTATTGACACCAAATCAGTTTCTTGGAACGGATTTCCTTCTGAACAAGACGTTAATCATTTCTTTGGCATGGGCCAAGAACCTTTTCTGAAATGCATGCTTTGCGCCCCCGATATTGTCATCTTTGAAATTTGATTTCTCTTCAAATTCCTCAATTAAATAACTGATCCTAGGACCTGCTACCATCCACTTCAGCCAAACATTTTCACTATCAAGGAATCCGATAGCTATCAAGGATTCCGATAGCTCCACCTTCACCCTCTATCAGTTTGTTATTGTGTTCATGAAGCTGATTGTCATATATTGCATTAAATGGTGTAGCAGTTTTGGTGCTCGTAAACTTGCCACGAAGAAATTCAGCATGTATATCAGGTTTTCTGGAAGGTCCTGTAGAGTGCGTACAAATACTGACAACCAAAAAGAATAGTGGACTGCGTCCAATGCAAATGTCCACGGACATAACTGAGTCAAAGTATCCACGAACATTGTAAAGTTAGATGTAAGAATACTCAATACAAGTTGGACTAAAAGGGACTCAAGTTCGATGACTGTATTCCAGTATTGGAACTGAGGACATTCAGATGTTATCCGCAAAATCCACAGTTCAATGCCTTGGTCACGTTGGAATCTGTTTCACATGCTTTGTTGAATGCTTGTACCTGTAGATAATGCAAGGCAGTTAAAGTAATTTTATGTGCTTTGCGAGATCTTTTTACATGCGACGATGTGAGACAGAATTCTGCAACACTAGAACTTGCAAAACCTGCGGTTGTTACTAATTCAGTCCATCCACTCCAAGTTAACCACTTGCCAAGTAAATTAATGACCATCATTTCGATATGAAGGCCACCCATCATGAATATGATGCGATCCTCGCCATACTTGTCAAGAAATTTCCATTGTACTTGCTTCCTAATAGCATATACAGGTCACATATAATCACGGGTGTATTATTTCCATTTAATTTTGCTGTTGCCATTACTGTGATATCCATCATATGACGTACCATTGCTGGTGTCGCAATGTCATCATTTAGAAGTGGAAGCAATGACGCTTTACACCTAATTTTTCTTATACCAGATTCATTTTTTGCATGAAAAGCAGCAAACGATACTCTAGGCACTTGCTCTATTCTTTGTATGTCTTGAATATGCAATTTCTCCAGGACAGAGTTTAGCCAAGGATATAAAACTTTCCTAGGGGTGAAGGCAGGATAATGGTTAGTATACTGTGGATTGACAGTTGGCAAAGGTGGGTCACTTGCAACTTCACCAGTTGCAGCCATATTGGGGAGGGGGGGCCATATATGTATGTATGAAGTGAATGTGGGTGGCAGAGAAGCCAAGCACTGCGACCGGAGATCTATTGTACTATCCCACGGAAATATAGACAGATGGAGAGAAAGACTGAGAAAGTATGGTGGGAGAAGTGAGGGGAAATGGGAGAACCCCGAGAAACCCTGCCCAGCGCGGATCGTCCACCATCACGAAACCCACCGGGGGGGGGGGTCATTCTTATGTATATTTTGCTCTAGGAGGCTTATTTTAATCAGAATCGTGTATACACTTTCCGAGTTAGTGCTAAACACTTTACTTCCGGTTCATGAGCTGCCAAATCCGCTAGAGGGCCAGGAAAATTTGTGTCCCGGGCTTTTTAGACTCGTCTACCCATGTACTATCTGAATCCAAAGGGGCACATTGGTTGCCAGATTTGAAATTTTTTTTGGCTCTCCCACCCCACTAAGAGAGAAAAAATTTCAATCAACATTTTTTTTTTAATATTCCAAATTATAAAATGTTTTTCAACAAAATAATTTGAAGTCTGAAATTTATAAACTGAACAGTCAATTTTCAGCATTACCAAATTATTTGAAGAGTATATTTCAATGGAAAACCTAACCAATAAAGGTGAATTTGATTTTTTTTGTAGTTGTTATTGTGGGAGAGTCATCGTTTCGTTATAATCTATGATGAATTTTTTCTTGCTTTCATCAACGACTGAATTTAAGTATGGAATATCATCAGGATCTTCACTGATAGTACTCTCATTATTACTGGAATTTATTAAAATACGAATCGTTATATTTTTTAATTTGTTCTCTTGTTGTTGGCCCTGCAATGACCAATGAATGACTTGGGGTTAGTTTGGCTAGGTATCATTTAGCTCCCACATTCAAAGTTCCATTGAAACACTTTTTTTAATATATATATATATATACTTTTCTTAATCAAATTTCACAAAATCTAATGAGACATTATGTAATAATAAATACAAACTTTTCGTTGGCTTATACTTCGAATTATTTGAAGTCACGACCCAACAACCCTCCAACAACCATCCCCGCCCCCTTACTGCAAATAAAACACTAATTCTCTAATGGCTTGATAACCTTAAGCATATTCGTTTTCCCAATTAGAATACGAAATACGCCGGTATTAAGAGTGGTAAGCATTATCTTTATTTGTATAGTCTATTAATAACATTCTATTTAATTTATTTCAAAACTAAAAAAAAAAAACTTTTAAAAAAGTAGGTTTTTGTCCTTTCGAACTTCCTAAAATTAAATCTGACATTATCTTAATGACTGGAAAAACACTGGTTAGGAAAAACAGAAATTAATGGACCACTTGAGGTTTACGCTCCTACCGACGTTACGTATGACGTGTTAAGCAAATACTGAGAGATCTTGTGGGATAAACAAACAGAAAGCCCGTAAGGCGAGTATGGAACTGACAGTGTGAATTACTCAATGAATCGTCGTTTTTTTGATTTTTCAAGATGGAATAGTTCAGTACTGTGCAGTTTCTTATTGTAATAATTCTGTAAAAAAACCTTCATTCGATATTCATATTCAATATTCATCCTTCCCCAAGGTTTCTGCAAATGAAAATGTACGAAATAAAAATCGCATATTTCGTAGTCTTGTGAATTAGTTCAAAATTAATGCTGCTGTCAATTAATTAACTGCTTGATAATCAAATATTGTATTTTTTATTTTTTTTAGGTTTATGCTTTCTGAAATTTATTCACAAAATCGACAATTACAATTGCCCAGAATTAAGAAATATTCTTAATTGGAGAGAAATGGAAAAACAAAAACAATTCACATACAATGTGATGATTATTTATGCAAAAATATATATAAAAAAATAATAGTTAAGACATAAAAATTTAAACTTGAATGAAAGACAAAATTCGACAGAGTAAATAAGGAACGACGTCGAATTACTGTAGCGTCGTATTGAATTGCAAAACAATGTAGCGATCCATATCTTAAAAGGTCGCAATTTAACTTTTCTTGATATTTTGAAATATCATTTCAAAATATCTTTTTAACTTGATATTATGAAACTGCTAAACTTGTTTTACAGAATGCTTGCCGTGACTGTATTGGTATTTCTTCTTTTAAAATATAGAAGTCTTAATGCTCGAATTTGTTTTGTTTTTTTTATCTTGATAGCAATAAGCCTTCACAAAAGCAAACGATGCTTTTGTCGATGCCGTTCAGAAGTATTTCTAATAATATTATCTATTTATAAACAAAACTATTTATAATCATCTTGTATATTGTAATGTGTATTGTGCCTTGTATCTGTACTACATGTATCTTTACTTTTTTATAAGTTTTTAAAGTTATAATAAAATATCAATACGCCTTATCGTTGTCAACTTTCTTTATTACCAAACAATATAAAAAAAATAACATTCAGTAACTTTATATAAGCAAATTTTGAAACAATTTATTTTCCACTTTTTTTTATTCGTTTTTAAAGTAACTTGATAAAAAAAATGAAAATTTTATTCATTGCAAAAACAACACACTGACAACATTTCAAACATTGAAAATAGAAAGCTAACTTATAAACAAAGAGATAGAAAGAAAAAGAAAGGATAAATTTCACATGAACAGTTTTAAATAGATTTGTATAACATTATTAGATTTTAACTTTTATTTTCAAAATAATTTTGTAAGATTGGCGATTACTTATAAAACAAAACAAAAATTCGTTTTATCTAATTGCTATTCCTTTTTATATTGCCACTAATAGTTTAATTGCGAAATGAAAATATTTCTAATTCATGGACAAATAACAAAAGTTCATTACTACAGTAAGAGTATGAAAGTAATTCTATTATATCCAACTTCTCTTATTTACTTAAAAACTTCTTAATTCTGCCTTTGCATTTCCCACGAAAAGTCATTCTTGAAAATGAATCACTGGTTCTTCTACTCCAACCATGATAACACCAGTTTCAGCAGCAGGAGTTTCCCTATCAGCCTCTTCAATCTCTTCCATTTTCTCATTTTCTGAGACTGACTTTTAGCTTTTGTTGTTATTCAACTAACAGCAGACTGATGAAACTGTTGACTTTGAGCGTCCAACAAGGTTAGCTACTTCGACAACAGAACCACCCATCGCTCGACCACCAATGATCACACCCTTCTCGAAACCACTTAGGTGGGTTCCAGCCACTTTGATAACAATGTTCTCAGTTAGCTTCTGCTTAGCCTTGAAAACATTGGTGGTTTTCAATGTTGGAGTGGACTTCTTGATGTTGCCTGGTTGCTGGTATTTGTGTTGTTTTGTTTTAATTGGTGCAGTTAGCTTTTGCTTTCCTGCACTCCACAACCAGTAATTTCTGTAGACGCAGCTGAGAGATAGTCCCAACCAAGTAGCGATGTTCTGGTAGGTTGACCCAGTCCGTCTAGCTCCAACAATGAGGCCAACCTCAAACATTGTTACAGCTTCTTTTCTAGAGCTTGGACCTTCAGTCACAATATCTAGAGGAAGCATGTGTTGTATCTGAAGCAGAAGAAGTTGCCATTGTCCTGAAAAGTAGAAAATTATATTTACTATTTATACATTAAACCAAAATTCAGAATATAGAAATCAAGTTCATTTAACTCAAATTCTACTTTGTTACTGAAAATGAAGTCCATTATCTACTTTGGTAATGTCAACAATTCTCTTTTATCATAATATACTTGTAAAGCTGGCCGAACACATGACAATTTTCTTCAGTATTGATGGTCAATTTTATTGATATCAACCGTTTCCATCAATAAAAAATAATCAATATTGACCAATATTGACCATTTCAAGAAAATTGATGTTGATACAAAAAAAGGATCAACTTCACTTGTCAATAAGTATTGATGGTGCGCGAGCGAATCACATGAACGGATGAAATCACGTGACAAAGGTGACGTACAAGCATGGTGCCTCTTTGAAGATAGGAAACGCACTCTGAGCATTTTTTGGAGAAAGAAGGCGTAATCAGCAAAATGGGTCGGCCAAAAAAAGATAATCCGAACAACAACATTTGGTCAATTGATCATGAAAGACTCCTCATTGATTTCTACAGAGGTAAGGCGCCGTAAGTGCCGTGAAGCATCAATAATCAGGTCAATACTCGATTAGAAAAAACTGCGTTTTCGCGCGTGATATCAACTGTCAATATCAGTTTTACTCAATATCGACCGTCAATACCGAAGAAAATTGTCATGTGTTCGGCCAGCTTAAGACATATCTATTACAAAGAGTTCAGGCAACTTTTAGTTATGGAACGAGCATTAAGATTCGTTCAATCCTGGAACCTAGATGTTGTGATTGTGATCAAACATATCGAAACTGAATAGAGATTTTATAATCAAGTTTAAAATTCTCGATTGTATTTTTATCTATACCGAAAGGTTCTAAAATAATATTCTTCTTTAATTTAGCGATGATATTCTTAATAATGTCTAAAAATTTTAAGGTGAGTTGATATGGAATTACTAAAGGCAGAAAGTACTATTGGAGTAATGCTTACTGTTTCTGAGTTTATAAGATTCCCATATTTCTGAAAATGTTTAAAAATGGGTTTGTTTGTATTATTGCCGAAGGGTATCAGTGATTGTTTGTTTCTTGGGTTTGTTTGTTTGTTCTGTACGTTTTGTTTGCTTTGAGAGCCCGCTAAAGTTTTCTTAAGGGATTCATGATAGCTGGCGGTATTATTCAAAAAAACGTCTTAGAATTCGCAGAGTAAAGTAAAGTGGATACAAAGGTGAAAATTAATGCACAATATTATCAAACCAACATTTTAGAATCAATATTTGGAAACGACATTCCAAAACTTTACGGAAACAACTGCAACAAATTCTTTCTCCATCAAGATAAGGCATCCGGCCAGCAGCGCGTTCAACTATGGTCACTCTGCTTCACCAATGGACTTTTGTTGGTTTGACCAATTAAAACAAGGCCTAGGAAACCATCATCCAAGAACATTAGCAGGGCTCTGGAAAGTGTAAGGAGGTGAGGGATGATATTCCTCTCTTGATTTTCGAAAAAGTCTTCTCCAGTGGAAATTACGCTGTAGGACTATTGCTAGATGTTTTGAGCAGAATATAGAAAACTATGGCTGGTGGAGGAAAGGTTTACGTAAAATGAGACTGCTTCAAAATCGGTCACGGTTATCGTGAACAACCTTCTGAATATTAAGTTCTAATCTGCTTCTATTTATCAAATGAAATTCACAAACTTAAACATCTTTAGATGAGTACAACTAAAATCTGCTATTTTTTAATCAGTAATCTTCAGAAATACAGTATTTCATATTGTGGTCAATCGCAGTTTCCTACTGGGTTTTCCGGAATGTTTCCGTTTTAAGATGTTGGATAAACTTAATATAGTATGATTTGTAAAACTTAAGAATATATTCTTTACATATTGAAATAAAATTATTTCATTAATTTAATTAATTTAATTTAATAATTTAATTTAATACAGGTTAAAATAAACTTATTTTGAAGAATAGGAGTTTATACTAAAAACGTAATGATAGCTTTAGGCGATTTTATTTCTTTAATCAAAGCTTAAATCCAAAGAAAGAATGGCTTAGAATGTTATTATCTTTCCAAAATGTAAATGTTAGAACAAACATTCTAGATTTATTAAAACTCCCTCTTTAAATCTAATATTGAAAACGTCAGTGTTATTTTAAATCAAGTCAAAATATAACTTACTCTATTTAGTCCTATCTTAAAACTCATTCTTACCTTGTTCCTAAGTCAAGAGTAAATAATATTGATAGAAATAAACTTAAGCTCGAATGTATTTAGTTTAAACTTAAACTATAAAACATTCTACTTAGTCCTATTTTAAAACTCATTCTTACCTTATTCCTACGTCTTTAGTAAACAGTATTAATACAAATAAATTTTAAGTTCGATTGTATTTAGTTTAAACTTATTGCCAAATATCAACAAAGGATTATAATAAAATACTTTAAATTCAGTGAAGAAATTTATCCTTTCTTTCTTCTACCTCTACTTTTCAAAGAATAATCTCAGAATAGATTTATTTGCATGACATCAAATAAGCGGGAAGAGTTATTGTTATTCATGGTCGTGGAAGAGAATTGTTGTTGAAAACATTGTAAAGTTGTCCTAACAAATAAACCAGTTAATGATATGTCAATAATTGTCTGCTCAATTTTTTATTTCTAAAAACAAAACTAACTCTGAAAATTACAGCCTACTAAATATCCTTATAAATCAATTCTATATATCCGAAAACTTTTTCGAATTTTATGATATCTATATATTTAAAAACGCACTTTTATTTCTTTTCTTGTTAATACTTTGTTTTGCTCGAAATACTGTTGATAAAAATTACGACTTGGAAGGAAATCTCCACATTCTAGTGATAACCCAGTGCTTGGTAACATAAATATCAAAAGGTATCATTGGATTGATCTAAAATCTGTGATAAGTAATTCCGTGGCTTCATGAAGTTCAAAATAAAATTCAACGTATTTCAATGGACGTGATAATTAAAGTTCGAATCTATAAAAACTTGTCAAAAATATAAATTTAAATATTGTGGCGATTTTTATTATCTGATGTTATTTTATATTTATTTACTATATTTTTACCTAAAATTCTGTTACGCCTCAATTTTGAACAAGTAGATCGCGAATGGATTTTTACTTGCAAGGTAGATCTTAAGTAAAGTAAAGTAATGTTGTCAATGTGATGTAGTTTTGGAAATAAGGAAATTTTGTTTTTTTGTTTTTGTTTTTTGATCAAGTTCCTTTAAAAAGGAATAAAAAAATATAAACAATGCTGAAAATAAATTGTTTAAAAATTTGCTTATATATAAAGCTATTGAATATTATATTTGTTTTATTTTTTGGAAATAAAGAACGCTGAAGAAAAGGCATATTGATATTTTATTGTAATTTTAATAACTTATATGTATGAAATTAACCAATATTACATTCAATTAATAATATTTTCTTTTCATAACCAGTGTTTTGCCAATAATAAATAAAATAGCATGTAATTATTAGACTAAATCAACGAAATGCTTCCATTTGTAAAAATGCTTCCTATTCTTAATACGTATTTCGTATTATAATTGGGATAAGCCTACTTTTCCCAAAGATCTATCGAATGATCCAAATTAAATATGAGATGTTTAGATCTCTTCTAGGAAAAACTGGGCGAATCGCAACCAGATTTCGTGCACTGCGGTCCGCTGTGTCCACTGCGGTTTCGATTTCTGCAGAAGAAAGAAATAGTTCAATTTTGGCCACTCTGCTGACTCCTTAATGTCGCCTTGTTTCAACGAACCACCAATGCTTCCACTGCACGTAAGGCATTTCGGTCAGTTAAAAGGTTGACGTAGAGGTCCACTGACGATTACTAATCTTCGGAAAATGATTTTTCGTTTTGAAGAGACAGGAAGTTTTGCTGGAAAACCCAGACGAGGTCGCAAGTGGACTGCAGAGAATTAAAGAAGTTGCAACTGCAGTAATGGAGCAGGGAATCGCAAATGCACATGGTAGTGCACGTGCAATATCACGGGAATCGGACATGCTCTTTACGACAGTGTAGAAAGATCAGCAAAATATCTCGAGGTTTTACCCGTATAAAATATCCCACAGTAAACAATTGGTTTCTGGTGATTATGATCCGCAGAAATCATTTGCCTTAATATTTGTTGCTTGGATGTTGGTGAATACTGTGCAGTGATGAGGCTCATTTCCATTTGAATTGTGCAGTAAATACCCATAACTTCCGTATTTGGTCTGACGGTAACCCACCTGTTCATCATCAAATTCCATTGCATTCACCAAGGGTAACTTTTCATGTGACTTGACGGCATTCGTCATCATTGATCATTACTTCTTTGAAGAAAACAGAGCATCAGGGCCAGTGACATGTGAAAGCTTTATTACGCTGAACATTTTCAGACGACAGAGTAATTAGCAGATCATTTCCCACGGCATGTCCGCCCCGATCACCGATCTGAAACGCTGTGATTTCTGGCTGTGGGGCTACAAAAAGAACCTGGTTTATCAAGGCCCTGTTCCGAACTTAGCTGTGTTAAAAGACAGAATTTCGCAACCTGTGAAACATGTCAGTTGCGTTCTGCTCTCGACTATATTGTGCAGCGAATGTAATTTGTAGAGCACCACAATTTTGTATGTGTGATGCTAGTGTGATTCCATACATGATTCCAATAAAGTTATTGCACGCTAACTCTTTTTTGCCGATTTTTAAAAGGCAATATTCATATTAAGGAGACACCAGGGCCACAATTTGATCTTTTGCGGCCGAAATTGAACTATTTCTTTTTTCTTCAGAAATCGAAACCGCAGTGGACAATGTGTGCACGAAATCTGGTTGCGATTCGCCCAGTTTTTCCTACAAGAGGTCACCTCCTATTTAATTTCGATCATCCGGTACATCTTTGGGAAAAGTTGACTTTTCCCAATTATAATACGAATGGGAAGCATTATCTTCATTGATTTAGTCTATTAATAACATGCCATTTTATTTACTTATTGGCAAAACACTGGTTATGAAAAGAAAATATTATTTAGTGAATGTAATATTGGATAATATAATACTTATAAGTTATTAAAATTATAATAAAATATGAATACACCTTATCTTTTTCAGCATTCTTTATTTCCAAAAAATATAACAAATATAATATTCAATGGCTTTATATATGCAAATTTTTAAACAATTTATTTTCCTCATTGTTCATATTTTTTATATTCCTTTTGAAAGGAACTTGATTAAAAAAAAACGAAATTTCTTTATTTCCAAAACTACATCACATTGATAACATTCCAACCCCTTTACTTAAGATCTACCTTGCAAGTAAAAATCCATTCGCGATCTATTCATTCAAAATTGAGGCGTAACAGAATTTTATATCAAAGTGTAATAATATAATATAATAGTAATTAAAATATTTAAATTTCTATTTATCACAAGTTTTTTAAGGTTCGAACTTTAATTATCACGTCGATTGAAATACGTTTGAATTTTATTTTGAACTTCCTTAAGCCACGGAATTACTTATTCTACACTATAACGTGTCTCAATTTTTGTGTAATTTGAGATGTAAGTAACTGAAAATTGAGACTTCCAAAAAATACATGGATAGATTATTGGCGATCGACCAAAAACCATTTCGCGATCGACGTTATTCACATCGCTGATCTGTAGCCTACTTTGATCATAAGGCCTATTCTCACCAAAGTATATGTAATATGGTAGCCTAAGGTTAAACTTAAAACGTTCCAAAATGAGTTTAGTAAGCTACAAAGGATGCTTGCGTAGGCATCACATGAGTAATGAGAACGGCATCTACTTAGCAATTGAATTGCTACTGGGATTCTAACCATCATCTACATATTGGGGCTGAAGCGAGACCCGGAGCTTACAGAATACAGACAGCGGGTTCATGGAAACGCACTCTCTAGGAGGTAGCCGAAATTCTGCAAATTGCGTTCTTATACAATTGGCGAAATGTTTCCCTTTTATCTATTTAAGGGACCTTCAGCGTATGTTTTCCTAATAGGGCTGAGTTGGGTAATGGCTTTTTTCCGGAACCTGCAGGTGATTCTGTTTGGTACAAACAGATTCGGATGGATGAAATCTGACAATGGCTGGGGGGTAGTGTGTAATAAAAAACAGGTAGGCTAACTGTGGATTCTCATATAGTATGAGTAATTTTGCCATTTGCTTTCAAGCAGATTCTTGCTGGTATCAGAACCAGTTCAGACAAAAACACTAGAAATAGCAATATTTACATCTTCGCTTGACTGTCAAGTATCACTAAATGCTCTAAAAGAAGGCGATTTTCCGCGCAACGACAGCCGGCTGTCCACCGGAAAAAGGTTAAGCTTGGTGATTGTTTTTCCTGGAAAACAAATGACTCGACCGACTTGAAATTTGGATATGCTTTAGTTTAGAGTGTCTACTATAGACTACTATAGACTACTTTATTGGACCGTGTCTATAACGGTTTGAAGCACAATCGACTATTTGCAGAAACAAACGTTCTACTCTGTTCACATTTTTTCGGGTAGGCAGAAATCAATATCATTCCTACGGTGTTTGGGCCTGTGAACACGATGGTGAAGTCCGTTTATGAACGGGACATATGCAGTAGCACCCATACGGGTCGCTAACAAGAGAATATTTCAATACAACAAACAATAGAGAATCTTCGGAGCAGGTATACAATTGGAACCAACGTTTAAAATGTTTAAACGATGATGACATATGAAATTAATTATTACAGATTTTAGATCAAACCTATAATACCTTTTGATAGTTATGTTACCAAGCACTGGGTTATCACTTGAAATTGGAGATTTCCGATTTCCTTCCAAATCGTAATTTTTATCAACAGTATTTCGAGCAAAACGAAATATTAACAAGAAAAGAAATAAAAGTGCGTTTTTAAACAGTCGAGTCCCGATTATCCGAGTTAATGTGGACCAAGACTAACTCGGATAACTGAAAAACTCGTTTAAATCGAAAATTGTAAATAAAATAAATCGTTTAGGTTTAAATTGTTATATTTTAACAAATGCAAAGTTACACCACATGCAATTCATATTGTTACGATATTAAAGAGTTCTTTTACTTAAAAAAAGTCCTTAATTGTTTTTTGTTTTACTTTACTTTGGCATTTTTCTGCAGCAATGGAAGAAGGGGAGGGGTATAGAGGTGCATGATATAATGAAAAGTAAAGGGAATAGTGTTGTTGGATTTATTTTTCCTGACAAGTAAACCTTCTCTCCTTTGATACCGGTTTTCCGGAAACCCATATATTATCTGAAAGCTTATATCACAAGTAGAAAAACTGTGAAATCTTAGGGGCAGAGGGACAAGCGTTTAGGAGCTATAGGAACCACAAAGTATCAGTAAAGTGTTGGAAATATGACACCAAAAGTTGCTAAAATGGTCGTTTCACGTATTTATATGAACTAATAATATGGTAAGAAGGTGGAGATCTCAATATAAAGGAAGAAACAACTCGTTGAAAAGAAACAATATACGTTTGGATGTTGAAAATGTGACTTGTTATTGACTTCTAACAAAATCTATTACAAGAGACAATAAATGTGCAATTCATCAAATAAACAGTGAGACGGGCAGAAAGACAGTTCACAATGGGCACATTTTACAAAAGCGATAGCCTCACACTTGGCACACTCATCATTTGTCAGTGAATCGAAGCAGTAATCCATTGGCGCAATCCACATTCCAGGTTCGTCGTCCAAATATCCGCCCTTAAAAAAGAATACTTAATCAACGGGAATATGTCCAACTATACACACTTTACTGATACTTCCGGAAAACCGGTATCAAAGGAGAGAAGGTTTACTTGTGAGTGTTTGTGAGATCAAATTCAGAATAAAAATGGAAGATGTAGAACCAAAAAAAAAAAAAAAATTCTAGAAATATTTGATAGCTCGGTTAAAGCGGAAACTCGGATAATCGGGGCTCGGATGTAAAAAATTCTTTTAACTAATTTAAATTACAACACTTATATATTAGTTGAGCAGTTGTTAAAACTTTTGAATATGTTTCTGATTAGCGTCTATTATAACAAATCTATCTATACATTCAAAAAAAAATAAACATACACTGACTTTAGTGTATTGCAAAACAAAAGTCTTTCAGTTTCTTTAATGCTATTCAATTTAATGAATTCTTCTTGTGTATATCTCTTGCCTTTCAATGTAACTATTTAACAATGTAAATTAAATTTAACGTTCTTAATGTTCATGTAGTTAAGTCTTGTTTTCACAATTAAAGTTCACTTTGCTTAAATTCAGATTAACACTATCGTTTGACGTATAACAAACTAACTGTCTATCAGTAATCAATGCTGCAGATTATTCCTTTAAACTTTAATACTATTGTATTCATGTGTTTATTCTTTCTGAGCACAAGTTGATCGAAATACTGTCTCTATCTGAAGTACAAAATAGATCACTTTCTTTAGTTCTGAGATCTTCACTTTCGATTGAACCGTAAAATAAGAAGTCTTCTATACCTTGAAGTTTATGTATCCATAATAACTTTTACGTCCTTTAGTCCGTTGCACGTTTATCCTTTTATCCTTTGCACGGTTCACACGAATATCCATAAACGAACACATCTCCTTTATTAACCCTAAATTGTCGATGGAGATGAAATCCTTTTCCGACTTTTGCTTCTTACATCTTCCAACGAACTGCCCATTCTACTTTTCTCTTCCTTCCTCCTTTATTACGTAACAAAACTCCCATTCATCTATCCTATTTTCACTGTTGCTTGATTATTTAATTCTTATCGTAATCCTTATATATTATTTCTCAAAGGTGTTTTCGTGTCGGTACGCCATACCTCCCTTAATACTTCATCAAAATTAATGATTGAGACATCATTTTTAAAGATTACGTTCCCCGCTAATGACAAAAAATAAACAAATTGTTTAAAATTAATGTTTTCTTTAAAAAACTTTATTTTAAATACCTTTTTATAAAAATGTAGACAAGATTTAACAGAAGCGACTTATATTTCGAAAGCGAAACAACATTTAAATAATGCTATAGCGTCGTAAACTTCAAATATATCCTTTTTTGAATAAAAATGCACTTTAAAATGATATTTCATCGTTTATTTAATAAGAACTGATAAAAAAACAAACAAAGATTTATATTTTAATAAAAATAAACGATTTATTACAATAAAAAAACATAAATATATTTTAATGTCTGTAAACTTTTTAATCATTAATCTCAAAATTATTTCTCAAAGGTGGTTTTTTTTTATCTCTTTTAATACTTCATCAAAATCAATGATTGAGATATCATTTTGAAGATTATTTTCACCGCTAATGACGAAAAATAAACAAATTGTTTAAAATTAAAACAAATTGTTTTGTCGAAGATGGTAGGGCCCTAAAGAATAAAAATTTAGACTTATCAGACATTGCCTTCCATTGTCTGGAAAAAGGGCATATAATGGACAGTAATGTGAAAGTGTTATATAAAGAATTTGATTTAAAATTAAGGAAAATCTTGGAAAGTAGTGTTATAAAAAACACTAAAGAGAAAAACTTCAACAGGTACGAAGGAGTTCATGTTAATCCTTCAACTGTCTTATGAATATGAGACTTACTCAAAATAAATAGTACAAAAACAGCAAGAATTGAGGTTTTTAATTATTGAAAAATTTTTTTATTTATAATATTTAATGATTGTAATAATTGAATGATTTCATAATGATGTTTTTTTGTAACAACAACTAAATTAGTTGATTCACGAGTTATTAGAATTTGTTTAAACTTCTAACCATTTTTGCTTTTGCTGTATTACTCCTTTTATGTTATTATGCTTGAAAAAGAGAAGACGAATTTAAACTTCTCGAAAATTCGCAATTTGCAGTATTTTTATAAATCTACTTTAAATACTAAAATGAGGTACGTGGAGTATTTGGTTAAAATTAAAGTTCTCGTTAAAAAACTTTATTTTAAAAACCTTTTATAAAAATGTAGAAAACGCCATCTATTGACAATCTGTTCATTTATTTATTTCCACATTACCATTTGGTGACTGATCAACTTTGACTGTCTGTCTGTCAGTCCGTAACTTGATATAATTAAGCTATTAAGATAGATCCAAGGTTCTCAATGGTATCATTGAATCAAGGGTACTTAAACTGGATGAAATAATAGTTCATTTTGTCATTCCATGTTGTTTCCATGAAATTTTATCCTTTGAAACTGACCTAGACAACTGAAAACATACGTTCAAAGCCAAATAATTTTGTTACCACTGCACCGATTTTAATGAAATTTGGCATACTTACTCAGTTTTTTACGCTGATTTTGAAACTTAAAACCATTTTTGCCGTAGAAGCTTCGTTCACAAGTTAGCGCAGTATTTAGATTATACAAAGGTGAGTTTTAAATGCCTTTCGGCATTATGAGTCAAAAATAATAATT
>JAFIDM010009631.1:186587369-186614184 GCA_023159025.1 Thereuonema tuberculata
GTATAACAGGACCACCAGGAGGAGGTGGTATAACAGGACCACCAGGACGAGGTGGTATAACAGGACCACCAGCACCAGGACAAGGACTGCAACAGCACCCCGGAGATTTAGGCCAAGGGCAACATTGATCAGGGAACTGACATTTATCATTAATACATGGAACACAAGTAGCTACACTTGATACAGCTGCTGGACAAGCTTCATCTTGATCTAACAATCAGAATATTTCAGTTTTTATTATCTGTGTCACATTTACGAAAGCAGATTGAAAAGCTTAATTACATGTTATTTCATTTTAAATCTAATTGGAACTTAGGTGCAAGACATTTAATAATAACGATTGAGTAGTTATTTTTTTTTATTACTCATATTATAACCAGCCCTCTCTCTATGAAAGTAAATGAACTTGTAAAAAAAAATATGTTATAGTTCTTTTAATACATTCTAAAAGTTAAGGGATCGGCAGCTTCGGATTGGCAGCTTCAGACATCGAAATGACAACAACTTGTCAAAAAGGTTCAGTAGGTCCTACTAACACAAATTAAACACAAAACATACAGATAGCAGAACCACTGAAGGAAAAACAAAACGCCGAAGACGTCAGGGTGGCAGCAGCACCTGTCATTTACTATATAACGTACTGGGTTGCTCTTATGGTTAATTCAACGCTTGCTTAGTTTATCATGGCTCAGAGTATCCACCTGGATGACATAACGAGAGATAGAGTCTATACGATCTATGTCATATCCAAAATGTGGGAAAGTGGAGGGGGGTATTCGTCAACGGTTTGCACATGGACGTTCAAGATCACCACGCTCCAGGAGAACCGATATCTCATTCTTAGTCCTTACGGCACAACCGAAGCACAGGTTGGGAATTCACCAGGAACCTGGCAGCAGCCACAGGGACAGTTCTATCAAGACATACTGTGTACAGGCAATTAAAAGAGACAGGACTGTATGCGCATCCTTTTGATATTGGTCAATCAGACACCATTTGGCATAATACAGAGAAAACTCAGGATGGACACAGACGAACGTAATGTTTTCTGATGAGTCTTTATTCAGTCTTGAAAGTGATTCCCAACGTATCCACATTGGAGAGAACCCCAGAGCAGATACAGGTCATCCAGCATCCACACGACCAGTATCAAGATGTCATAATGTTGGGAGCACATACCCCACTCCACATCTTCGAACGGTGTGCCACAACGGACCAGATATACCGCGAAGTCAGTATGTGCGATTTTACAATGGAGCGCGTCGACCTGACATCCTCTACATGGACGACACCGCCCGCCCACATAGGGCTGGACTGGTGGAGGAGTACTTTGCCTACGAGAATATACGACGTATGTACTATCCAGCCTGTTTCTCCGACCTGAATCCGATCGAAAACGCATGGGACGCTCTCGGAAGGCACATCACTCAACACTAGCCACCTCCAAGGTCTCTCCATTTCGTACAGCATTGCTTCAGAAGTAGGACTCACTACCTCAAGTGTTGCTGGATACTCTGATAAGCTGTATGTTGTGCCACTTATGTTGTAGTCGCCACTTATTTTGTATCACACAGCGTAATGAATAGTGTCTGCACCACCCGCGGGCAGCGGAATAGAGTGAAACGTAAACTGCACGTTTGTTCCACAAGAACATCTTTGATTGTTTCAGTATTTTTGTACGCAGCGGTTCTGCCACCTTTATGTTTTGTGTTTACTTTGCATTAGTAGGACTTTGATGACATTTGGATACTTGGAAGGGTCCAAAACTGCCAATGCCTTACCGTTTGAGCATGAATATACATACTTGTAATAAAATATCACTTTGAAATATTTTTTATGTGTGCGAAAATGACTTAACTAAAAATTATGATAAAAAACAGCACACAAAAATTTATATATTTATATATTTATATCAGTTTATAAAAACATTTAAAAATACTTAGGAGCCTTTCGAGTTCTTCCGCAGAACCCCTCTTCAACACCCTTTGCTTATAAATATCACTTTGCTTATAATTATATTTATTTAAATTTCACAGATTGAAATATATTTCACAGTATTGGATTCTGGAGTCGTCTTATTTCATTTTTTTTTTTTTGGAGAGGGGGGGGGGCTAGCGTTGCTAAAACTATTCCCACTTTTTGCAGTATCAGAATGCATTAGATTGACTGGTATAGTTCTTCTGTTAAAAGTAAATTTTTGAACAAGAAATGATACTTGTTATTTCATTATATTAAGGCTCAATTTTAGTGATAGAACATTAATTTACTTCTATAACTGATAAATGATATCCATTGCCTTAACATAGCCATTTATCATAGCCACATAGTCATTTATCATCAATGCTCAAAAATCGATCCCTTGTGAGATATCCGCAACTATCTCACCGATGTGCATCGTTTTGTTGAGGTTGACTTTTCGAAATTGGAGATCAGATACGTATGTAGGGAATAATCGTCAAAAAATATTTCTGTACCCAAGAATGGAGGAAGACTGAAGTGAAAAATGTTTAAAAATGCGTTTACAACTTTGAAGTCACGCTCGACATCTAAGCCCTGCCCCCTAAAATCCCGTGAAAAGATATCGACTTTTTTGTTACTTACTTAATAATTATTTAATTAATTATAATTAATTTAATTTAGCTTCTTAATATTGTTAAAAACATGGTTCAATTTTCCCACATAACTAAGAAGCAAAGATTCTGTCGTCTTCTTACCAACTTCCGAACAACAACGTGTAGGTGGTGGACAACACTTTTGAGATCCAGGACAATCATAGTCAGACATACAACGTGCAGAACACTGAGAAGGACTGGCACGTTGTTCAAATGGACACATTCCTTCTTTATCTAGTCCTGAAAATAGAAACAAATTGTAATGGAAAATAGCAAAGTAAATCATCATCTAACATTTGTAAAATACTTTAATAGAGTGATTTTCGTAACAAACGAATAATTTCATTAATAGCCATCTCTACAGCAATGTTAAAAATGTGAAGAAAAATCTAACAACAATTCATAGAACTTACTAATAATTGCAAAGTTAAACAAAACTCAGAAATATTTAAAATATCGTAATTTAGAATGAAAAAATTAAATAAATAAACAATTGTATAAGCAACCCCGGATGACTGATGGAATTTTTAAGAACTAAAACAAAAAAGAAAACAAAGCAAAATACAAACACTTTCAATTAGCCAAATAACTTGTATCAACAAAATTATAAAAATAAAAAGAGTTAATTACTTAATTATATAGAATGGAGCAGTTACAGGTACCCATTCCGAAAGTATTTAGAGAGTTCACCAAATTTCTTTACATCTTTGATTCATAAATTTTTTAATTATCTTTGGAAATTCATGTTCTTCAAATGAGCACCTTTCTTTCTAATGGACTATTGCAATCGCTGACTGAAGTTTTCTATTGCATAAAGGAAATCTACAAGAAACTGAAAATGTTATTGTTCTTTGATATAATATGGAAATAGTGGATGGCAGCGGACTTCATTGTTTTGAAAATGCTATTGGCCAACTAATGCAATAGGATAGGTACAAATGATGACGGATTTTCTTCTTCCGGAGCTACAACAGCTTCAGCTGGTAAACTTGGGGTTTTAACATGGCCACAGAAATCGTCACAGCCTGGAAACATTGGACAGATTATTTCCAGGACACCATCATTTCAGTGTGAGAACAATCCGTGGCCTCCAAGATCATCGGATTTCACAAACCAATTTTTTTTTTTTTTATCGGTTATTTTAAAACGAAAATATTCTGTGATAATCGTAATGGTTGTGAAGGCGGAGATTCATTACATAGTGGACAAGTGGAATTATAGAAGCTGAAAATATCAAATGCAGCAATACCTGAACACATTCAAACGTCCATTATTTGTTAGTAAACAAGAATGTAATGAAAACTTTTAATGAAGCTGGCAATTAAGTGAACTTTGAATTGAAACATTAACTATAAGTTACATCTTCATATATCCTGAAGTAGAAAGTAAATTAAAAAATTATTATATAATCATAAGATATCGAGCAAAGGAATATTTTATAGAATAAGACTGAAGAAAAGATGGGACAACAAAGTTATTCTGTGAGACAAAACAGGCTCAGAAACTGAATCGCAATGTTTATGATAATTATTATAAAATATACATATGTTAGAATACATTGATTCATATTATTTCACTTTTCCATTGTATAGAAAGTATTCTACTTAATAGAAACGGATTGTTTGTTTTATTTTTTATTTCCTGGTTTATTGTCGATATTTTCATGAAGAGTATTGAAGATCTGTCAATCAAACGTTGGAACAAAGCCATTCATTAAAACAGGAGAGTTGAATGAAAAGGACAATAACCCCTTAAAAATATTAAGGTATTCATTGTAAGCTTTTTTTTAAAGCTAATTAATATTTTTTATTTGTTTCTGTGTATCTAATCCACTTATTATTTTAATGTTTCTGGCCCTGCCCATCTGGTAAAATAACAGCTTTTTATTAAGAAACAGAAATATGATTGATCTACATCATTTTTGTTGATCTGTCTTCGCGTGCAATAAACACGGAACGCATTTGATACATTTTGATATTTAGTAACTACATAAAAGGTTGGTCGATCAGTTCCAAGTTTGGTTAAAATCGATTATATCTACTCCTTCATCGAGAAGCATAATGAAATCTCTGAAAAGTTCAGTATATTAACAATTAGAGAATCTCAGTACTGTCATTTCGTAACCCCGACAGCATTGTCACTCAAACTGTCGAACTTAGGAGATGATGTCGAAGTGTCGAATCTACTGAACACAAGAGATTCGCGAACTATCGATGTTTTTGGTATCTCTTTTTTAATTTCTGAAACAGCTGTCAAACTAAACTATTCTTACTAGTATCTATTGTTTTCTTGCCACTATTGATGGGCGAAACAAATTGATTGCAGAAAAATTTAAAAAGCCAGTTCTCGTAATGAACCAATTCTATTAAACAATCCCAAGTCATTACAAGAATCATAGCGAAATTTAAATTTGTATATTCCATAAAGTATTTTAACAAAGAAAGTCTTTCAAGTCTTTTAATTTTCTTTTTTATTCGTAATTTAACATATAAAGCTTAGCATTTGTTTCTTTAAATACCGTATGTGTGTTTTTATATTATAATGTTAATCACTAAAATTTTTACAAATGAAAAATTAACGAACTGAAATATAGACTTAAATTAAAATTGGATGATAAAACTGTAGTGAAGAATATTTACCATCCTGTCGTAGTTTAAGAATCGCTCCTGAACCTAAACGTGGGTTAGCGTTGCCACAGCAGCGTTGAAAGCGACTACAGCATTGTCTTCTATTGAGAACAGTACAAGACATACAAGGAGAACGCATGACTCGCCTCGGACGAACAGGAACAACAGCTACATTCGGACATCGAATATCACGTACCTCTTGAAACAGAGAGAAGAAAACAACCACCACTAAAGAAACTATCAAGTTTCCAGGCATTCTAGGAACAAACAATTTTAATGATGAAAGAAAATACATACACAAGAAAAACAATTTGATACCAGGTATTTAGCAAATTGAATATTATCATGGTAATATTAGTAAAATGTAACTACTTAAAGTTAGTTAAAGTTAGGTTGAAATTGAAATGTTATGAACGTTTTCAAAGTTTTTAGAATTCAAAGTAAGGTTATTTTAAGAGAAAAATGAATTAAGAGTGGAAAAGAATAAGAATCACTTTTAATATATTTTCCAAAGGAAAAATTCACTATTGCATTCTACCCTACCTGAACAGATGAGCCTGGGATCTTTATGATAAACACCAATCAGGGGTTGTAGATCACAAATATCTGTGCCTTCAAATTCTTCTTCCCATTATATCTATACATATATTTAGATATATATATACAGGGTGACCCAAATTAAAAAAATACAAGATGTTCCAAATTATCTCTGTAGGAAAAACTACTGGGTGAATCGCAACCACATACTGTTCTGAGAATACGGTTTCGATTTCTGAAGAAAATAAAAGGTCAAAACTAGGCTGCTAACGGTGAATTATGGCGCTGCTGTCCCCATTTTCATATTGCGACGTAGTCGAACCACCTACGCCTATAAAAGGAGTCATAAAGCATTTTTCACAAATCCATAACTAGCGCAGACTCTTGAAGCTCACCTTACCAGATCCCGTGTTACTTGTTAAACTCTTCTATCAACGAACCAGCAATGCAGCCACTGCACTTAAGGCATTTCGGCAGTTAAAAGGTTGACGTAGAGGTCCACTGACGATTACTAATCTTCGGAAAATGATTTTTCGTCTTGAAGAGACAGGATCTTTTGCTGGAAAACCCGGACGAGGTAGCAAGTGGACTGCAGAGAATTAAAGAAGTTGCAACTGCAGTAATGGAGCAGGGAATCGCAAATCCACATGGTAGTGCAAGTGCAATATCATGGGAATCGGATATCCTCTTTACGACAGTATAGAGAGATCAGCAAAATATCTGTAGGTTTTACTCCTATAAAATATCCCACAGTAAACAGTTGCTTTATGGTGATTATGATGCGCAGAAAGCATTTGCCTTGACATTTGTTGCTTGGAAGTTGGTGAATACTGTGCAGTGATGAGGCTCATTTCCATTTAAATTGTTCAGTAAATACCCATAACTGCCGTATTTGGTCTGACAGTAATCCACCTGTTCATCATCAAATTCCATTGCATTCACCAAGGGTAACTTTTCATGTGACTTGACGTCATTCGTCATCATTGATCATTACTTCTTTGAAGAAAACAGAGCATCAGGGCCAGTGACATGTGAAAGCCTTATTACGCTAAACATTTTCAGACGACAGAGTAATTAGCAGATCATTTCCCACGGCATGGCCGCCCCGATCACCGGATCTGAAACGCTGTGATTTCTGGCTGTGGGGCTACATAAAGAGCCTGGTTTATCAAGGCACTGTTCCGAACTTAGCTGTGTTAAAAGACAGAATTTCGCAATCTGTGAAACAACTCAACAACTCATGTCAGTTGCGTTCTGCTGTCGACTATATTGTGCAGCGATTGTAGAGCACGGCGATTTTGTATCTGTGATGCTAGTGGGATTCCATATATGATTCCAATAAAGTTATTGCACGCTAACTCTTTTTTTGCCGATTTTTAGATAAGTTAGGCAATATTCATATTAAGGAGACAGCAGAGCCACAGTTTCACCCTTAGCTGCCGAAATTAAACTACAGTAAAACCTCGTTAAGTCGTCACCCGAATAAGTCGTCGTTTAAGTCGTCGTTTTCCTTTGGTCCCGACAAGGTCTCATACACAATAATGTAAAACAACCCTCCTTTAGTCGTCACCAAATTTAATTCTACTCCGGATAACCCGTCACCCTCAAGAATGTCCAAAAGCATCTTTCTTCTCCATTTTGCATGTCATCGTATTGTCTTTTCAGCCCCGCCCCTTCACTTTAAGAAAGCCAAGCCTTTACGGGGAATTTTAGACCACGCCTGTCACCTCATTCCTTTACTACCCCTTCGGGTTCTTGGAATTTTGCTGCTAATCATTCAAAGCACACTTCTCGCTGCGACTCTGTCGAGTGTAGACGTTTTTCTTGACCGCTCCTGAGTGTGACTTCATTTCATAGCGAGTAAGCCCCGCTCTTAGGGCAATTTTTTCTCTTACAATTTCGTGGTTCGGTTACGTTTTTATTGTGGGGGTGATGAAAAGTAAGAGACTTCAATGGGCAGGGCATGTAGTGAGGATGGAAGAAACAAGGTGGCCCAAAATTGTATTGGATTGGACCCCAACAGGCAAAAGACCAGTGGGAAGACCTAGGAAGAGATGGATGGATGGATTGAAGGAAGACTTCTTGCGACTGGGACTTTCGGAGCGCTGGAGACGGGTAGCTGAAAATAGAGACAGATGGAGCCTTGGTTGTTACATCGCGCGGTCCCCTGGGCCTGATCGCGTAAAATAAAGTAAAGTAAGGTTACGTTTTTAACCTGCCAGGGAAACGAAAACTTACCTCGTTATCTTTTAAAAAAAAAAAAAACACTTAATTTTACTTTTTGAAAAATCAAATGTTTCGAAAACAGCTTTTGCCAAAGAACACCATATTCCCAGGACTATATTAAACGATATTCTTTCATCGAAACAAGGAATAGAAGAAGCTGACTGCAAAGACAATGGAAAGAGAATGAGGAATTCGAAGTTTGACGAGATCGAGGAGGTTTAAGTTGGATGGCTAAAACATACCAGATCGCAAAATGTGCCGATTTCTGCCGTAATTCTCAAAGAAGAAGTCATGGAAATTGCTAAGGAGTTGAACATTGAAGACTTCGGCGGCAGCAATCGTTAGCTGGAACATTTCAAAGACAGACATTGCCTTTCTTTTAAAACAATTAAAATGTGGTGACTATAAAAAGGTATTTTTTTTTTATTTTCCACTCATTCATTTGCATGTATTGATCTTATTTTTCTCACCGAATCCTAGAGCAATTCATGAAAATACTGTATTTCAGTGTTGTTGTTTTTTTTTGTTTTGTTTTTCCTATAGAGAGGTCTAAACACCTATTTAATTTGGATCATCCGGTACATCTTTATGAAAAGTAGGCTTTTCCCAATTATAATACGAAATACGCCAAAATTAAGAATGGGAAGCATTATCTTCATTTATTTAGTCTATTAATAACATGCTACTTTATTTATTTATTGGCAAAACACTGGTTATGAAAAGAAAATATTGGTATCTCTTTAGAAACCTGAGCCTTCGTCATAGCTACGGTATAAAAACCTGATTGATTACTAATAACATGTTTACACAAAACGTAATCATTGCTATTCAGGATTACCATCGCTCCTCCTTTATCAGTTATCGTAAACGTAAGCGAATTGTTAAGTTCCCGGAGCGATTCTAATTCCTTAATTTGTTGATCGTTCAAAGCACATTCGGTTCTACGTTTATGCTTAAATCCTCCATCTAACCTTCCCACTGTTCGTCTTAGGGTCGACCTTTCCACCGGGTCAGGTACGAACCTAATCTTTTCTTCCAATCTTACAATCTTAATATATTCTTAAGTTTTACAGATCTTACTACATTCAGTTTATCCAACATCTTAAAACGGAAACATTCCGGAAAACCCAGTAGGAAACCGAGATTGACCACAATATGAAATACTGTATTTCTGAAGATTACTTTACTGATTAAAAAATAACCGATTTTAGTTGTACTCATCTAAAGATGTTTAAGTTCGTGAATTTCATTTGACAAATAGAAGCAGATTTAGAACTTAATATTCAGAAGGTTGTTCACGATAACCGTGACCGATTTTGAAGCAGTCTCATTTTACGTAAACCTTTCCTCCACCAGCCATAGTTTTCTATATTCTGCTCAAAACATCTAGCAATAGCCCAGCAGCGTAATTTCCACTGGAGAAGACTTTTTCGAAAATCAAGAGAGGAATAGCATCCCTCACCTCCTTACACTTTCCAGAGCCCTGCTAATGTTCTTGGATGATGGTTTCCTAGGCCTTGATTTAATTGGTCAAACCAACAAAAGTCCATTGGTGAAGCAGAGTGACCATAGTTGAACGCGCTGCTGGCCGGATGCCTTATCTTGATGGAGAAAGAATTTGTTGCAGTTGTTTCCGTAAAGTTCTGGAATGTCGTTTCCAAATATTGATTCTAAAATGTTGGTTTGATAATATTGTGCATTAATTTCCACCTTTGCATCCACATTATGAATTCTAAAACGTTCTTTTGAATTACACCGGCAGCTACTTTAAGAAAACTTCCGCTGGCTGTCAAAGCAAAAAAACATACCATACAAAAAAACCCAGATGCCCTTCGGCAATAATACAAACAAACTCATATTAAAACATTTACAGAAATATGCAAATCTTATGAATTCAGAAACAGTAAACTTTACTCCTGTAGTACTTTCTGCCATGAAGTAATTCCATATCAACTTATCTTAAAACTTTAGAATTTCTTAAGAATATCATCACTAAATTAAAGACGAATATTATTTTAGAATCTTTCAGTACAGATAAAAAATAATCGAGAATTTTAAACTTGATTACAAAATCTCTATTCAGTTTCGATATGTTTGATCACAATGATACCATCTAGGTTCCAGGATTGAGCGAATCTTAATGCATGTTCCATAACTAAAAGCTGCCTGAACTCATTGTAATAGACACGTCTTATAAGTATATTATGATAAAATAGAATTATTGACAAAACCATAGTAGATTATGGACTTCATTTTCAGTAACAAAGTAGAATTTGAGTTAAATGAATTTGATTTCTGTATTCTGAATTTTGGTTTAATATATAAATAGTAAATATAATTTTCAGTACAATGGTAACTTCTGCTGCTTCAGATACAACACAGCTTCCTCTAGATATTGTGACTGAAGCTCTAAGCTCTGGAAAAGAAGCTGTAACAATGTTTGAGGTTGGCCTCATTATTGGAGCTAGACGGGCTGGGTCAACCTACCAGAACATCGCTACTTGGTTGGGACTATCTCTCAGCTGCGTCTACAGAAAATAGTGGTTGTGGAGTGCAGGAAGGCTAAAGCTAACTGCATCCATTAAAACAAAACAATACAAATCCCAGCAACCAGGCAACATCAAGAAGTTCACTCCAACATTGGAAATCACCAATGTTTTCAAGGCTAAGCAGAAGCAGGCAGAGAACATTGTTATCAAAGTGGCTGGAACCCATCTAAGTGATTTCGAGAAAGGTGTGATCATTGGTGGTCGAGCGATGGGTGGTTCTGTTGTCGAAGTAGCTAACCTTGTTGGATGCTTAAAGTCAACAGTTTCATCAGTCTGCTGTAAGTTGAATAACAACAAAAGCCAAAGTCAGTCTCAGAAAATGAGAAAATGGAAGAGATTGAAGAAGCTTACATGGAAACTCCTGCTGCTGAAACTGGTGTTATCATGGTTGAAGTAGATGCACAATGATTCATTTTCAAGAGTGACTTTTCGTGAGAATTGCAGAGACAGAATTAAGAAGTTTTTAAGTAAATAAGAGAAGTTGGATATAATAGAATTACTTTCATACTATTACTGTAGTAATGAACTTTGGTTCTTTGTCCATGAATTAGAAATATTTTCATTTCGCAATTAAACTATTATTGGTAATATTTAAAAGGAATAGCAATTTGATAAAACGAATTTTTGTTTTTTTTTATAAGTAATCGCCAATCTCACAAAATTATTTTGAAAATAAAAGTAAAAATGTATTAATGTTATACAAATCTATTTAAAACTGTTCATACGAAATTTATCCTTCCTTTTTCTTTTTATCTCTTTTTGTTTATAAGTTAGCTTTCTATTTTAAATGTTTCAAATGTTGTCAGTGTGTTGAAGTTTTCGGAATAAAGAAATTTTCGTTTATTTTTTATCAAGTTCTTTTGAAAACGAATAAAAAATGTGGAAAATAAATTGTTTAAAAATTTGCTTGTATAAAGTTACTGAATGTTAGTTTTGTTATATTGTTTGGTAATAAAGAAAGCTGAAAAAGATAAGGCGTATTGATATTTTATTATAACTTTAATAACTTATAAAAAAGTAAGATACATATAATAAATATACAACGCACAATAAGTCTTGTCTAAAATGCGTTGCAAAAGAGTTTTATTTCCTAAGTAAGGAATATAAATTATTTCTATTACTACAAAGAAAACATAATTATCCTATTACCCAACATTATATTCAATTAATATCTCCTTTTCATAACCAGTGTTTTGCCAGTCAGTAAAATAATTTCAGATTTAATATTAGTAAGTTCAAAAGAACTAAGAAGCCTACTTTTTCTTACGTTATTTTTTTTTCATTTGTAAATAAATTAAACAGCATATTATTAATTGACCAAATCAATGAAGATAACGCTTAATACCGGCGTATTTCGTATTCTGATTGGAAAAAAGGAGATGCTTAAGGCCATTAGAGAATCAGTTTGTTTTCTTTGTAGTAAGGGGGGGGGGGGGGGTTGTGGGACCCTCGAGACTTCTAATAGTATTAGCCAACAAAAAGTTTGTATTTATTACCACATAATGTCTGATTTGATTTTGTGAAATTTGATCAAAAAAAGTATATTATGAAGTGTTTCAATGGTATTTTGAATTTGGTAGCTAATTGATACATTTAGCAGTTGATAAAATAAAATAAAATAAAAAAATACTCACTGAGTTTCTCATAGATTATAACAAAACGATGACTCCCACAACAACAACCAAAAAAAATGAAATCCACCTTTATTGGTTAGATCTTTTATTGAAATACACTCTTCAAATAATTTGGTAATGTTGAAAATTGTCTGTTTGGTTTGTAAATTTCAGACTTCAACTAAATAATTTAGTTGAAAAGCATTTTATAATTTGGAATATTAAATAAAATGTTGATTGGAATTTTTTTTCTCTATTTTTGGTGAAGCATTGTTAGAAGTAATTTTCTGATTTTTAATATATATACTAGACGGGTACCGTCGCTTCGCTCCGGAACCCTTGCATATATAGCATTAAAAAAAACTTATTTATTTAGCAAATTATGATTGAGATCGGAGAATATACGACTTTCCAGCCCATTGTGGCCTTTTCCGCTTAACTTAGGTGCATTGTGGGTTGGCACCACACACCTGGGTTTGTCGCCACACACTTCATGGTCAGTTTGCCAGATTATTCCCTATCCCGTGGGAATTTCGAAAAATCCGGCCTTATTCCTTGTCGACATCATAAAGGGAACCTCTGTGCAAAATTTCAGTTTTCTAGGTCCATGGGTTTGGGGTGGGCGTTGATGAGTCAGTCAGTGAGGGAGTCAGTAATTTTTTTTTTATATACGTAGATTTTTATGAATTTTGTTTTGTTAAACTCATTGATTAGTTCTTCACAGATTATATTTTGATCTGTTATTTTCTCCTTTCCAACTCTTATTATCCGAGATTCGTTCTTTACATATTCCTTTCGATATCATGCTTATTTATGAAAATATGATCTACATTTGTTTTCGTATTTCCATGAATTATACAGTTGTTTCTTGTTGTTCCGTAAAGACAATTTTTGAAAACATTATTGCACATAAGTTTTAGGTATTTCTATAGGCTACTGTATTGTTTTTATTCATTTTGAAAAGATCTACATTTACGTCGCCAATTAGTATAGTTGGACAGTTGTTTAATATATTTTCATTTTTTATGAATAGATTCTCTAATTCTTCATTTAATTTACCTTTCTTTGTGTTTTGTTGGTTTATATAGGGCTAAAATGTTAATATTTTGTATTTGATAACACAAACACATTTTTGATAACGAAACATATTAGGTTTTATTACAAAACTTCATGATAAATAATGTGTTTTGTGAAAATTCTTGAATCATTTTCCAAAAGATTTCCTTGCTCCGACGTTTTAGTAATTTATAATTTAACATTTTGTTTATAGAATGACAGACAGAATAACCTTTTTTATAGTATACGTTTTTATTATATATAATAATAATAGCCGGGTACCGTCGCTTCGCTCCGGAACCCTTGCATATATAGGATTCAAAAAACAAACTTTATTTATTTAGCAATTTAATGTTGCGATCGTCGGAGAATATATAACGTTGTGGCTTCTCCGTTGTGGCTTCTCCGTTGGATGTATTGCGGGTCGGCGTCACACACCGAAAATTCACATTTTTGCATGTATCTTGCAAACGCTGAAGCGTTTGTGAATAAGTGATACATCGTTCGATAGAACTTTCAAATACCAACATTTTCTCAATATAATGTTATCTTCCATCTTTTATACTTTTCGTTTAAATTGAGGAAAAGTCAAAATTTGATCCTTTAAAAGGCACCATCTTGGAAACCAAAAACTTTTTTCGAAAGATTTTTTTTAGCATTTTGTATGTCTTAAAAAGATCTACATTTTATCCATTTACATGACCAATCTATCTCTTATAGTTTGGTCAGAAAATTGGAAAAACATAGAGTCTTATGACAGACAGAATAACGCTTTTATAATATCAGACTAGCTGTACCCGGCATGCATTGCAATGTCACGCATTGCAAAGAAAGAAAGGCCCGGTATCGGTCGGGGGTGGGACACTTATGTCCTTGTGTCGCCTTCCCTCCACCCAAGTGTGGTGTCGCTGTCCTCCATAGGAGAGCGATTTTTCACTTTTTGCAATAGAGTTTGGGGTCCGAGAACGGATCCTAAATTTAAGGGCCCGGTGTCGGTCGGGAGAGGGACACTTATGTCCTTGTATCGCCTTCCCCCCACCCAAGTGTGGAATCCCTGCCCCAATAGGAGAGCGAATTTTTCACTTTTTGCAATAGACTTTGGGGCCCTAAATATAAGGGCCCTGTGATCTAAGGTAGCCTATCTTTTGCGCAGAGTCCTAAAGAATAATTCAGCAAAGTTTGGTCCAGATAGGTCAAAGGGCCTAGGAGTGAATACGGAAGAAAGAAAGAAAGAAAGAAAGAAAGAAACATTCATTTTTCTACATATAGATGTATATATACGTAATAATATTTCATACTAACATATATGCTCGTCAACAATGACGGGTAACAATGTGACGGCTATTATTTTAAATAGAGTGTTTGCTCGTCATATATATGGCTGATAGGAAATTAAAATGAATGCATTGCTAGGAACCTTAAAGAATTTGTTTATTGGAAGACTTGATTATAAGTCACATTTGTTGATTATAATCCAAGTGTATGCAATTATCATAGTGAAAGTGAAACATAAGAAACAATTGATAAATAAGTTTATAAGAAAGTTAAGTTCGTGATCATTTTGTTGTATTAACAATAGTTTTCACTTACTCAGGTGATTGCTTTTGTTGTGATTTCGCAGCTGTTGATTTTGTGGTGTTAAGTCGTAGAATAACGACGCGACGGAAAAGTTCAATAAATCAATATTTATTCTTGTACTATAGCAATGAAAGAAAAGTATATATATACGTTGCTTAATACTGAAATCTCAAGTAAGGAATTATATTTGTGAATTCGCAAGAAATATTAATTCACAAATAAAGGTTATTTCAGGTTAACAGCCGTTATCATAGAAACAGAGTTTCATCAGATTCCGGAGATTATTATGAAGTGCCAAATGCGTTCATCATACCGTGTTGTGATACTTATATATCCTTCAAGATTTATTGACGGATAAAGGTTGCAGGACTTTGTTCTAAGAAGAACCAAGTAAGTCATATTTATTCCAAGTTTACAGTTTTAAGGAACTCTGAAAAGAAGTGTCAACGATAGATTAACATTGCTATGAGAATCGTTTTAAAACGAACTGAGTTACTTAAAGAGTGAAAAAGACTTAGTATTAACTGTAATATGTTAAAGGAATAGTAGAACACGTAACGTCATAAAGTTGATATATATTGATGAACTTTTCTTGTTGAAATGAACTTTGAAAGAGTACTTTGCCATCAGTGGGCATTCGATGTTTGTATAAATGTACCAGAACTTTTAGTTGTAAAATAAATCTATCTTGTTTCATGAATATAGACTAATAGTATTCTCTGTTACAAAGTCAAGTTAGGAATAAGGTTACATTCCATTAAAGATTTATCCTCAGACGGTTATGGGACCAGGATACACGCTATTTCCACTGCGCAAATACTTTTAGTCTTGATATTGGAAGCAAGTTTAAATGTCCTATTAGGAAATTTATGAAGATAGAACTAGTGTTACGAGTGATATCGTTTATTACAGAACGAGTAATTGTATAAGGACTTATATATCATAAAGGCTAGTAACATTTTAAGGTTCAGTGGCGACAACTACAATAGATGGAAGATGCAAATTAGGATAACGCTCCAGAAAGATGGTCTATGGGACATCGCCAATACCCCGCTTTCCAACTTCCAGGAGATGGGGGACAAACCAATAAAATATAAACTGTTGAACAAGGCACAGAAGGCAGTTGGACTTATATCTGATTCCATCGAGGAGAGGTTTAGGATGTTAATAAAAGAGGACAAAGATCCGCATAAGTTGTTGCAAGAACTCGAAAGAAAATACAATGTTGTTGATAAATTAAAAATATCCGACTTAAAGCGAGATCTCTATTCTAGTTAGCAAACTAGCTAATGATGAAAACCTTCCGGACAACATTCTTAAGCAAGTTAATCGTTGCTGACATTGCAGCGAAAGGCGGTTCAATTCCCGATGACGAATTTAGCCACATAATTCTTTCTGGGTTACCGGAGGATTACGATTCTGCTACCCAAGGTATTTGGTGTTACAAGAAACAAACAATTACAATTCTGAAATTAGTTATTGAGCACATATTGCGTGAATACAAAAGAAAACATAGCAATATTAAGCCTCCCGAGAGCTCAACCGGGGAATGTCTCAAAAGTTCAATCCAAACCAAGGACACAAGTAAGCCTGGGAAATCGTTTGAAGGCAGAAGATGCTACAACTGCGGTAAAGTTGGACATCTTGCAAGATTTTGTCGCAAGAAGGGTTCCAGAAATCCATCTGATTCGACGGTTCGAGACCAAAAAGAGAATCGTGGAGTTAAAACCAAAAATAAACAATTTTCAGGAGTTGTCGTTCTATTTGAAGATAATAAAGAGCCCGAAAAGAAAATGAATTGGTATATTGATAGCGCATGCACCAGTCACATCTGTAATGATAAACGTTTCTTCATCAACTTTAAAGAATTAAATGATCCTATTCAAGTATTTGGAGCTTCTTACAAGCCTGTGGAAGTTATAGGACTGGGAACTGTGAAGTTTACCATTAATTTGTTAAATGGTAAAACCCAAGAAGTACTTCTTCATAAGACATATTTTGCGCCCGACATGTCAGTGAACTTAATATCCGCAGGAAAGTTAGATGATATAGGTTGTACGCAACGCATTCAAAGGAATCTATACACTGTCAAAGACAAATGGGGAAAGACTGTAATAGTGGGTAGAAAATCTGACAATTTGTACAAAGTAAGTTACATTCCATTGGCTGGAAAATCAGAATCAGTTAGCTTCTTTAATGAAGGTAAACATAAGATGTATATATTATGGCACAAAAGACTTGGTCATCTGTCGCTAGCAAAAATGCGAATTATTAAAGGTAATAATTTGTTGAGAGGTTTGGAGACTGTTAGCATTCCGAAGGATGATAGGGAAACATTCTGCGATAGCTGCAAGCGAGGAAAATCAACGAATATCCGCCATAAAAGAATAAGTGAGATCCGTTCATCAAAGCCACTTGAATATGTCTATTCAGATTTGTGCGGTCCCATTCAATCTACAGAAAGTCAACAAAAACAATACATACTGACGTTCGTTGATGACTATTCTCGCCGTAGTTTTGTTCAAGTAATCAACAGTAAGGAGAATGTACATGAAAATCTAAAATCTTTCATCGCATATGCTGAGAGGTCATGCGAGCATAAAATCAAGCACCTACTGACAGACCAAGGAACCGAATTCATTAACAAATCCAATAATGAATTACTTAAAGCTAAAGGAATAAAGTTTCAACATTCATCAGCATATCAACCTGAGCAGAACGGAATAGTAGAGCGTTTCAACCGATCCATACTTGAAACAGCCAGAACCATGCTTGTCGAAGCAAGACTGTCACTAAATTATTGGCACTATGCAGTTAAATGTGCAAATTACTTATTGAACAGAACTCCTCACAGAAGTATAAATAATGAGATCCATTTAACCCGTTGGTACGGGAGTGAAAGAACACCAAGCGTTCAACATCTTAAAAAATTCGGATGCGTCGCCTATTTGAAGATCCCACAGTCAGCAACAAGTTTGATCCAAGAGTTCGTAAGGGAATCTTTCTTGGATATTCCACCGTAACAAGGGGATATATTATATATGACGTTGAGAAACGTAAAATAGAAGAAACTAGGAACGTTTCCTTAAATGAAAACAAGCGAGGTTGTGAGCTGCTCATCCATAATGATTTCAAGAAAGAAAATTATGATCTTCTAAAGGCAAGTTCAGAAAGAAGGAAATGTAAAGATCCAAGTTCGTCTGAAGAGAATATATCAGAAAACGCCACTACAGAAGAAGATAACGATACTGAAGAAATCAAAGTTTCGCAAGACAGTACAGAAAGTGATAGTGACAATAGTGATCCAGAAAATGCACAGTCTGATAAAGATAATACATACATGAACTTAAGAAGGAGAAAAGTTTCACGCAATCCCAGTGTTAATATCAATGTAAGTAAATGCAAAGAAGAACCATCCAGCTACTCCGAGGCAATCCATGGTAAGGAGAGTACAAAATGGAGGGAAGTAATTGCCCAAATCAAGAATTCGGAGGAACACCAAACTTGGATTGAATCAGAGGTCCCTGATTACATAAATCTATTAACGACACAGTGGGTGTTTAAAATCAAAAAGGACGACACCGGCAAACCCTGCAAGTACAAAAGTAGGTTAGTAGTCAATGCTTTCATGCAGAGAAAAGGTATCAATTATGAACGAACAACGCCTAACCTGTCAAATATCAGATTATTATTAGCATTAGCCGTTCAGAACAATCTAGCCATCCATCAATGTGACGTCAATGGAGCCTACTTAAACGTCATCATGGATAACGATATTTACATCGAGGTCCCTGAGGGCGTAAGTCTTAAAGATCGAAATTGCAATGGATTAAAGCTCGTTAAATCACTTTATGGCTTAAAACAGGCGGGTAGAAATTGGTACGAAACACTGCATCAAAAACTGAAGGAGAATGGTTTTGAAGCTTTAAGAACTGAACCATGTATTTTTGTACGTAAAATAGGTAAAGAAAGGTAAATCATATTGGTTTACGTTGACGATATGCTTATAATTGGAAAAGACACACATATCATCAATGATTTAAAGGACTCTCTAAACCGTATGTTTGGAATCAAAGACCAAGGGCAGATAAATAATTACATTGGTTTAAATATTAATTATCAGCGTGGAAAAGGTAGCATGTCAATTTCTCAATCACAATTCATTCTGGACCTATTAAGAAAATATCAAATGGATGAAAGCAAGTCAGTAGATACGCCAATGATTGAAGAATCAAGAAAACTTCAAAATACTGAAGAAGAGACAACTTTGCTAAACAAGGAGGAACATTTGAAGTATAGTAGCATAATAGGAAGCCTTAGTTACGTAAGCAATTGTACTTGACCTGACATTGCATTCGCGGTAAACAAGTGTTCTGAGAAGAACAACTCACCTAATGCTAATGATATGAAAAAGGTGAAAAGGATCCTCAGATACCTACGTGGAACAATAAACCTTAGGTTAATGTTTTCCAAAGAAGAAGTGTGTATGCGAGGAGTATCCGATGCAAGTTTAGGTAACCGATCGAAAGGAAAATCGACCTCGGGTTACATCATATACGTCGGCAAATGTGTTGTTTCGTGGGTTTGTAAGAAACAAAGTCTAGTGGCTCATTCCACTCAAGAGAGTAAGCTGGTGGCGTGTTGTGATTGCGCCAGAGGCATCATGAGTTTTAAAAGAGTCCTCGAAGAATTAAAGTTTAAAGAATTGCCGAAATCATCAAGTAAACTTCTATGTGATAACCAACCCACCATACAGATGATATATGATCAGGATAATCAATCTCGTAGCAAACACATCGATCTTAAGTACTATGCATTAAAGGACTGTGTGAAAAAGGGTGAGATCAATCTAAAGTATGTTCCAAGCAAAGACAATGTAGCTGACATCTTGACAAAAGAACTCAGTAAGTCGAGAAGTGAAGAATTAAGGTTAAGGTTAAACCTTTTATTCAAGTAAAGTGATATCTTCAATATTTCGTTTATGTTCACTATATTAATTGGAGGGAAGAATTGTTGATTATAAATCCAAGTGTATGCAATTATCATAGTGAAAGTGAAACAGAAGAAACAATTGATAAATAAGTTTATAAGTAAGTTAAGTTCGTGATCATTTTGTTGTATTAACAATAGTTTTCACTTACTCAGGTCATTGCTTTTGTTGTGATTTCGCAGCTGTTGATTTTGTGGTGTTAAGTCGTCGAATAACGACGCGACGGAAAAGTTCAATAAATCAATATTTATTCTTGTATTATAGCAATGAAAGAAAAGTATATATATATACGTTGCTTAATACTGAAATCTCAAGTAAGGAATTATATTTGTGAATTCGCAAGAAATATTAATTCACAAATAAAGGGTTATTTCAGGTTAACAGCCGTTATCATAGAAACAGAGTTTCATCAGATTCCGGAGATATTTGTGTTATTATGAAGTGCTAAATGCGTTCATCATACCGTGTTGTGATACATACACATCATTCAAGATTTATTGACGGATAAAGGTTGCAGGAATTTGTTCTAAGAAGAACCGGTTCAACTGCATTATGCGGTAACCGGAAGTGGAGGCTTTATTTGTTTCGGTTTCGGAAACTCACTTCGCATAGGAATACATTAGCTAATTAATCACGTGGTTTCTCAACCAAAAAGATTCATTTTTGAATGTTTTTGGCGATGGCGTCTCCATATTTTGTGGATTCGAACTTATGGTGTCTGCTTATTAGAAAATATCTGCTGCTTTCTGTGATTTCATTTTGATTTTTAAAGTTACAAAATGATCCTAGAAGACATTAAACTATCCAGGATATCGGCATTTATCTTATTTATGGAGGTAAATTTATCCTTTTAATGTTATGCTTCAGAAGTTAGGCCTAATTGGTTGTTCGGCATTTTTTTTCTAATTTTCTTAAAAATAGTTTTAATGAATCGAATGCGGTTATCGTAAATATTGACTTGTGGCTTTAATTTTGAGGCACCCTTCCAGCAAAATGGCATTCCTCGTAAATATTCAGGTTTTTCTCTATCGTTTAATGATGGTCTAATTTTTATTGTGAAACATATTAACGAATAGTCAATTAACAACCCTAACTTTTTGTCAATATTAAGTGTGCTCCCTTCTAGCAAGAGATCCTTTTTCTGGATAATCTAACCTTTTGTAAATATTAAGTGTGGCTCCTTGTAGTAATAGATCCTTTTTCGGTATTCGGTTTCGATTTTTCTATTAAATTTCTAACATGTGACGTCAACTTCCGGTTCCGGCTTCCGGAAATAGTTCCAAAACAGCCATATTTCACAAGGAGAAAAAAAAACATTCACTTCCGGTTACCGTAATATACTGTTTTACCGAAAAACCAAATAAGTCATATTTATTCCAAGTTTACAGTTTTAAAGAACTCTGAAAAGAAGTGTCAACGATAGATTAACATTGCTATGAGAATCGTTTTAAAACGAACTGAGTTACTTAAAGAGTGGAAAAGACTTAGTATTAACTGTAATATGTTAAAGGAATAGTAGAACACGTAACGTCATAAAGTTGATATATATTGATGAACTTTTCTGGTTGAAATGAAATTTGAAAGAGTACTTAGCCATCAGTGGGCATTCAGTGTTTGTATAAATGTACCAGAACTTTTAGTTCTAAAATAAATCTATCTTGTTTCATGAATATAGACTAATAGTATTCTCTGTTACAAAGTCAAGTTAGGAATAAGGTTACATTCCATTAAAGATTTATCCACAACATTGCGAGGGAAAATTCGAACATCATTTAGCAAATGACCTTGACCGTCGGTTTTATTCTATGAGTACTTTGATGCTGTCTCTGTTTCATGAATGAACAATGGAATATAAAGCTAGCCATCTGAAAATATCGACTAGCTCAAAAAACCTACCACGATTGTAAAAGATGAAATTGTTGCGTTACACACAGATAGAGCTGCGTCATATGAGATTTACAGGGCAACTGTCCCGCTTTGCACACAGATGGATTGCATTATACCCAGACGGACAAACAGAACTGAAAAACTATATAAGAGATTACCGCTTGGCACATTCTAACTTTTGTGATTTTTCAATACAAGTACTGGTTTTGCTGATGAAATCTTTGTTGATGATGTTTTCTAAATGACATAGAGTCGTTTAAGAAACATTCCCGGAATAAACTATTCCATACCCTCTCTTTATTAGTTCCCTTTGTTATCGCGTCCCTTAGTTTGAGAACAGCTGTCTTAAAGATATTTAGTTTCAAAAATAAAGTGCAAAATTTTCTTTTTCCTGTTTGAAAATTTTTGATAGTGCAACAAAAATGGGCTGTACGTCATCCTGTTACTCTGTAAGCTCTGTTCGCCATCGTTTGTTGACGAATGGTGAGTGATGAAGATCCGTTGGTGCAACTTCCCTTGATGCTGCGACAATGAAGTTACGGAAATTAATTGGACAGACGATATTTTCCAATGAGTCTCTATTCAACTTGATCGTTCATAATTGTCCGATCCTATATAGAGACATATGATGAATGGTTACAGGCATTATGCATTTTGAATCATTACATGGCTTTGATGAAGTGCTGTGGTGTACTTTTGGGTTCAATTGATGATTCCGCCTAGTACTTCTAGTCGGAACTTTGCTATACAATCAAAAGACTGGAAGAAACCGCTCCAGGTGAAGAGTAGACCACCAGGATATAATGATGGTGGCCATAATTGAACAATCATTTAAACTCTCACAAGATGCCGAATAATAATCTATCAAGTTAACTAGTCTAATTATTACAATATCTATTACAATATCCTACATTTAATGTACAAAATTGATTAATCTTTTTTCGTTCAGCTAACATCAGTGCCACTTCTAAAGACACTATAGAAGCGAGCCTAATAGATATTTATATTAACATTGACAAGCGAAAATAATGTATAACTCGGAAATAAATATAATAGTAGACTTTCAGCTTTATGGGATACTTCGTTGCTAATATCTTGATAATGGCATTGAGAGAATCTCGAATACCAAGTTGACTGAATATATTTATTTGCTTTCAATTCCAAAATGATGAAAGATAAAAAAATCGTATTATTATGTGATTATTATATACTAGGCCTACTCATCTGAATGCATTTGTAGCCATTATATTGTAATCACACCACCATTGACTACTATTCTCATCAAGAAGAAATACGTTTGTAATCCAAATAACAGATTTAGTGTTGTATCAAGGCCGTGAGGCTGTGTTGTCGGTAAGACATTGGCTCTGAGTTCTGTTCTCATGTGAGTTTCGTGGTTTTGATTGCGATTCGCTCTTCACGGGATTCTTCCATTTCCCCTGCACTACTTCCACCATTCTTTCTCAATTTTTCTGTCTGTCTTTCCCTTTTCAGTGAATAGCCATCTCTATACGCTATAGAATTGGCTGTGTTCAGTGGGTAGCACAGTAGACCAACGGTCGAGGTACTCGGTATTCGTGCCACCCACACTTCAAATATGATTCCTTACGCCCAGACTGCAGATGATGAGGGAGCGGATCTGGCAGCACCTTTACCTCTTCCATTATGAATCCTTTAAAAAAAAATTAGAGAATCAAGAAAGACAATGAACACGCACAAATTACGTAAAGGATTCGCACCCCAAGCTGTCATCGTGAAAAGACTGAGACGGACCGTTTCGTCCTTTTTAGGACTCATCTGCCAGCCAAACTCCACCGATAACAGGCTCAGAAGGTGCGAGAGGTTACGATCCTGGTTCATGCTCCCAAGAACGGACTCCCCCCCCCCCCAAAGAAATCCACAACAAAAATTAATAAAATTAAAAAATACAATAGTTCCTTGACCTGCAACTCGCAAGGCACAAAAGGAATTTTATAAAAGCATTAAATAAGAACTACGCCGTAAATAGAAATTATTAAACGTTCTTTAACGTGCGGAGTGAACTAATCAAGAAACACAATGAGCACGCACAAATTACGGAAAGGATACGCATCCCGAGCTGTCATCGTGAAGAGACTGGGACAAGAAATTAGAGAACTCGCAGTGATAGTATCAATGTAGATTTTAAGTTTTAACTTTTTTGAGAAATTAGCTTTTGAGTTTGGATCCCTAACTTCTTATCACTGCATATCATAATCAATCTACATCTTTCAGTCAATATTGTAATGATTTTTACCAGCATTTATTCTGTTATTCTCTATTTATTTTATCTTATCTTATTTTTTGTTACTTGATTCTATTGTTTTATTTAAATTTATCTTTGGCAGTGCTTCTAATCTTTGATTTGTCATTATTTAAAAAGTCAGTTATAAAACAGTTAAACCTATGTGTAATTTAAAAACGCCAATCAATTTGTAAAGCCCGGCAACCAATCAGAGCATTGGAAGTAAATCTATTTAAACCCATTCATTATTTAAATAAAGCAGATCTTGCCAGATTTTACGATCATTCGATATAGTCTTTATTTTCCCGAACCAGTTGCCTAAAACTTTCACCACAAATATCAAACCCGATCATTGAAGTTTAAATATTCTGTGATCAATAATTGCAGCTATTTAGAAACCTTAACAGTGACTTCTATTGACTGTATTTATTCCCTATAGATGTTTAAAGCATTAGCTGAATTAAACTACATTAAAATTACTGGATATTGGAATTGCTATTTATTTCCACACTGGCGGATTTTCTCTGCATTAATTCTTTATTCGATGTATGTTAATAATATATGTTAAAAAAACAACAGCACTATAAATGTTAAACAATATCCTACAATATCCTTTGTATCTCCCTCAAAGATGTGGATAAACAATCTGAGAGAGTAGGGAAGTGATAAGAGAACTAATAATTGATAGAATAGAGAATAGTTTGTTAGTTTCATAAGAAGAGTATTTGTTCAGAAGAATAGAAATCCTGCACAGTTTTCATTTCAATGGAATTATTTTTATAACGATGTTTTACATTTGAATTTACCTTCTATTTACAGCATTGGCTTTCACCAAATAATTATGGATATACAGTTAATTGTTATGAATTATTAGGACAAAGTGATATCATTTATCATATTTCCAACAATCATTCTAAGAATAATAACTGTCAGCACGAATAACAGTAACTTTTCATTCTGTTTGATGTCATGGTAACAAACTCATTTCGTTTCAATCTAGCGGATGTCGAAAGAAAGGACAAAGTTTTGAACTGAATTTTTTTAGAGGTTTTTATTTAATTATAAACTGGAAAATTCAATCCTGCTTACGAGCCATTTACGTCATTACTGAAGCTAAAAGGTAAGAACGTGCATAAAAACAGTACTTAAATAAATAGAATGTCTCATTTTCATAGAATTTCTTATTTTGAAACTAAACACATAATCAATTCAAGATTTCAGTTAATGATTTAAATATGAAATATCATAATTCTTAGGTGATCACCTATTTTTAAACTAAGTTAATGGAGGAAAGCAAAAAGAAATTAAGTTTTATATTGATTTCGTTTCAAAGTGATTTTAATAGAATACAAAAATCTCGTTTTACCGTTTGCATTTGTAGCGAAATCGTGATGGTCAGCTTCTACAAATTATTAATTTTTACAAGTAATTGAAGGCATTTTTAACTTTTATAAGGAATCTATCTTTATAATCATTAATGATAGAATAGATAGATAGATAAAGATTGATTTTCTTTTTTTTTAGTTTTTTATGAGAAAAAAAAGTATCTGTTGTTCTGTTATCTATACATATACATAAAAAGTCAAAGTTCGTATTTTTGTATGTAAGTTCTCTCTGCAATTTTACACCCTTTGAACCAACTTTTGTATAGTTACTCTATATAGAAAAATATAGGCTACCTTTGAACCTCGACACACCATCCTCTCTCCCTGAAAAGGGATTAAATCCCTTCCTATATATACCTGGTGACGACAATGGGAACAACTCAAATATTGTTGTTCACAATAGCGCCGCATAGTAACCTGATGTCAAAAACTAGAACTAAAATATTTTTGTGCATTAATCTCTTCCGCATTTCAGATCTGGGAAAGTTTCGAAGTGATCTCACAATTTCATTGTCTTTCTCATTCACATCAGGACATTCAGTTTTTTGTAACCAGTATGAAGAACAGGTCTTTCAGCTAGTGAATAAATATTATAAAATAATCTTGCAAGTTACATCTTTTTAATAATATTTTATATAATAATATATTAATATTTTAACTTTCTTTAATATATATCGTGGTCTTTCTGATAATTTGAGTAGCATTTCTGCTTTCTAAATTTCGGTTGAATTTATGTCTATTAAATATAATTTTCCATTTTTCAATAGAAATGGCTGCTTTAGATGCGAATAAGCTTTCAAAATTTGCAGGATCTCGTAATAAATTAATAGCAAGGTTTTAGGTTGGAGTAATTGTTGGAGCTAAACAATATTAAAAAGAAACATATAAAAGATATAACACGTATGCAACATATAAAAAGATCAGTGATCTGCCAGCTGCATTCAATCAGTAGTAAATCATGGTTAGGAGTAGAGGAGAGTGTTGTAAATAAACCATAGTGTACTTTAGAACAATTTGAATATTTGGGACATGCTCGGACCTAGTGATCTCTGGTAGAACTATGTCTTTTTAGTGACGTACGTAACCACCAGTCTATGTTTCGACATGTTAGAGTAAGGATTTCATGTGCTAGAAGAAAAGTTATTTTTACGAATTAAAAGTAAACTTTTTCGCCCCCGAGTGAGTGTAAATTTATTTTCCACTCGCACTCCTGGATTGTTTACTGTATTTTCGATGGAATTCCCGTTATTTGATGAAACTTTGTATTTGTTTGTGTGGTAGCGTGCAGGCAGCCATATTTGTTCAAGTATAGACACTCGTGTACCTCGGGACACAACTGGGTCTTGTACCTTGGGCCATTGGTTCATGATGCAAGAGGTTACAATATGTTTTGTATTTCAGTGGTTGAAATCGAGGACAACAATGATTAGTAATAAAACTGTACAAAGAAAAATGCCAATCAATGGTACGATTTGGTAATGCAGGCCCATAC
>JAFIDM010009631.1:186619184-186664303 GCA_023159025.1 Thereuonema tuberculata
AAGAAAAATGCCAATCAATGGTACGATTTGGTAATGCAGGCCCATACTTTGTCTTCTTTCCATTCAAACTTTCCTATTTAAGTGAAGTTCAAGGTATAAGGTGATTGTCCCGAGGTACACCAGCATATGTACCTTGGTTCACAATGCAGCGTAAAGCTTTTTATTTATTTGAAAAATTGTTGACCTGAATTAATGGGTCGTTTCCAAGTTAAATATGCAAAAAAAAGGTATTAAAGAATTAGTTTAGTTTAAAAAAACTTCAAAAGTACTGTTAAGACTGAAAAAAATCTGAAATTGTGACTTGGTTGGCAAGTCGTATAACATTTTGGCAACTATATTTTGCTTTTTATATTTTGTTTCTGTACACCTTAGAGAACACAAAAAAAGTCTAGTGCCAAGACAAAGTTTCAGGGGAGGGATGGGGAAGTTAGATTGGAGTCTGCATGCAAGTAATTATTGTATCTTGAAAGCCGTTAGGCCAAATGTCAAGATTCTTTTTTTAAAACGCTCGAGTTTTTGAGTTCTTAAAATAAAGTTCAGTTAAGTTTTGTCCTAAAATCAACTGTTTTCTTAATTTTCCCATATTTCTCCTTGAAAACTTTTTTTTTCGGTCGAATTCTAATTTCTTTTAGCTCTAAAATTTTGTAATTAACAAAAACAAGAAAAGCTTTCAAGTAAAACTTATAGAGTACTTAAAAGCTTTAAATTGATATATTTAAAGCCGGTATGCGGGTTCGAATCCCGGTCGTGGCATGGATGTTTGTTTCTTCTTCTGTTTCTGTCTGTTCCTGCGGATATCACTTGATGCTGCCTCCTATGGCGTACCCTGGGCAACGATTCGTCAGTTAAAGGCATCATATCTCGCCCCTTGTTGTTGGCCTAAAGAAAGACGATCAGTCTACAAGCCTGGACATTTGTAAAAAAAAAAAATATTTTTATAGATTTGTGATAAAAATTAGTCGTGAAACGCTCGGTATTTATGGTAGTGATATGTTGTCTTAACAGTGATCAGGTCTTATATCACAAGTTATTAGAAATAAAGTGGTCAAATAAAGGAGTTTTAGCAGGGGATAATTTTGAAAATGAATGGGTTAGACTTAGCCTTGAACTTCCAGAGGGTAATGGGTCAACATCTGAGTGGCTCTGGCTTGTTAGAGATGTGACCGAAAGTGGTCTTCTAAGTGAGGAAAGCAAAAAGTATTCCAAAGATGTGAGAACTCACAAGATCCCTTATCAAACCTTAAGGAGAATTCTTCTGCCTCGTTTCCTGAATTATGTTTCAGAAGAATTAAATGACGTTTATGATGAATTTACTCAATTTGAAGATGATATCCAAGCTGTGATCAACTTTTTTACATGCGAGACCAGAAAATTTTGAAACAATTTGTTGATTGAGAAGCCGAAAAAGATGTTAATAAACACCATCAAAAATCAAGTTTAAAAGCAGACTCGGATGGTATTATCAATCACAATTCACAAATCTCAGGGTGGTTCACCTTTGGGAAATTCACTTATCGCGGTTGATGCGTGACAGAAATATTTTTTTTAGTCATATTTAGAATTATTTAATAAAAGTCATTAATTTTTAAAGTTTCGTATATTAAAAATTGAATGAAAATTATATATTACCCAGTGGCGGATCCCGGGCCAAAAAATCTATTCAACTAAACAAAATAAACAATGAAAATCTATCTGTTCAACCAAAAATCTGTTCGGAGGACATATCTTCATTATTTCGGGAGGGGCCCGGGCCCCCTCGGTCCCCCCCTTATATACGCCCCTGATATTACCTATAGATAAAAGTTAATAACAGTATACTTTGTTTATATGGAAACTAATGTTGCATCAACAGTCAAGAATTAAAACTTAAATTAAACAATATAAAAAAAAAATAGTTTCAGTTACTGGCCGTCCGGATGCGTACATAAAGGTGAAAAAATAGATAATGAAAGAAAAGGAAACATTTGCAGAAATTAAAAGAAAAAATGAGACCCTTACATAATATTACTATAATTTTCTTTCTTTTTTTTTGTCATTTTTTTTTTCTATTTTTTTCAAATTTCTGACAATATGTTAGAATCCAGAGTTTGCAAGTCTAATAAAATGATTTGAATTTGATTTTGTTTGGGTTTCAAATAATAGTTTTTTAATACGTGTTATTGAGAAATAGAAGAACAGATGAGTCTAATTCCAATGGTATTTATATACGAAATAAAATATTAATTTTCTGAGAAGCTCTAGATAATAAACAATGTCTTTTATGGGTCGTTGCTGTTGTTGTTGTTGGTTGGTTTTTAATGGCGCAAAAGCAGCTGCGGCTAAGCTGCGCCAAGAAAGTTAAAAAGGAAAAGAAAAGAAAATGGAATGAAAACGTCTTTTATGGGTCATTTCTAAAGAGAACCACAATTGATATTAAAAACAACAGACCCGTAGGCGACGACACCAGGGGAGGTTGGGGCGTTTTGGACTATCCCCCCCCCCCAACCTCTCAATGATATTCATAGGGAGGCCCTATACCCCTCCATCAAATATTTATTATAAAGATCGTTATTGCGATAATTATTTCTATATAAATTTCGTCACCGTTTATAAACTACTTCTTCTCCTGTCTTTTAATAGGGAGGAAACGAAATGGTTTGGGTCCCAATAGTTTACAAAAGTCGATGCCTACGAATGAAAAACATTATCCATAAAAATTGGAACGAAGTTTGGGAAGAAACAAAAAACAAGAAAGTTTTAGAAGCGTTTTAATTAGTGTCGTAATAACCAAAGAGAGAAATTAAGTTTATTAGAAAGCATTGTAAATTTATGGAAATTGATGTCAAACGATTAGAAAATAATATTGGATAGCACTAATTTAATAATAATGAAGTTTGGTTTGCCCTAGCTTTTTACTATTTACAGTTTCTATCATATATTTTAGTTTGGTTATTACTTGTATGTATTGACAAAAGGGAACAGATAACATTATAAAATAAAACCATTTAATGATGCGTACTTTTTAATATTTTTAACAAAAAATTGAAAAAGATTAATTTTCCTTGGTGGTAGTTTTTACTAAATTTAGTCTGTATAAAATTTACAATTTTATCAACTTATAAATAATGAACTTAATGAACTTGCATAAAATAACATAACTCAGTGAAAATATTTTTGAATTGGAAGTTAATTCAATAACTTCTTTTTTAAAAATTCAATTTTGGGCGATTTCTTTATAAGTTAAAATAGCCAAAAGTGCAAAAATTATCCTAATTACTTGAACGTGAAACAGAAATAGCCATCTGCTGTAACTACAAATAACTTTAGCTGCTTTTCTTTTATTATTATTCTGAGTATTATTTTAAGAAAAAAACTCATTACCTGTAATCTGCTCCACTAAATTGCGCTTTGAAATCAGTTCAACAGAGAAATACTCATTTATGTAACTGTTATGCAATCCTCGATGTGTTAATGAGCTGTATTTAGTCACATCTTGTTGAAGCATTTCTTGTCGTCCTTATGTGTGTCGATGTAAATCGCAGGCAGCATCGCAAAAAAAATTAAAAAAAAAAAAACAACCCGGTTGTCCATGAAATACCAGCCTCCGGAATTCCATTGACTCGATAAAAATAATAACTGACAAAACATTTCATCCCACATCCGTCATTTGATTTATGTATGAAGAGGATGTCTCTATTCAATTACGTATTCAGTACAAGCAAGGACGGAAAAATTAAGATTGTAAAATGGATTTAATATATTAAGAATTCTACATAAAAGAAGATCAAATAACAATAATGAAAATGTGAGAAAAATTGAGATGAAAAAAGCCTGCTTATTATTATGAAGCGCTTGGTGGAAGAAGGGCCAATCCCATAATTTTGTGATTTGGAGAAAAATGCAATTAAACTGTTGAAGAAGCTGAACAGTTCAATGGCCATCAATTTTTTACAATGCATTTCCCATGGTGTTAGGCATATCCTGCAATGAATTTAGTTCAAAGAGTAAATACTAGATGACACTAGCTTACACATCAGACACAAATCTCAGTTTTCATGGAGGAGGGGGATTGGCCCTTCTTCCACCAAGCCCTTCTTCCAAGGAATTTATCTCAAATCTTCAAGGACTTTACCTTAAGGCATTTCCAGTCATAAATATAATAAGAACAAAGAAAAAAAATCAAGATTTTTTTAAAATTATTTAAGTATTTATTGGAACAAATATAAATGTCTTTGAAGTATTGTATACATTGATAAGCTTAATTTTATGCGTCTACTGTTGTACTTCATTTCTGATGGAGAGAAGATTTGAAATTATCTCTAAATAGCATCTACAGCAGTGATTCCCAATCGGTGGATCAGCAAGGGGTGCTGCGAGATTTTGTAGGGAAACTTTTGAGTCATCTGCCATTGTAATTGTCTAGTGTTCTACTGTACTGATTCCCAAAGCCATTCTAAAACTGTATTAATGTATTTTATTTCAGTGTTTGTTATTTAATAATTGTAATGGAGTATTTTTAAAATATGAATATAACATATTTCTTTCTTGGGTTTGATTCCCAGAGACGGAACAAATTTATCTCCTGATTAAATTGAAATTAAAAGAATAAATCGAAAACATATAAATTGAAAAAAAATCAGCAACGGTGCCATAAGATTCTAATCTCATTCCGAAGGGTGCCTCAAACATAAAAAGATTGGGAACCCCTGATCTACGAAAACGTTATTTGCCATCGTTTGGCGGGAACAGGATCTTCCATTACCTATCTACAGTCTGCTGGAGTATTGAAGCTGTAAGAAGACCGAAAGAAGACTATTAATAACTAACCACCATATATTCACTGTCCTTATGGAATTTACTGTAAGAAAATAAAAAAAAAGAACTACAGAGTGGGCAAGAAATACGATTCGCCACATTCTTGTACAGTGAAAACGGTTGCTCAGGGAGGTCTAATTTTCAGGGACAATGATCTCAGAAGATCGGCAAACTCATTCCAATGAAGAAAAAAAAAATGGTTCCAAATTCTGCTCACAGATGGAGCTAAGTGTTTGGGTACTGTATTGAAACGTCTGTTCAATGGATTCCACGTAACCTTTTAGTTTTAGGGTAGTCAGTTGAAAGTTACGTTTTTGTTACACAAAATCGATACATTAATTTGCATTAAAAAGTTGTAGTCCTGAAAAGGGCTGGATTCTTTTTTTTTATAGATATATGTGGATTTACAACAGACTTCCTCATTGGTTTTATGAGGAAGAAGGACCCCAAGGACAATAACAGTTACAGCTATCAGATATACAGCGATGTTGTCATACTATGTCGTATCCCAACTTCTGTACCACTTGGCTCTACTACATTCATGCAATATGGCGCAACATCCCTCCCCACACACACACACATACACAGATCTCTTATCACAAAGGATTCCTTATCATGCATTTTTCCAGAAGACAGGGTTATTGGTAAGCATTTTGCAACACCTTGGCCCCCACGTTCCCTGGATCTGACAAAACCTGGATTCGTACTAAACACGATTCGTACAGCTAAACACAAGGGTTTCTAGTGATGCCGCTTCATGTCTATATATAGTGGACAGAGACAACTTTACATAGTTCACGCCTTTCGGATGTTGACTCGATCCTCTCTTCTGGTAGTCTGCCTCGGCCTCCTAATGCGTTCCCTGCTCATGTGTGTTTCACATGTCTTTACTGCTCCCAACACCGTTGCACAGAACAGTCAAAACGGTCGAAGTGGCGGCCAATTCGACGGAACGATCAGCCTGCCTCCCCCAGTCCAAAGATATGACTTCTCTCAAACTGTGTCAGTTGTTCAAAACTGCGTTGAATGTGTCGTAGTACTCAGAAACTGCACTACACAACCATACTGATTACAAAGGACACAGAGGTCATACGACGGTCGTTCACTTGGCCATTCACTTGATCACAGCCGTAGCGATACTAATGCCCCTGTTGGAAGTTCTCATTTTGAAAAATAAGGATAAAATCGTAGAGGCTGTGAAAGGATCTGCTTCCATTAAATCAACGATAGTGACGAAGCAACGACAAAGTCCTTTTCTAATCTAAAGCTACCAAGTTCAGCAACAGTCTTGGTGAATATTACGGTCTCTTCTTGTCTTTCATCAGTACTATTATTCTTGTTTTTAATCAATAATAATTGTTAACAATCCTACATCTGCGAAATATACAGTGTTCGGGGATTTATACTATTTACGGTTAAGTCCCTAACCCCTATAACTCTGTTGATTTACTGTATCGACTTACGTCCGTTCGACTTACGTCCTGCCGGATGGAACGGAAACTGGACGTAAATCGAGAGATGACTGTACTATAAAACAAAAACGAAATAGTCTATTGAAATGATAGATTTTTCAGTCATTCCTGAACCATACTAGATCCCAAGAAACTTTTTAATTATTTTTAATTTTGAAAATGAACATTTTGCTGTAGAGACAGAAACTGAAATAGTTAAAAAAAAATGCATACTAATGCATTCGAAAATCCGGCAACCTCCGGACCTGAGAAGTGCCAGATTTTTTATGGTTTTATGGTTAGGCTGAATATATTTAACAGAAAATGATTACCTGTATAGTCCTTTAAAGCAGCGATCCCCAACCCCCGGTCCGTAGATCATTCGGTACCGGGCCGACCAAGAAACATTAAATTATTTCCATTTTATTTACTGTGGTGTATTTCTCTGTGGTTTGTGCGACTTTCCATTGACGAGAGACGTCACCTAAAACCACACCAATATCCTGATATTTTGCGCATGCGCAAATATTGTCGGTAAGGCAGTCGCTATCCCGCCAAAAGCCAACTGTCAAATTAACGATTCTTAAGACACTCCAAATTTAACTAAACAGTAGACGAGTAGAGGCTCCATTCATTTGTCGAGTTGTTAAATCTATTCCAAACCTGCTGCATAAGCAATCACAACCATTTAATATTATTTTCATTCTTTCAGGATTTAAATCAAATCAAGTACATATTTAAACTAATATTTTTACTTTTTCATATAATAACTTTTTAGATTATATTGAAATATATTTTTAATAATATGTATGTAATATCGTGATATCGGGAGCTGAGAGGCTACAAGCGGCAGTGGCGTTGTAGCTTTGGTGGAGAGAACGAAACAGACGTCGTTAGAAAGTTTCCTTGGGAAAAAGAAAAGGCCCAGTGAAGAGACGGAAGAAGAGCCTTCAACATCAAAGAAACATAAAATTTTTAACAGACAATACCATGAGTCCTACTTGAAATATGGATTTATCGGGACAGGTGATTTCCACATACCAACACCGCTCTGCATAGTTTGCGGCGACCGGCTCTCTAATGAGGCCATGAAACTTTCAAAACTGCTTCGCCACTTGAACGCCAAGCACCCTGGATTAAAAGACAAGCCCTGGAGTATTTTGAAAGAAAAAAACTGGAACACAAAGGACAGAAGAAATTTCTGAGGGCCACCACATCAATAAAGGAGAATGCACTGAGAGCATCATATTTGGTGACTATCCGTATTGCTAAGGCTAAAAAGCCATTCACTATCGGTAAAGAATTGATCTTGCCCTCCACTAAAGATATTTGACGTGAACTTCTAAGAGAGGCTGCTGTGAAAAAGATAGCACATGTGCCCTTGTCGGCTAGCACTGTGATTAGGCGCATTGAGGAATAGCCGAAGACATTGAGACACAATTATTGGAGAGGATTAATACATCACCGTGGTACGCACTCCAGATTGACAAATCTACAGATATCGACAACAAAGCAATACTACTTGTTTAGGTTCGATATCTTTATCAGGAGGATGTGCATGATGATTTGTTATGTGCACTTTCTTTGCCAACCAACACCACAGGAGCAGAACTGTTTAAGTCACTGGATGGTTCTATATCAGGACAACTAAAATGGTCCTTTTGTGTCGGCATATGCACAGACGGAACTGCTGTCTGGTTTAACTGCTCGGATTAAGGAGGTTGCACCTGAGAGTGAATCTATGCATTGTATCATTCACACGGAAACGCTGGCAAGCCCAAAAATGTTATCGGAATTTAACAGCGTATTGATTGATGTCGTTAAAGTTATTAACCACATCAGAGCACACGTCCTTAACTCGCGCCTGTTTGAGCAGCTTTGTGAGGAGATGGACGCAGATCACAGATGCCTTCTCTTATACACAGAAATAAGATGGTTATCCAGAGGAAAATCGCTAACCAGAGTATTTGAATTACGAGAGCCATTGCAAAGATTTCTCTCAGAGAAGAAGTCACCTCTGGCAGCACATTTCAGTGACAAGGTATGGGTCGCAAAACTGGCTGACCTGTGTGACATATTCAGCCTGCTCAATGAACTCAATCTGTCCCTTCAGGGGAAAATGACAACTGTTTTGAAGTTGGCAGACAAAGTCGCTGCATTTAAAGCCAAACTGGAGTTGTGGGGACGGCGCGTGAACATAGGCATTTTTGACATGTTTCAGACATTAGCGGGGATTTTAGGCGAGACTGAGCCTGAGCATTCATTATCCCAGTTGGTGCACGATCACCTGTCTTTGCTTTTAAAAGAGTTCAAGCGCTACTTCCCAACCACAAAAGACCCACGAACTGGTAAGGAATGGATCCGCGACCCATTTGTCAACAAACCAGGCGAATCTAGCCTATATGTGCCAGAAGAAGATCAGCTGCTGGAGATTGCAAATGACGGCGGCCTTAAAACTACGTTTGAGACAACAACTCTGTACGTTATCCTGAGGCCGATAACCCTCTCACGTTCAAACTCCGTATTTTGTTGGAATTTCTCCTTCTTCCGTCGTGGAGGCATACTTGGGTCTCACTTAACGTTCGCCACTAATAAATAATCATTAACTATTGTAAACGGTCCGCTACAGCCCACTATTTATACGCTTTCAGCATCAGTTCAAAGGGCGCTGCGCACGCCACGCATGCGCAGTGGCTCTGAAACTTTACTATTTTGCATAACATCCTATAATTGACATTTGCTGCAAATTTCATTTAATTCTGATGATTCCTTCATGGTGTTGCATTTTTTACAAACAGCAGTATAGAAACAATTTACCCCCCCCCCCCATGGCCGCGGTAAAATTATCAAACGTTGACCGGTCCGCGGCGATAAAAAGGTTGGGGACCACTGTTTTAAAGAAAGAAAATTAGACACTAAATGAAAAGCAAAGGAGATTTTAATGTTCACCAACTAAATAAAATAGTTTTATAGAATTTTAGTTCAATTAAATAAGATACTTCTACAGAATTAGCGCTCCGAAATCCATGCGGGAAATCTGAAGCGGATTATCGATGACCGGATTTTTGAATGTCAACCTACATTCGGAAATAAAAGTGGGTCAAATTATTTTTGTTAATATAATCCCACCCAAAACACTTCGTGTAAAATAAGTTGCCAAGACTCACATGCTCATAATGCTTTCACTGTTAAAAAGATATGAGATCTCATGTAGAGCCAAGCCCCTAACTCTACGAGGCCTAACTCTACAAGCCCTAACTCTAAAAACCCTATAACTTGGTCAAAAAGTATGCCTTGGCCGTTTCGTGGCTGTCACACAGACAATTCCATGGAGTTATGTAAAGGATACGGAGTATGCCAAGGCACACTTTTTGACCAAGATAGTAGGGTTTTTAGAGTTAGGCATGTATAGTGAGGGGCTTGGCACTATATGAAATCTGATAACTTTTTAACAGTGAAAGCGTTATGAGCATCTTGGCAACGTATTTTACATGAAATGTTTTGGGTGAGATGAAATAGTTCCATGAAACGGCCAAGCCATACTTTTTGACCAAGATATAGGGTTTTTAGAGTTAGGGTTTGTAGAGTTAGGCCTCGTAGAGTTAGGGGCTTGGCTCTACATGAGATCTCATATCTTTTTAACAGTGAAAGCATTATGAGCATGTGAGTCTTGGCAACTTATTTTACACGAAGTGTTTTGGGTGGGATTTCATTTCTTTTTGTAGGATGAGATCTGATAACTTTTTAACAGTGAAAGCGTTATGAGCATGCGAGTCTTGGCAACTCCTTATTTTACATGAAATGTTTTGGGTGGGATTTCATTTCTTTTTGTAAGATGAGATCTGATAACTTTTTAACAGTGAAAGCATTATGAGCAGGTGAGTCTTGGCAACTTATTTTACATGAAATGTTTTGGGTGGGATTATCTATTACAACTAAATTTAGTTTTAAGATTATTTAGAAAATGGATTTTTTTTTCAATACCCTACTTTTCTGTTTTTCTATTGGTCAACTTGTATATACAAGCTGTTTGCACTTTTGTAAGAAATCACATTATTACACAGTATTATTTAGGCCGAAGCATTGAGGAATCGACTTATTTTTGGTATTAATAAAATCCAAAGTATAAAAGCTAGATAAATGAAACTTAGCGTATTTCATTAGTATGGTAACTGCATCTTATCCTGAAAATTTGAGCTCTCTAGTATTATCCAGACCGAAGCTATGAGGGTTCGATAATACATAACCAGACCCCCCCTTTATGAGGGGTTGGAGGGTGAAAGTTACGGATTTCATAATTTTTTTGTTGTTTGTGTGCTAATCCTAACCTGCATACCAAATTTCAGCTTTCTAGGACTTCAGGAAGTACCCTAGAGGTTTTGATGATCATGAGTCAGTCAGTCAGTCAGTGACGGAATTGACGTATTTTAGGTATTAATAAAATCCAAAGTATAAAAGCTAAATAAATGAAACTTAGCGTATTTCATTAGTCTGCTTACTGCATCTTATCCTGAAAATTTGAGCTCTCTAGTATTATCCAGGCCGAAGCTACAAGGGTTCGAAAATACGACGAAACACTTCCAGAAAAGGTACGTAGTTGCCCTTCCTGCCTTCGGCTCGTCTTGGCGGGGGCACTGCCGTGCCCTCAGATTTAAAGTATCTGTCGGATTGAAATCACCGTTTCACCAAAATTCTGTAAAAACTGTAATTCATGCTTAAGTTCTACATTATTTACATCTCGTTCATTTGAATCTTTATCTGTCAATATATCCTCAAGTTCTGTGCACAATTTCAACTGCTCTTCTTCAGAATTTTTAGGAAATTAGGAAATATTCCATAAACATTTGAAACTATTCGAATGTGTAGATAGTAGTTCAAATCTCTCAAAAACAGATGTTTTGGTTATGTCTGTCATCATAAGAAAACAATTTAACTTTAAATTTTAATTCTTCATTTTCAATTGGTTCGTCATCGTTTTCATAATTGAATTTTTTCTTTAATTTTCTTGACCTCAAATTTTGCATCGACCTTTTCTTTTTAGATGCCGATGACATCTTCAAAAAATTTTGCATCGACATCTAAAAAAGTTGCTACTTCCTTGGCTTCCATTATCAAATCATTAAATCCTCTATCTGATCATTAAATTTTTAGAAAATCTTGTAAAGTACTCTCACATGCCTATGCAATATTAATATTTTTAGTTTGTAGAACTTTCTAACAATATTAACTTTACTTAAAATATTGAACCATAAAATCAATACGCATATAAATTCAATTTTTTCTTTTGCCAGCGATGTAGTTAGATTTTTTTGTATTATTGTCAAAAGATTTATTCTATTCACTTGTTATTTCAAAGAGAGAATTATATATTTCCCGAAGGTGATACCTGAAAGGAGTTAAAGCATCAATTCTGCGAGATCACCTAGTATCAGATAATGGCTTTTGAATTTGATATATTTTTTTTTTTTTAAGACTGACCATCGCATCGGTTGGTTGAAGCAGAGAAAAAATTATACAGTTCCTGCACCCTCGAAAAGAAATGTACACTTAGATAGTTATATTTTGCAGCGTCGTTTATGACAAGGTTTAAAGACTTTAAACTATGATTGCAACAAGACACAAAGAATATTTATATTAAGAATTTTTTTTTACCCCATTATGTTTACCCCGCACGTTTGCACCATTGTCGTATCCCTGATCGCTTAAATTATAAATATCCAAACCTTCCTATTCTAATGTTGTTAATAAAAAAATGTTTAAACCTTCATCTATTGTGTCAGTTAGAGGACAAAAAGTTAAAAACTGTTCTTCAAGGCTGATTTCTGTTTTTTCTTTGAATTTGAATTGACAAATCTCACACAAATTAAACTCTTTTCTTGATGATTAGACTCTGGATTGCAATCAAGTATGAGAGTAAAATACTTTGCTTTTTTAATCGTACTTGAAATTTTGGATTTAAGATTATCTCCTATTAATTTAATTATTTCATTTTGGATTTTATCTCCGTTATACTGAGACATTCTTTTATATTGAATTCTACAGAAGCATTTTGAGTTGTAATCGATTTTAATGTTCGGTTTAAGTTATACTTTTTTGAAGCCGTGCGGTTGGCGTTGTCGTAATGACATCGGCCTCTCACCTCTGAGTACCGGGGTTCGGTTCTCATGTGGGTTTCGTACTAGTGAACGATCCGCGATGGGCAGGTTTTCTCGGGGTTCTCCCATTTCCCCTGCACTTCTCTCGCCACACTTTCTCAGTCTTTCTCTCCATCTGTCCTTATTTCCTTGGGATAGTATAATAGATCTCCGGTCGCAGTGCTTGGCTTCTCTGCCACCAACATTCACTACATAATATATCAACAATACTTCTTTGAAGTTTTCTTTTTATTAATTACATATTTATAATATTGATTCTTAATAATTGGAGTATTAATTAGTTAAAAGCATTTAAAACTGTAAGATTCTTTAATGAATATACGAGATTTCAGCAGTGTTTCAGGGTTTAAAATCGCCGGCACATGTAGCATGTGACTTTTTCGTTCCTCAAACTCGTGAACATCCCCGTTGTAATAAATCTGCTATCTGATATGAAAGTCGTTGTGTTATGATACATTCATACAGAAATAAGTCGAATCTTCGTAATTTGCGGCTTAATATCATACCATAGATTAATCCTTACAAATATTTCATCTATTTTGAACTTTCAATAGTTTATATCAAAATTTGTAAAATTTCAAAACTTTGTGGTACTTCTCGGCGTCTCACAACTTTATTATGGAGAAGCGTTTCCTAAATCTATTTCTATTCCATTCTTCCATCAATCCTGCTTTTCTTGATTTTAAGTCATTCTAATGCTTCGGAATCGAATCCATCTATTAGGAATTATTTGTTTTCAATCGAAATTTTTTTTGTTTATCTTTATTTCGAATATCAGTTAATATCAAAGTGAATCTCTTTCGGAACATTAGATGCAAATGTCAAAAAAATGTCGAAAATCCAGAAGAAAATTATAAAAAATTCTAATATATGTTTTTTGATGTAACAGAATAAGTTTTTTTTTTTATTCTTTAATTAAAATCTATCTATTTTAAATTCAATACAATCTTCGGTAGTGAACTTCAATTCAATTCAGCATTATTCAGTGTAGTCACTCAAGTGATTTATCATAATTACTGAAATAATAATACAGTAGAGTCCCGATTATCCGAGTTAATGTGGACCAAGACTAACTCGGATAACCGAAAAACTCGGTTAAAGCGAAAATTGTAAATTCTACTATTATCTTAATAGAAAACAGCGAAAATGAAAACTTTCATTTACTTAAATGAAAGTAAATACAGAGTATTGAATAAGGAAAAATGACCCAACTCAATGTAACAAATTTAATAAGGCAAAACTACACATCTAAATACTTTAGCATTTAAACCTTATAAGCACTTGGATAATAAACATGACCCTTAAGTTTATCAGCAACAAATGGACCCTTGATTAACTTTCATAATCATATACTAAAATAACACTTAGTTATTTCAAAACCATTTACAAAGCAAAATTATATTAATACTTCTTGTAAAATCATATCTCAATAAATCAAGTTGCAATTCATAAACTCTATTAATTAACAATTCAAATCAATTCCTAATTGATTACCTATCGATAAAATTAGTGTATAATTAGTGTAAAAATGAAACCACAAAGTTGATAACCTAAGCATTAACTATGACAATTCATCACATTAATTTCTAAACCTTCACGTTAATAAATTATCGATCATACAAGAGTTTAACATTGATCTGTGAACGATATAACCAGTTCTAGTATCTTCACTTATCACAATAACTTGTTTTCTTAATTTATTGATTAATTCGAAATTGTTCTTCCGTTCCTATGCACCAAATTCGACGAATCGCATGCTGAATGATCCTTGAATCTGTATATTAACGAATAATAAAACAGTCAATCCTACCTTGATTTCGTTGAACACTTCTAACTTCACTTTTGATGAATGGAACACGATTACAAACTGCAATGGTTGTAGGCCTCGTCTTCTGGACTGAGTGACCCTGTAGCATTCGTACGTGATACGAATATTCCTTGGCTTAATATGAAAGACACCTATTTTCATTAGCCCACGCGATCCGTAATCTACCACATAGAACAGGCGAAAGCTCTCTCCTACAATTGGCTCGAACCTAGCTCCGGCATTAGGTTTACTGTGGCCCTTTTGCCTGAACATCTATGCGTAACGTCGGTCATTCACAAAAAAAAGAGATGGTATCCTTTTCCATCTCTTTCAACGAACGCAAAACAAGACAGGATAACATCTTACAATTTCCATTCCGTAATGATTAGCTAGCAATTTTTTTTAGCAAATTTTTGTATGCTAGCGACACCTATAGTTTAATGATTACAACAATCACAGCGCGTAAAACTTCTATGGCCATCCTTATTTCTAACTAATATTAACACATGAATAAATCTTTATATATGACAATAAATCAGGGAAAAAAAATAAATAATTAATTAATTTACAGAAATTCACTACATAAATAAATAAATAAATAAAATAAATCGTATAGGTTTAAATGTATATTTTAACAAATACAAAAGTTATACAGATGCACCACATGCAATTCATATTGTTACGATAATTAAAGACTTCTTTTACTTAAAAAAGTCCTTAATTAAATGATAAATAAAAGCTCAGCACGTTAAATGTTCTTTATTAAGTCCATAATTGTTTTTTTATTTTACATTACTTTGGCGTTTTTCTGCAGCAATGTTTCACCATTTTTTAAGGATAACAAGATTGCTGGTGTCGCTTCTTCTTGTTGTTCTATATATTCAATAGCACTTTCGATAGCTTTTAGTCCATCTAAGGAGATTTTCATATGTCGAATTTCATCATCATCGGTAGATTCATTTTCCTTATTGACGATATAGACGATCGTTTCACCTATAATGTCTTGCTGTTCGTCAGCGTTTATCCAGTCACGTATATCCTGTTCGTTGATTGGTGAGATCAAGTTCAGAATTTTTTTCGATAGTTTTAAAAATAGAAAATGTAGAATAAAAAAAAAAAATCCTAGAAATATTTGATAGCTCGGTTAAAGCGGAAACTCGGATAATCGGGCTCGGATAATCGGGGTTTTACTGTAATAACATTCAGAAAACAAATAAAGAAATCAAAAGTCGTTATTTGTGTCTTTGTTCTTGTGAGACGAGTAAGGGGATTGGGATCTTAGACTATCAAACATTACCCTTTTGTCACCAAAATTTACTTACTAAATTTGGTCGATGTATGAAGAGTAATTTTTGAGAAGTTTTAAATTAACGGAGTTTAATAATTGAAGAATGTTCTTTAATATTGACACAACGATGAGTTTGGATCTGTTGAAATTTCCAATAACAGTTACCATACTATCATTCATAGTAATGCCTTTCCTGCCATAGCATTGTAGTCTGAGTGGCTGCCTGCCATGAGGCAGGATGATTTCTGGGTTCGAATCCCGCGAGGGGCTTGGATGTTTCTTTCTTCTTCAGTGTTTGCTTCTCTTCATAGGAGGCAGAAGTCTGACTGTCACCTTAGGGTAATAATTATTAGGGTATTATTGTCCTGGATAATAATACCCAACGACAGTAAAGCAACAAAAACTCCCCATCATGAGTGTGACTCTACGACCAGTGATCCGACAATGGATCCGGCGACACAACAACAACATTGATAGCAATCAATGAGCCAGTGTCGTCCGAAGTGCCAGATAACTTGCTGTTCAGATCTGACTCTTTAACTGTTATGAATATCATTTATAAAGGCAAATAGTTTAATGGAAAAACTATTATTTTATAGTTAAAAGTAATTTTCCAATTTCGAAAACATTTTATGGTGAAAGTTAGAACAGATCAGCTAGTTTGCTTTGCGACAATAAAGTTTCAATTGTTTGTAAAACTATTTTTTGTAGTTTTATTTTAATTATTCATGACTGATAATTAAGGAATATAGTAGTTGAATGATTTTGGGTCCACAGATGCCCTAAGACTGAGTTCAACTGACCAATTCACCTACTTCTACTTAACTGAATAGTGATTTATTTATTTATTTTTTGCTTAAATGTTTATAATTTTGCTAAATTATATGGATGGAAGATTAAAAATGAATTAAATTAAATGATTTTTGCAAAAAAAAAAAAAAAAAATTAAAATATAAAAGCAAAACCCAAAAAAATAACAAAATCCTACCTTTTACAGATTCTTTATCCCTAATAGTTCTGCGTAGATAAAGATGGAAAGAAAAAAAGAGAAGTGGAATAAAAACGTCCAAATAATTTATTTTTTTTTATTGCAGCTCTAAAAGGGAATTTGTTTTATTTCGATAATGAATAAATTATAAATCCAATCTAATTATTCTAAAGGATTAGATTGGATGTATAATTTATTCTAGAAGATTCTTTTTCTTATTCTTTAACTCATTCTTTTTCTTGATTTATTAAAAGTAATTTAGTCCTGTAATAAGTTAGTTCATTAAAATTACCAAACTCCAAAATAACTAATAAAAGTAACTTCCCTTTAATTGTGATGAAATAAAAAGAATCTTGTTAAAAAAAAGTTCATAACTAAGTACACGTTTATAGGATTGAATATTTACAATTGGAAACAACAAATCTGGATTTTGTCAACTGATTTAAGGTTTTAATTTTGTATATAGGGTGATTCAGAATTCCCTGTACAACCTTTAAAGGTATTCATAGTACAACGTATGTCCGCAAAGTCCAACCGAATTTGCTAGATGGCACTGTTCGTCGGCACATTAGTTGGGCAGTGTGAGCCATCGTCATTTGAGACGTTGACTTTGTACGAGTAAGAGGTATAGCTTCACTAATGCTGAGAGGGAAGATATGCACCTAGCCTATGGGGCAGCGAACGGAAACGGGCGATCTTCTGTACGATTGTACCGTGAACGGTTCCCTAACAGACGTATGTCCAATCATCAAACGGTTGTGCGTTTCCACCAGAGATTGTTTGAAACTGAAACTTTGATCACCTACTGTGAACCTGTACGTGTATACCTTACTGTTATATTGTAAACATAGGGCTAAAAAACATGTTGTCTTTTATTTATGAACCTTAGTGTACCTTTAGCTCATTCGGATGGCGTTTGCGGACATACGTTCCAGTATGAATACGGTTTGTTTTTGTATTCCTGACTTCACTTTGAAGTTTGTACCTCACTTTTGAATCACTCTGTATATTTATCACTTGGTTACGTTGATATATATATATATATATATATATATATATATATATATATATGAACAATAATGTTTTAAATATATGTGTTTCTTAGTATAATCATTAAATTCTGTCCTAACACTTGAATTAACATTTATACATATCTCGAAGCGAAAATATTTATTTATTAGTTATTTCTATGGCTGTTGTGTTTAAAGGCAGAGTTGTTCTGTCATTGTACCTTATTCTTGTTGTCATGTGAATTCTCATGTGATATTGTTAATATGTACTTTTATGTTGCTTGTCTTACGCTTTTTTGTTATTCTCATACTGTAAAGCAAATATTGTTTTTTATGAACTAATATTTTTATTTAAAGAATGTTACAAAAGATTTACAATCTTTTTTGTTTGTTCAAACAATTTACCTCAATATTCTGAAACTGAAAAGAAATTCGAAATATTTTAGACCAAAATTAATATAAACAGAATATTAACAGCACCTTAAATAAAATAACTAAACATTTTATCAAACACATTTTTATCAATAGAGTTGAATGACGAATATGATTTTCTCCATCATGTAAACTCCCCTTTCTTCTCTATTCTAAAATCAACATTTAATTGTTTTTGATGTTTTTAAAAAACCTATTCTTATTTGATTTATAATGTTTTTAGCTCTAAATTGCTTACCAATGATGTTTATCAGCATTGATAACTTATTTTTGTCAAAATTTGATAATGAATAATAGTGATAAGATAAAAAAAGGAAACATTTTATGATTTAATGTTGAAAATAAATATAAAAAGTTAGAATTTTGTTATAATCGTAATTAACACTTCAAACATTTAACTGGATTTCTTATCGTTCTGCTGTTCATTGTGATTTTTTAATTTTTCTGATTCGATTATAATTTCTAACGCTTTTATAAAAAGCGTTTCATTTATTGTTTGTTTCAGTTTCAGTTTTTGCTTTTGACGCTTGTAGGAATGCATTTATTCTTTTGAAATTAGTTTAAGCAGCATAGTACATACATTAATTTAGCTGGAAAATGTTCCTAGTAAATGATAAATAGAAGGTGCTAAGATGTGAGTTAAAATAAGCCCTATGTTAACTAGAATAATATAACTCTTTTAAGAAAGAAAAGAAGTTTAACGTGCCCAAATAATTCAAAATTAGATATCAAGCACAGGCACCTTGACGATTTAATTCACATCAATACAACTGGTAAAGATATATTGGAATGTGTGTAGATTTCCTTTTTTTTTTTAAATCCAAAAATTGTAAAAAATTACGAATTTTCTGTTATTAGCTCCATTTTATACATTCATGTTATTTTGCTAAAAATATTTTTCATGGCCTAAAAATTACAGGTGAGCGAATATTGTCATTATATTTTTTAGATAGATAGATACGAAAAAGCTCACGTACATTTAAAAAAAAATTTAAAAGCTAAATAACAAATATTCAATAACAAAATTATAATTCGTCGTATCATTTTCTAAAAATATCTATTAATTTTAGTCATTCTTTCTAATGACTTCATTTTTCATTTTACTAGGTTTTACGATATTTAATGAACTGAATCATGAAACAAAATACTAATAAAACTAAAAATTACCACAAAGCATTAATTGAAATTATTAAAAGGTTCGCACATAGACTATTCGCTGATCATAAGTTTTGGTTCACTGCTATATAATACAGCTGACATTATCTTCAGTTAACAATACCGGATGATCCAAATTAAAGAAGAGGTGTTTAGACCTCTCTATAGAAAAAACTACTGGGCGAATTGCAACCGTATTTCGTACACATACTGCCCATAATATGCGCTTTCGATTTCTAAATAAAAAAAACTGTTAAAATTTCGACCGCTAAGGGTGAATTGTGGCGTTGCTGTCCTCGTAATTTGCATATTGCGACGTAATCGAACAAACTCCGCCTGTAAAAGGGGGCGTCCATTCATTATGTGAGCTCAAAATAGGGGTTGAGGGGTCCTGAAAAATCTCACCAAATCTCATTTAAAGGGAGGGAGGGGGGTCAATGAAAATCTCACGTCAACTTTTTAATTCAGAGAATATATATATAGATTATAACATTTTGTAATATTGTCTATGCCCGGGATTCCCCGATTTGAAACAAGCCCCCGCGCAAGTGTCAGATTTCATTCGGCAAAATCTCACCAAATCTCATTTGAAGGGAGGGGGGATCAATGAAAATCTCAGGGTTCGACCAACGCGTATGGTCACCCGTCGGGCTGAGGAGCTGCTGCGCGCCGTGGACGATAGGAGTGGCTGTATGAGGAGGATAGGATGTAGATACGTCTAATGACTGTCTTCCTATACTACCAAAAGACATGGACGTCATGTGTCCAATCATTACAAAAGAGCACTGTTTCCCAAAGTGGGCGATACCGTCCCCTGGGGGGCGCTGGAATGATGCAGAGGGGCGGTAATAGCTTCGGTTGGAATTGGGGGGAGGGGGGCGCGGTATAAAAATAAAAATAAGGAGGTGGTGGAAGCATAAAGAAAGTCTGTTGTGTAAGAGTTAAAGTTATGTGTTATTCGTAATTTTTATTTTAACATTATCCTTCGTTATCTTAATTCTCTGTTTGTAACGCGAATGTTACTATGGCTGATTTTAATAAATAGTTTTATACTTTCAAGCTTCAAGGTGTCTATTTTACAATAACATCTTTCTGTACTACACTGCTCACAATTTAGGGGATATTTCGAAATGAATATAATACACCCAAAAAAACAGAGGCATTTCAGTTTATTTATTAAAGAACATCATCAGAGAAGCAAATGACACGAAAATGGAAATTGTCTGAATATGCAAATGTGATGCAAAACGTTAATTTGCATGTTTGCCCACAATCCTGTATAAAAAGCTGGCCCTACTGGGTTATCTTCATTTTCCTGGATCAACAACAAGGGTCAGAATCTTTGATTGTCACCTGAAAATGCCCCTGGAACGAGATTAACCCGAATATGAAGCATGGAGAGTCGTAGGGCTTCTTGAAGCTGGCCAAACACAGATGGCAGTGGCAGCAGTGGTTGGAATTTCCCAAAGCGTGATTAGCAGACTCTGGTATCGCTTCATAGAGACTGGCACAGTATGAAGAAGACCAGGGCAGAAGACCGCTCACAAGGTACGATCACTACAAGGTATGATCGCTATTTATCGCTAATAGTACGAAGGAACCGGCGAAGCAATGCGACTGAGCTGCGGGGACAGTTTCTCGCTGCTACTGGACGACAGGTGTGTACTCAGACCGTGCGAAATCGACACCGTGACAGTGGACTGTATGCCCGGCGACCAATGGTATGCATTCCGTTAACTGCTGAACATCGCAGAAGGTGGGCTGAAATGCTTCTTCCTTTGACCCATGAAGAGTGTTCACGGTTCCCTTCAGTGACGAGTCAAGATTCAGCCTGCAGCCTGACAATCGTCGTGCCCTGATCTGGCGTGAACATGGAACACGGGAGAATACACGTTTCGTGCAAGAAAGACATTCCTTTGGTGGAGGTGGAATCATGGTGTGGGCGGGCATCAGCATTGGTGGTCGTACCGATCTCCATGTTGTTAGAAATGGAACGGTGAATACTGTAAGACATCGGGGTGAAATTCTACAGACTGTAGTGGTACCCTATTCTGGAGCTATTGGGACCAATTTTCTTTTTAAGGAGGATAATGCACGCTCCCAACGTGCGCATCTCGTCAACAACAGGCTGTAAGAGGCTAGAATCGAACGCATGGACTTGCCTTTACGTTCTTCAGACCTGAATCCCATTGAACAAGCTTGGGATGCACTAGGAAGACGTGTTGCCAGTCACCAATCACCTTCCACAACACTTCCTCAGCTGGAAGTTGCCCTTGTGCGGAGTGGCCACGAATCGCACAGGAACTGCTAGACAATTTGATCCTCTCCATGCCTCATCGCTGTCAGTGTGTTGTAGCAGTCTCAGGGTGACCATACACCCTACTGAACAGTCAATGTGCGACACATTTTTTACGTTTGAGATGCGAATGTTAACCCCCGTCCATGATTGAACATCCTGTTCAATCCCAATAAATGGATTCTGCATCTCATTTCCATATTCAGACAACTTCCATTTTCGTGTCATTGACTTCTCTGATGATGTTCTTTAATAAATAAACTCAAAGGCCTCTGTTTTTTGGGTGTATTATATTTCTTTCTCAAAATCCCCTAAATTGTATGTTGTAGGACGTAGATAGAAATATAGATACATAAAAGAAAGGAAATTTGTCACTGCATCTTTCTGTTTGTTCACTAAAGAAGGTAAATTTCCAGGGGGGGGGGGGCACTGAGTAATTTTTTTTGAAAAGGGGGCGATAGGTAGCACATGAATGCCCATGGAGTGAGTGAAGAATTAGGGAAGGTGATGTCGCAGCCTATTTTTTTACTTTTACTAAATTTAATTAAATTCATTATGGTGCACCATAAACGTAGTATTATTTTTTTTCCTCTTCTTTCACAGAAAAAATGTATTTCATAGAAGACATCAGTAACGCTTTAGGTATTTAGTGGTTTGAAGCAAAATACATGAACATATCAAATAAATTTAATTATTTAAAAATTATAGGGCAAATCTCCCGTGAGGTGGAGGGGGGAGGTCCCACCACATCTTACCAAATGGTAAGCCAAAGGGGAGGGGATCCAAATTTTTTAAAAACACCTCACGTAATTAAGGGACGCCCCCAAAGGAGCCGCAAAGCATTTTTCACAAATCCACGACTAGCGCAGAGTCGTAAAGCACACTTTACCGGATAGCACTTTACTTGTTAAACTCTTCTATCAGCGATTTCAGCAGTTAAAAGATGTCCACTGACAATTACTAATCTTCGGAAAATGATTTTTCATTTTGAAGAGACAGAAACTTTTGCTGTAAAACCCGGACGAGGTCGCAAGTGGACTGCAGTGAATTGAAGAAGTTGCAACTGCAATAGTGGAGTAGGGAATCGCTAATGCACAAGGTAACAGTAGTGCACGTGCAATATCACGGAAATTGTATATGCCATATACGACAATATGGAGAATTCTGCTAAATGTCTTGAGGTTACTCCTATAAAATATCCCACAGTCAACAATTGCTTTCTGGTGATTATGATACGCGGAAATCATTTGCCTTGATATTCGTTGCTCGGATGATGGTGAATGATGCATGGCCTTGGCGAATACTGTGGAGTGATAAGGCTCATTAACGTTTGAATGATGCTGCAAACACTCATAACTGCCATATTTGGTCCGTATTTGGTAACCCACACGTTCATCATCAAATTCCATAGCATTCACCGAAGATAACGATTTCACGGCATCCTTCATCATTGGTCCTTAATTCTTTGAAGAAAACACAGTATCGGGGCCAGTGACAAGTTCTGTGAATGGCTCCAGATATGCTCCGGAGCTTTGTAATTCCATCACTGCATCAGAGGAATTGTGTTGACACCAGAATCTTCTTGGAAGATGGCGCACCTCCTCACATGATATTACCTGTGAAAGTCTTACTACGGCTAACATTTTGCAGAGTAAAATACGACAGAGTATTTAGCAGATCATTATCCACGGCATGGCTGTCCGATCACCAGATCTGACCTCTGTGATTTTTTGGCTTTGGAGCTTAAAGAGCCTCGTTTATCAAGGCAATGTTCCGAACTTAGTTGGGTTAAAAGATAGAATTTCGTAATATGTGACACAACTCAACGCATGTCAGTTGCGTTCTGCTATCGACTATGTTGTGCAGCGAATACAATTTATAGAGCAAGGCGATGGAGGCACGTGGAGTCGTATCTGTGATATTAGTGTGATTCCATGTATGAGTCCAATAAAGTTATTGGACGTTAACTCTTTTTTTGCCGATAAGTTGGGGACAGCAGCGCCACACTCACTCTTAGTGGCCGAAATTTGAACAATTTTTTTTTCTTCAGAAATCGAAACCTCCTATTCAGATCAGTATGTATACGAAATTTGGCTATGATTCACCCAGTAGTTTTTCCTATATAGAGGTCTATACACCTCCTTTTTAATTTGAATCACCCGGAAAATCAGTTCCGAGAGAAATCAGCATGTATCTGCTTATTTGTTTTTAAATAATTAAAATATTTCCAGTTTTTGATAAAATAAATAGTTTTTTTATAACTAAACTATATTTCGATCGCAGTAGAGGCTCTTAAATCTCAGTAGAGGATTCTAAAAATCTAACATTAGAGAGAAATACCATGAAAAGGTTTGCTGAGATTTTACTGAGATACAGTCGGACCTCTATTTAATGAACCTCTATTTTGCGAACTTTTTCTTTGGAACCAAGAACGTTTTGCTAATTTCTTCGTAAAATAACCTCCAAATAGCGAAGTGCATTTTTTATTTAACGAACTTTTTCGTGGTATCTATTTTTTTTTTTCTCCTTGAAATGTTGTTATTATTAATATTCCCTTAGAGGAAATGAAAGAAATGTGGAAATAGCTCAGGGAAAAAGAAGAAATTAATGATGATGTGCTGATTGATGATTATCTTTCACTTGATTTTGAAGTTGAGACCTCGGAAACACTAACTGAATCGGATATTTTGGACAGGGTGAAAAGTAAAAACAATACAGCTACGAATTGCGATGAAGATGAGGAAAATGGAAATGATCACGATGCAGAAATCAAAAAACCTTCGTATAATCATTTGAAACAATCCCACGCGAATTACAATTTAAAGAAAATACTGAAGGGGTTTTTAGTGCATTGCAAAGATACGAGACGTACAATGAGCGAAAACTCTTTTTTTTAAAAAAAAAAAACAAACTCAGACAAAATTAACAGACTTAATTAGTAAAATTTAAGTACGCGTATGGTAATGTATGCTTTATGTCATTAAAATTATTACTTTTTTAATAATATTTATTGTTTATGTATTGATATTTTAAATCTGTTTTATGTAGTTTAAAGTAATTTTAAAAGGTGAATCTCTATTTAACGAATTTTCCATTTAACGAACTTTTTTTCGGGATTTAGCGACTTCGTTAAATAGAGGTCCGACTGTATATTATTAAGTGTTAAATGGTGATTATTGGAGATTATTCCTAAGAAACCGACTACTTGTCACGGACATGGGTTGTAAGTAATTGCTGACGTCTTGTAGGTCTTCTACTGTTGATGAAGGGCATTTCTCGACGATTAATTCTGTGATGTTTTGACTCCCATGACCCCTGTATATATGCTGAATTTGTTTTTAATTCGGTTAAGTGGTTGTTAAGGTATGTTATAAATATAGTCTGAATTGCATAAACTTATAGCTTTACCTATGAGTTTCGCATTGCAATGACTTCAGTTAGTCCATTGTAATTTATAAAACAATACATATCTTCTAAATGGGCTTAGTTTTTATAAATGTCATACAAGATATCTTACAATAGTTAAATCCTTAGAAGTTCTGAATTTAATTTGATATCTGATATCAAAAAACATTTTTTATTTTATCTTAACTGAAATGAAACATTTTAAAAACTCAAAAAAAGTTATAAAAAAAATTTCTGAAAGATTTTTTGAATGAGTATTTAAATGAATTTAAGGACAACACAACACACCAAATTCAAAATCAATAGAAATTCTGATAAAATTCCTTCCATCTTTTTTTTTTTGTTTTTGTTTCCCGTAAAGACCTTTTAAGAATTTTAATTAATAATCACATCGTTATCTCTTTATAGTCATATCCTCTTTACGCCTTAGCCGATTCCCCCCGACCCTCTTGTAACTTCAATCCATGTTCAACCTGAATGATGTTTCCCATTCTCTTGAGCTTCTTCATATTTTCTTCTCTTCATTCAATTCTGAATAAACTAGAAAGAGTAATCGCCTTAGATTAGATTAATTGAAAGTGGCTGGCATGACTGCCGAGCACGTCGACCTGCTGTAATTGTAAGAAATACGATATCTTTAACTCTTTTAGAGAACTGTAGCTATAAGAACTATACCTATATATCTTTTAGATATGAAAATAGACTGGCCAAAGAATTTTGTAAATGAAAACGTAGATATTAGAATTTGTTGGATAATTTTATTCATCGCTTGTTTCATTTCAAACTATAGTATTAGAATAATAATATTAACCCTGCATGTAACGTCAGCTAGAATAAATATGAGCAGAGTTTTGACTGTAGTAAAATAAGTAGCTTTAATTGGCAGATAAACTGCGATCTTTTCTCTCCCATGGGATTAATCATAAGACAATTCGAACTTGGTCTAATAACCGGAAACTCACCATTTGCTATTTTGGGCAATGCAGTTACAAGTCAGGAAGTTTTATTTCTATCCATTTGAATCCTAATAAACTTTGCTTCAATAACAATCACTTATTGGATTATTTTTTGGACATTGTGGGATCTCAATGTCATACTTTTAATTAGTAAAATAAAATCTGATTTTGTTAAAATTATATATATATATATATATATATATATATATATATATATATATATATGTATAAGACTTTTAAGTTTATATCTTGAATAATCTATTTGGATTTTTATATTTTTATTATCTTCTTATTATTGGTTAATCTTTCTTCTCCCACTTTACATAAATACGCTTACTGTGGCAGGCACAAAAGGACAAATACTTTATTTCATTTGAGATGTCAGCTAATCTTCGCATCATGAATCGTAAACATCGTTATTTTAATGAGAAGTTGATAAAAGTCTTATTTGATGGAATGATTCTCAGAATAGAAATATTGATTACCTAATTAAAAACAATTCACTGATTTACTCATTAATTAATTTTTTATTTTCTAATTGGATTTAACTCTTATTAAATTCCCTCAAAAAAAAAAAAATCTTTTTCCAGTATTAGTAATTTATTTTAAAATATATTAATTCATTGTTAAGCTCAGTAATAATATGCTACTTATTTTAAAATGTTAGTTGCAACATCAATTTCTAAATTATTATTGTCATTATATAATGTAAGCAATGTTTTATTTGAATTGTTAAAATTGAACAACGATCACAGCTGTTATGTAATTACAACATTACTATAATTAAGTTTTGAATTATCGGAAATTATTGTTTCACTTAAGTTTCTATTTAAGTAAATACAATTTGCCAATCACATTTAATTTTCAATTTCTTTTTTATAATGACAATAAGGACGACAATAAAAAAAAATCCTACAAATAGTATCTCACTGTTTTAGTAATTTCGTAATTAGCAAGGATCAACCTTAAAAATTCACCAATTTGTTTGCAATTCATGTAAAGTTTCTTTTCGTTAGTTTGTAACTTTTATATTTTTAATTTCTCAAAATCTTACTATTCATTCAGTTTCATCTAATTACTCCATGTTGGTACCAACAGATGGCGCTTCTCTACAAAGAGAGAAATCCTTGTAACGATTTTCTTATACGAGTTTGGTAATTATTGAAAAGGAGACAGAAGTAAATTGTTTGGTATTGTATCGATAGTTAGTTATGTTTCATATAAGTGACAACAAGTTAGCAATTCCTTGAGCTATGTTGCTGATGGAGGTGTAAGGTTTGATGGTTTCTGATCCTAATTATGTATATAAATATAACCTGCATTTGATTGGTTTCTGCAAACTTAAAACCAATCTAATTGAAACGTAAGCTATTAACAAATGCACTGTTATCAATTTGACAAAAGACAATCCCTTGGATAGTCTTTGCTAAATCTGCTTTCTTAAAGATCGATTTCGCGACTATTCTATAACAGGGGTGGCCAAACCGCGACTCGCAGAAATATGTTGGCCGAGATCGTTTTTGCATCACAATTAATATAAAAGATAAAGAAAAAAACTTTTCAAGCTTTATAATTGCTTGCAGGATGTAAACTAGATAGTTCACTGCATTAAAATGTAAGTTTAATGTTGATGGTGAGTAATTGCATTTAACAAATTTTAAATCCTAATATTAATGCATGGTTTGAGTGAGGGATTAAAGAAATTTCGGATCACCAAGGATTCCATAACAATTGTAAATAAAACGTATGTAATATTTGTTATATTACATATATAACAATTGTTATATTAGATAGAAACACACTCTATATCATTAATACCAACTCAAAGTACAAATCAAGAATTTACTTCGAATCCAGAAGGTTTTTAGCAATTTGTTTAGGATCTGAGAATCCTCCAAAACACTGAAATAAAAGTAATCTTGTTTTCATACAAATAAATGATTCATGTTTAAATTCAAGAGGCCTAGAAAGCTGAAACTTTGCATATTTACTTAGATCTTCACGATCTTAAATCTCGGGCTTCTTATTATCATTTTCTTATTATCTTTTAATAAAAGATAATAAGTATTTAATATTTAATATTAAGAAGTTGCTTTATTCCATTATTGTTGCTTTATTCCATCAACTTAGAAAAATAGGTGAAAGTACGTTTATAATTTAAAAATTGCATTTTTGAATTATTAAAAGAATAAAGTAAATAAATATTCATGTTTTCCATAAAGTCATTTTTACAGTATTTTGGGTCGCTAGGCAAAACTTCAATATTTACTGTTATATTAAATTAAAACAAACTAAGAAAATGAGTGTTTATGTAAAGACATAAAACTCTTTCAATAAATGTTTTCAAAATAACTATAACTCTTAGAGCATCATGTTATGCAGTTTGGAGCTTCATGTAGTAGATATGTAATAAGACACCTTTTTGTTTCTGTAAGCCATCTGTTTATATGTCTGTTACTCTGTATGATTGTGTCGAGAAACAAAAATGATATTTATTTTTTATTATTGGTTCTAATGCAAAGATTTTTCAAAAGAATAAACAAAATGGCTGTGGAAAATTATTTAAGAATGTGTAAAAACAGAAAAAAAAAAATCATTTTAAAATATTACCAATAATCAAATAACAAAACGGGAAAAAACAGGGCATCAATAATTTTCACATTTTGTATAGAGGGCAGTTTATACACTCTACACTCGTGGTGCCCAACCTTTCATAATATGGGGCCACACTTGACTTTGCTGTGAATTTCGCCCGGGCCACAATCTGTGCGATGGAAGCCCCCCCCCCCCCCCCCCCCGAAAATCTACAACCAAAAAAAAAAAACGTCGCGATCATTATAAATATGTATGTGAATATAGGACTGAAAGAGCGGGCCACATGTAACACCTTCACGGGCCGGATATGGCCCGCGGGCCGTAGGTTGGGCATCACGGCTCTACACCATTTCTTCCAAAAGTGATCCCTATGCCCCAGTTCTTCATTTCTTTCGCTTTATTGCTCTAAAAAATGTCTTCCTTAAAAATATGAAATACGTTGAAACCATTCATACCTTTCCCGCAAATCAGTGTTACATTCCTCCCGTTTCTTTTCTTTTTGTTTTAAATATAACAAAAAGAGAGAAACAGATGTAAAGTTTGGAGCAATTCTTAGCATAAGTAACAGTTAAAAAATAAATGGACAATTTTTTTTATTATTATTATTTATTTATTTATTTATTCTTTATGACTAGATTAGAGATTTGTCTTACCTTAACGATTATCAAGTCCTAATGCTACGAATAAATAGTTCGCGATCTGAGATTTGCGAAATTTTTGTGCTGTTACTAAAGAAAATGTATTAGGCTATGTAGAAAATAGATGTTCCTGAAATATGTCCAATTTGTTGAACTTGTGGCATTTACGTGATTCTGTAGCATTTTAAAGACTTATTACGATTAAAAAAAAAGGACAGACTTGTAGTATAAGGCAGTTTTATTTCATCTCTGTACAACATTGTATAAACAAGCAAAGGCAGATGGTGACATTTATACATTAGAATTTGAAGTGAGGCACATGTCAAACAGCTTTGGAAACTCTTTAGGAATTAGTTCCACAAATAGAATCTTAAAAAATTATAAATCACAGTAAAAAATAATTACAATTTAAGTTTTTAAAAAAGTTTTATTTTAAAATTAAAAAAAGAAAAGAAAAGAAAGAAAAATGGAGAAAATGGGTTGGGGGGAGGGGAAATCAGTTCCTCTGTCAGTAAAATTTGAGATAATTGACTTAATAAAACAAGAAGACTACTGCAGGGTTTAAATTTTGATTGTGAAATGACTGAAATCATAATATAACGATGGAAGGCTTATGCAGATGCAAAACTAGTAAGTAATTTACAGGACGGTCAGCATCATGCCTGGCCACTTCATTCTAATGAAAGCTAGTGATTGGTCCAATCGTTAAAAAGCCATATAACGTAGAGATGCACAGTATTTTTGACTGGCAAAGGCTCTTCATAAAATACCACAATATGATAGCAGCCCTATCATAGAAGAATTTTTGAACGCCATGCGCAGAATACACAAACAAGTATCTGCGCATTTTGCCAATTCAAGGTCCTTTTTCCCGTTGCACTGGCGAAACGACATTGCATCTGTACGAAATATTATATCTAAGAATTTCATGAGAGATTTAAAACAAAAAAAATAAAAATTGATTATTTTTACATCAAATTTTAATGATTTTTTTACTACTAAATATTCACTTATTTCATTATAAATTAAATAATCAATAAAACAAAATATTCCCTGAAACTTTCATAAAAATGTTATGAATACTATTAACAATAGAAAATATTTATGCCATCGTGTTATTCTTCATTGACTGAAAAACGTATTATTATTAAACTGTAACAATTAAGCCAATAATTAACTTTATGTCTTGATTTCAGTGAAATCAAAAGATTCAATAAAAGCTTCATCCAAATAAGAGATAAGTATCAAATATCAGGATAAAAAATAAAACAGTACAATAAAAAACAATTTTCTCCATTTTTTTTTTCTTGAAGAAAACAATTATCAAATAACAGCTTAAAAAGAAGAAATAATATAGTTTACAAAGGATTGCATTTCTTAATAAAGAAAGCTTTTGGAAGACAAAGCCCCAGATAATCAAGAGTTTAAAAATGCATTAGTTACCATAAAAACATTGTAATAATAAAAGGTTCATTTAATTATGTCAAAAATGCCAATTAAATAAAAATTCCAATTCATTATTAATAATAATTATCGATAATTCTGATCTATAAAAGCTTTTTTTTTTTTTGTTTTGTTTTTTTGAAAAAAAAAAAATGTGTAATTTTATCTTTCTTGGGCAGTGCATCAAAAGAAGGTCCTTCATGAAGATTAAAAGGAAAATTTTATAAATAAATATAGTTTATTAAGAATGTATAAAATAATAATAATAATAACAACAACAATTGATATTGACATCATCATAATACAATTATAGTTTAATCAGTATTTTTTTTTTTTAGATTTAATTGAAATTTTTATTTTAACTTAAGTGTATTGAAATAGGTTAGAAAATTACATAAAACATTTTTGTCTGCAAGAGCTTTATTGTGCAGTGCATCAAAACAATTTCTTGTTCTCATGTGTTGTAATATTATTGGAAGGAAATGCCCATTTCGTAAATCAATATTTGAGTGGTTTTGATGCACTGCACAATAAAATAACAGGACTTAACCTGTACCCAGTATAATGTTATAAAAAAATTTTGCAAGATTCATTTTTCCAAACTGAAAGTCAGTGTAGGAGGTCGGAGATTATCCTAGCAAATATCCTTGTTATAAGCTTTGCCCGACCCTACATTATGAAGCTTAATAAACTGAACGTACTTCATAATGCTGGTTCATCTGCAAAAACAGGAAGCACACGATATGATCATCAAAGCGGCTGACACTATCGGAGATGGCAATATTGTGATGCCATGCAACAAATTTAGTGTTTCATGTTTGTGCAACAATGATGCGGATTCAGAATTTTCGCAATTAACTAAAAAACAGCATACAAAATCTGTCCAAAAAATCTTGTCAGTATTTGAGTCTCTAACTAAACGATAAATAATCAGCATTGCACTTATAATGGAAACATACGATTGAACTATGTATTCATTATTATGTAAATTATAAAGCAATGACTACTTTCAGTACAGCTCACAATACAGTCAAGATTTTCTGGAAAAATTGTAACTGAATACTGGCGCCCTCTATCGTTACAATAATGAAGTAAAGGTAATATGGCAGTCGAATTGCTCATACACGAGGCACACTTTTTATCAATTATCGACTTTTTAAAACTAGTTAAATATTGATATTTTAATCGTCATCAACAGAAACTGAAGATATAGGTATTTGAATCAAAGTTAAACTCTACAGGCTGAAAATTTGGTCAAATTTGATCTATAAAGAAAAAAAAAGTACAAAATCTAAATCGCATTTAAAAAAAATATTCAAGATTACCTTATGTAAGAAACAATTAGACATAAAATATTAATATACCTGTCTTTCAGAAATATGATACAGATTGATTATAATTTGAATAAGAAAAAGGAAAAAAGACAAATCTGTAGAGCAAATATACACAATAACAACAATAATAAAAAAATTTTTTAATGATTAAACTGAGAGTTATTCATGATATTTAAAACTGATAAAAAGAAATAATTGATGAGAAAAATGCAAGATGATGATGATGAATATTAACATGACTACAATCTGATTTTTTTTTTCTCTCTTTTCTTATATTTTTTTTCAACTACATCTACAGTGTATACATATACAATAATAACCCTGGTTCAGGCCTAACTTTAAAATAAAAATCAGTTGACATTAAATAACCTTTTTTTTTTCTTTTCTTTAATCCCTGACAAAGACATTCCTAAATATTATTTATTTTGACCTGCATAGAAAATAAGCAAAAACTTATAAGAAAACCTACGAGCTGACAACGGTTTATATGTTAGTGGAAGAAAAACATGGAAAAAGAGGCACAAAAATAACTTCGAAAATAAAAACTTTCTAAACAGTTTTGCCAATAGACATTTTATTTATTTAATTTGATTTATTTATTTACTTTTATTATTTACATAGTGAAAAGAACAAAAGCTTTTTTTATTATTATATTGTTATAATAATAATCTAATTTTTAAGTAAATTTGTTACTGCATTAAAAAATGCAAATCCATATAAGATATTGTGATTTTTATCTTTCTGTAACTGTCTATTGTGTCGCCACTGCTGCATTTTAGGAAGTTTTTATTGTACAGGAAATTAAAATGTTTCAAAATACTGCATAATGTAACACGATTCTTGAATATTGAAATAAAAAAAAAAAAAATGCTAATCGGTTTTTCCAGTCTTAAACAAAGTAATTTATAATAACAGAGACATTTACCACAGACAAAAATAAAAACCAAAAACATTCAAATACTTTGGGAATATCTTTTCACTTATAATAGGATGGGTGAAAAAGGGAGTAGAACGTCTTCTTGTCTCTTCTCTGAACTTTCTTCTTCCGTTCAAAATAAAGAAAGCAAAAATTGATTGAAGTATACGTTTTTCTTGATTAAGTTAGTGTTAAAAAGCATGAAGCAGGTTTGACAAACGGATTTTTCTTTTTTTTTTGATTGAGTAGATGAACTTGTCTAAGAGTTTTTTTTAAGATGCAAATAATAAAGACATGTTCCTTTTTTTCCACATGAATTATTTGTCTTCCTCAGTTACTTCCCTATCCAAAAAAAAGAAAAACAATACTGCGAAGAACACACTTTCCAGTAATTATAAAAGGAGTTCATTAAAGGGACAATCTCTAGATGCTAAGGGTAATGTTTATTTTACACGATCTGTTCCTTGTATGTAACTACGATTACACAATTGACTGTCGGCCACTTCTCTGAGGTTACAAATGCCAGTAACTATTCCAAGTCTTTACAGCACAATGTCTTTATCTGAAGAAACTATGTATTTAAAAAATATAAGAAGAAAAAAAAAAGTCCTTATGATGGTTCTATTTTGGATAGAAAGCAATTTGGGAAGATTTTAATTTACGTAAAGATGAATACTTTTCAACAACAACAAAAGAAAGGTTCCTACCAAGTACTGAAGTAACAGTTCATTCGCTGATTCCACTTGTATTAGAAATTCATCAACTTTAATTAGTATTTCTTTGTCACCATTTTGAGCAAAGCAGTTTTTTTTTTTTTTTTTTTTCCTTTTTTCTTTTTTTTCACACTGAATTAATTTATATATGTATATATATTTATGTATATATAAAAAGCGCAGACATTTTGAGGCACTAAAAGAACAAGCAACGAATTCAGTGCATTACTGGCAGATAGAATTAATTGCAGATCGTCAAACAACATAATAATAATAATATGATCAAATTCAGCAAACAGCAATGTCATAAGGCTAAGGATAATCCATTAGGTTTTAATTATGGTTTTGTTTCTGACATGTTGGTCCCACGAATTTCCGTCAATGATATAGGATTTTTTTGGTTGGATTTTCATCCGAAGCCCTTTAAAACGACTTATTTATTTATTTTTATTCTTTTTGGTCTGCATAAGATGGATATGGTCTTCGATGCCATTTATAACTTATATTTTAATATATATATATAAAGCTAATAAAGAATTCTATCAAAATAAATACAGACAATAAATTAACTGCCATGAATATTGTACAATAGATTTTCACATGCATTTGATTTAATTTACATAGAAACCTAATCCAACTTATATAAAGAATGTCTCTCTTTAAAGAATAGTAAAAAAATATTTTGTTTAATTTTTTAATTTTTTTCCTTGATGGTAAGGCCTTCCTAAATAAGTTTATATCATGTTTCTTTAAAAATCAAATGCAATACAATTGTGGCGTTGACATGAGGTGGCAAAACTGTTTTTTGCATCCCCTGGAAAATTTGCTTTTCACGACTTACTACCTTTCCCATGTCAACGCCTCAATTCATCTTTGAAATATATTTACAAGCTGACGTCATCATCATCCTCGGTCTCAACGTGTTCCAAAGCCATCTGATTTAACAACGTTTATTCTTGAATGCTGATTTCACACATTACCATCACTATGGTATAAAATGATTATTTACTAATCTTAATGTGATCTTCAACAGACACCAATTCAAAGCGACCTGAAGTAAGTTTTGGGAAAGTTGTTTGATCTGTCTTACTTCTTTTCGTTTCATTCAGTCCCTTCCCACTAGAAAGACTGGAAGCCTCTTAATACTCATCAAAAAAGGGCAGGTTCCAAGAAACTCAAATGAAATCAACTGAAGTAAATTCACTCCACATCTTATAAAAAATAAGCTTAAAAATAAAAGTAGTTATTAAATAAGCCCCAGCTAAAACATGAAGTTGGAAGAATAAACAACACTTTATTGAAACTTAAAGATGAGCATTAAAAAAAAAAAAGCTTCTGTTGTTGGATTTTACTTTGACAGAATTCTTAATTACTTAAGAAGAACTAAAATATCATCAAACAAAACAATACTTTTTTTTTTTTTTTTTGAACCAAAAGAATTTTTAAATATATACCAGTCTTTTCCTAAGAAAGACCTGACTGTTGTAGATATAAATAACTAGCTTTAAGAATTTGTTACTTACTTTAAGTTAAATAGAGTATATATAAATGGCATACAAAGATCATAATATAAATAACAATTCACTGCTGTTTTGCTGTTAATCAAAAAAAAAAAAAAAAGTCGACGATACGTGGTTCTAAAGCAGAACTGCTTCTACATTACAATGGTATTATATCTTTGAAGAAAAATTGGATTGAGTTATTATTTTGCCTTGGAAGGAGTAGGCTACAAATTGCACCCACACTTTAAATCCAAATCTTAGACGAAAATATTAAAAAAAAAAAAAAAAAGCCGTGGTTCAGGAATACGCAATACTTACAAGACGTCCTGTAAATTCGGCCAATCTTAACTATGGCAACAAGGTTCAGTTAAATTCCTTTTTAAACACATAAATGATGATGATTTTATGATGAAATTTCTTTATGGCCTATTATGAAAGGACGGGCTGTGGCGCCCTCTATAGGTAGCGTCCTGTTATTAAACCTCTTCTTTTCGCTGCTTCCGGGGCAACAATTTAGTGAATCGTTGATTACGCCTTGGGTCCAACAGTGAAAAGTCGTTCTTTTCAAGTCAAAAATTCGAAATCAATTCAATACTAAATTTGAATAATTGCTACATTTATCCAATGGACGAGTCAAAGCTTTGTCTACTAAAAAGACAGAGTAGTTTGATAGGACAATTATGATGAATTTGGTACCGTTTTGTTTAAATCTTTTTTTTTTTTTTTTTTTTACCCATAACAGACCTGGTTATTTGATTTCGAATTTATTAACTTTAAAGCCATTCTGTTCTTTTTTTCTTTTTTTTCTTCCTTTTTTTTTAATGTTGCTAAGCATTACCGAAGTGTGCTTTCGAACCATGTCTCCAGGCGCTTTATTCTAGTTGCTGCTGTTGCCATGAGGTGTCGCGTCTTCACTGATGACGCTTCATATGCAAAGCAAGATGGTCGGAGCGGGAGAAACACCGGTCGCAGTGATTACATTTGAACGGCTTGGCTCCCGTATGCTTGCGGTAGTGCCTCGTCAGCTCATCGGAGCGGGCAAAGCGCCATTCGCATCCCTCCCAAGAACACTTGTAGGGTTTCTCACCTGAAACGAAAAAAATTAAGAAAGCAATTAACATTTGTCTTCGAACATAAAAGAAATCAAAAACAAAACAAGAAATGTCATTACATAATATTAATGTAATCAATAGATGAATGTGTTATATGTTAACAAAAATACTAAATTTAAGTTGCTGTTCTTGTTTTTAACAAGAGTAATAATAATTTCGTAACGTAATGTTTCATAATAATTTTTGTCAAAGTCACCAGTGTTCTATTGTCAATAAGTAAGAACAAGCCAGAAACAGGTCATCCATGAACGTCAGATGGAAGCGATATTATTAAAGAAAGAGACATCAGTGACGAAGGCTTATTAGAAATAAATGCTTGTGATACCAAATCCAAGCAGAGATAATTTTCTTCACAAGAAATACATGTGAATGAATGAACAAATTGACAATAGCTTCACTTTTAAGAATACTGTAAATCAAACAGAAACTTAGCGAACGAATCGTAGAGTTTCTTATGAAAGGATATGGAGATATCACAAAGTGCAGCAATATTTTGGAACCGGCATTAGAATAGTCAATGCCTAAAGTTGATTATGTTGACTGTCAATCAGTTCAAACGCAATGTCTACCTCATTTTCATGAAGACATATGGCCATCAAGGTCTTCCCATGTTTCGATCATTTTTTATTTAAGTCATTTACTTTCAGTTCCATTGACACAAACATATATAAGATTTAAGTTTATTTAATTTATAATAAGCATTTTAAGATACTCAGTTTCGTCCACGTATTTTAAAAAACATGCGAGCTACAAATCATACTCAAGTATGAAAACGTTTTAACTTCAGCCCATGTACATGTGGATAATTCAGTGGTGATGGATTGTTTTGTTGTATTTGAATGACGATAGATTTACTTTTGAGACATCCTGTAGTTTTACCATTCACAATCATGCTTTCAGTAGCTACTCCAAAATAATTCCTAACCGAACCATGATTTACGAGTGACATACGCCCGAGGTAATAACACTGACTGATAATAGATAATAACGAATGACCTTAAAGAATGTTGTTAAATGGTCATTGTCAATGGTTTTGGTTAAAAACATAAACAATTTAACTCTTCCACTTCACATCAAAGATCTGTAGGCTTAGCAAGGAGGACCTAATAATTGTGCAATAACTCCTAAGGAGACAGGTAACTGTCAAAGAATTAATTTACTGCATGTCAACTCTCAAGTGTCAACACTAATGAAAGACAAACACAAGAATTTTGATGTCGCTGGCAGATACGACGACTTAGCTAAACAGCTTTTTTTATGTTACTTGGGGCGTTGATTTGTTAAAAAAAAAATAATCATAACAAGCAACCTAATTAATCTGTCGACCTGGTTAGTAAAACAATTTCTTAATGAAGAAGTTATTGTACAAACCTCAGATATTAGGTTTTGTACATTATTAACAGAATTTTAAATTTAAAAGAAAAGACCAAAAATGCGTTAACGTACAATAAAAAAAACAAAAAAAAATTAAGATTAAAGATTGGAAAAACAACACAATCATCACTTCACTGATAGGAATCAATAGTCTATCACTTAAGAACTGGTTGCTGTTTGTAAATATGAAAGTTTAATTTTAATTGTTTTTGTTTTTTTAAATATGAAATAAAACAAAAGTTATTTGCCTGACTTGACTACGAATAGTCTTTCATAAATCAGTTCTTCATTTCATTCATTCAAGGAAATGGATCATTTATCAATTATTATTTTTTTTCTGAAGAGGTTTTACATTTTGGTTTCATATATCATCGTATTACACAAGTCATCATATCGGACAACTTTCTAAAGGGTTACTGACCAAAAGTGCCGATACTTTTGGTAAGGCACTGTACACAGAATATAAGACGCCAGAAGCCTTAGTAATGTTTGCTTAATATCTTATAAAACCTCCAATAACTGAAAATGACCTTGTTAAGGAGATCCGAAATTCTATAGTTACTTTTAATGTTTTTATTAATTACAGAATTTTACAACAATTACGCATATCCAATTTAATTTATGTTAAGTCTTACAATAAAATCTTAATAAATTAAAGAGATAAATTTGACGAACTGTGCTAATGTATCATTTGGTTTTTTTTTCAGTGAAGAATTCTAAGACAACTTCTACTATTCAATCATTTTTAGTACTTTATATTTTCGTGCAAAATTATCTCCGTGAAGACTAATCAATCTTAGAGCCAAGCCAAAAGCTATTTGCTTCCTGTGGTGTTTTAATTTAATGCGCTTTTGTTAATCATGAAGTTTATCAAGATGAACTGAAGTACAATGAGTCGCCGCCAGGTGCTGCTATTTATCAAATCTTTGTTATCTGAAAAAGGGTTAAAGATGGACTGTTTCCTCTTGAGTTTACGTTTCCATTTCCTCTCTTTTCTTTTAACTTCCTTCTTCATTTCCTGATGGCATGAGATATGGCAAACGCTTTCTTATCCTTCACAAAAGGATTTCGAGTTGGTTCCAAATTTTAATAATTCGATAACAAAAAAAACAAAAAAAAATCCTTAAAGCATTTATATTTGTAAACTTAGCTTTTTAAAAATGCATTTTCAAAACTGAAATTTCTAGAGTTAAGTGCAACTTAAAAATGCGCAATTATTTACAGAATAATTCATTAATACCAGATTCATTATAAGAGACAGATGGATACAGTGGTAAATAATTTCTTCCTTTATGTTACAATTGAACAGCAGAGAAAAAATAAAATAAAAATAATTAACATTACATTAAAAAATCTGATAATCTACGATTTTCTTACAACTGGACCGCTTCAAAATGTAATTAAAGAAATACACTTCAAATAATAAGTTTTGAAACAGAGCTAATAGGTACTTCTTTTATGAAAAGGAATAAACAGTCATTTAACCTTCAGCTGTCAGAGTTCAATACCTCTTTCGTTACTTCCGAAACCAAAAAAAGACTTACAAATAAAAAACTATCTTTTGTGTTTGGTGAGGGTGGCTTTTATCTTACTGACACAATATTCCAGTACGATGACTTTTAATGGGAAAACAGATAAAGCTTCCTTTCTAGTCTGCCATAAATACTCCTCCTTCCTTCAGACACTGCGTTGCACCAATTACTAAGCAAAAATAACCCGTTCACTTTTTATTCCTATCTACACGAATACATCACTTAACATCCATCTCAAAGTACGCAGAGATGAACTATTCGTGTAAGTATACATTTGGTCGAGGAGGCTTCAAATGGCGGATTAAGATATGGAATTATGCCATGAAATCCTCAAAAGTTCCTTTATTGCCTCTCTTTTTATGTAAACTCAAAGTAAAGTTACTGAAGATTCGAGAAGGAAGTTAACAACCGATTCATGTTTCACTCTTGTTATCAGAAGATCACAGCGAAAAAAAAAGAAAAATAACATTCAAGAAAAATAAATACAAACTGAAATCATCTTAAGGTATCCTTGAAATTTACTTCAGTGAATTATTAACAAAATTAATAAATTAGAGATTAGATATTAATAAATAACTAAATATTTATCAATCTATATCTGTATTTGTTATTTAGATAATGTTACAATTCATTTGGAAGTTCCTTTAAAGAAATATTTAAAGGTAAAAAAGAATTTAGAAAAAAAAAATACTAATTATGATACAGTTTAACAATAAACATTAAGTAAGATTGTTGAATTATTACTGATTTCCAAACAAAGTATAATGAACAATTTTAATGTTGATAATTTCATTAATTTTAGCAAATACTTAATTCCTTTGGCTATTTCTTTTTTTTTTACTAAATGCGGACACTGTCACATGATCAAAATATCACCTTTAAGTTAGAATGGCGTGAGAAGTAAGCATTAAAGTTGATACGTTAAGAATCATTTATCGTAATGATTATCTTTGGGTAGTAACGATCTCAGATTATCGTTTATTTTGCACTGAAGTGTCAAAAAAAAAATAATAAATAAATAAATAAAAGAGTCATTTTTAAACAAAGTATTTAATTTCTTCTAAAAATAAACGCTCAAGTGCTGACCATAAAAATAAAAATAAATAAATAGGTAAAGGACTTGGTCCCTGTATTCAATATCATTTGATCAAAATAGTTAAGTTTCCTTTTTCAGGTCGCCACAGCTACTTGATGGTAACGTAAAAATTTTTATTGGTTTGCATTTGCGTCTTTTAACGATGGTGGATGGTGGCGCCCTCTGAAGGCCTGTATGAGTCAACAGATATTTTACACCGTTTGCTGTGCTCAAAGTAAACACGATGGTGCTTAGTTAAATTGGGAGAGCTTTGGGATCTTTCTGCTGAGTAAAAATGCAGTGAATATTTTTTTTCTTCCTAAAAGAAATTCTTAAATTTAATTCTTAATCTGAAAAGAAGTTCGGCTTGCAAAATTTAATGCATTTTTTTTTTAAAGAAAGCAGCAATATTTATTCACATTTGCTTCATAAGAACAAAAAAATTTGATACAATTACTCGGATAAAAGATTATTAATTTTTTTTTTCTATTTCCAAATTTTAAATATAACGTGAACTCTAAATTAATTAACTCATTCAGTTTCAAAAGAAATGAAGAGGTTTTTTTTTTTCCTTTCATTCGCACGATATTTGTCCTCAATGACCTTTGTATGTATCTGATCATTTTTCATTATTACTTCCTTATATATGTTCGTACTGGATATATTGAAAATTTAGATATTGAATTTAATGCAACTTATTACCAGCTCTTGTTTAAAATAGATACATTTATCTCGTCTTCCTTACATGACTTAATAAGTCGTAAGTGGTTTGAAGAAAATCCCGATAAGCTGATTGAAATCATAAATTACTATCGGACTTATCCGTTTGCAAGCACGCAAACTCGTATTCTTTCAGATTCTCCGCTATCGGTTTTTTTTTTTTTTTTTTTTTAATCACACTTTTATAACTTTTATAGACAAAAAATTAATTTCATAGTTGGCGACGCCGTCACTAGATGGCAGCATAGTTAAAAATCAGTATCACTGACCTCCGCTAGAGATTTTTCCGAAAGATATTTAGTAAGCTTCTAATTTTCACGTTGGGAATCGAGTAGCCATTTCTCCCATTGAATAGTAAAGCCAAGGACCTTGGAATATGACACGACAGAATACGTTACACCATTTCATATTACATTACATACAACAGTTCTGCATGTATAAATACTGCATAAATAAACAAATTCATTAAATGCTTTCAAGTAGGAATTCTTTCTCCCTCACCCCCTCTCCTCTTTTTTAAAAATAAATTTAAAAGAAGCTATTTTCCTCATGTATTAGATAAGTATTAGTCTATATTATAAACAGAATTTAAATAAATAAATAAAGAAATAAAACAATTTTTAGGATTAATTCTCTAACTTATAATATTAGCTGAAGTAAAGTAAATCAATATATATTAATAGAATGATTTGTTAATGTAAATCTTAATCTAAAAATCGAATTTAATTTCAAAAAGTTACTTTTAATTATATTTAACAATTGATAAAAATTTAGTTACAATAGACATTTCTGGAAAAATTATATTTCTCCAATACTTCCGTCCTAAACATCAAAGCAATCGATTTCAAAATTGAAAGGAAAACTAATTAAAATAAGTTATTTAACAATTTAATATTAGTCGAGAAGCTTTAATTACATTCAATATTATATGGCAAACGCCATCAAAGCAGCATGTTTGAATTCTAAAAAGATACTTTAATAATAATAAAAATAACAATAAATGACCACTCTTAAAGAACCAGAAGACTGTCCGGTATGTAAGAAATGGCTCACTACAATGTTAGTGCTTGCGAAACACTGGCAAATAATATCCTATACAATTTACATTCATTGGACTCTAGCAAAGGACAATGAAGAGTTGTAAGTAGAAGGAGTGGAACATCTTGGAGAATATTTCTTCTAAAATCATCTGGGAATTTTCTGTGCAAACTGATGCCAGGAACATTGACAACTGCTCAGATGTCATGTCTACGAATTTTTCCATAGATTCAATAAGGCTTTCCTGATAGAGGTCTGTGCAATACATACATAGAACAATTTTACTACCATCAGTTCCGAAACGAGAATAGTGGAAAACGGACTTTCATAATAATCCCCATTATCTTTGGTAAAACTGGAATGGTACCTAATCCATTCATTGCTATATATATTTTGGTCTAAGATTAGTATTCTACAGAATCAAGAGGGACAATAGAATTCTTGCCATCAACAGTTAGCATCATCATTTCGCTATTTTATCACTGGGTGACGATTGAGTGCTACAAGGTTTTGTTTTATAGACTACAGTATAAGAATAATTAAAAATACTAGTAATGGGATTTTGTTATTCCCAAATTCTCATTGGTTCGAAAATTCTTAGACAGAATTTGAATCATTTTGAGTCAAAAAGCGACAGCCTAAATGTCTGGTGAACTAATGCCAATTCATTGATATTAAGAAAAACTAAAAAAAGATATCCTGTTTTATTTTTGAAAAAAAAATATTATCATTTTGACAATCTCCCAGAAAATATCCTTGGCTATAGATTACAAACTTGATTTGTCAATATTTGAAGGTGATAAAATAAATAAGAAAGCTAGAATTATCTATCTGGTTATTTTTAAATACTGTCAGAAATGATACTGCTAAAAGTTAAAACTCTATCGTAATATAACTTTCATCTTTCTTTCTAAATAGCTTCATGAATTTTATTCTGAAATATGAGTGAACGAATTCAATCTTTCTTTCTGTCATCCCACCTTCTGCCGCAAACTAGGATTTCCACATCCAACATCGTTCCAAATAGATCCAATAACGGAGTCGTCCCATCGGCGAGTTCGTTGCCGGGTCCAATTATTGATCGTAAACCCGGATTTTCACCGGAAATTCCCATACGAGATATCCCAATCTCCGATAATTATTTTAACTTGTTGTAAATAACAATTATCAGTGGCTTTCATCATCGAAATTACTAATGATGAAACTACTCCCCTCCTAAAAAGATTAAAGATTATCGATAGCCTAAAAAGATTATCTCAAATCAAGAGTGATTAAGAGTGCTCTCTCGTTTTCCCTGTACTGAATGTCCCCAAATTTACAAAATTATTGCAATATTTATGACAACATTAGATCTGAGTTGAGTTAATATAAAGATCTAAAGAACTAAATTCAAATGACCAGTCATTATATTCTAGGCAACTGGAAATACGATTTTTAAAAAAAAGAAATTGCGGAAACTTGTTTCTACTACAAGTTACAGCAATTATTTTAATTTTGTTTCGTTGTTATCATTCTGTGATTTCTAAGTTTCCATACTTATTTATTTTTATATTATTTTATGTGTAATGTTTAGCCTACTGAAATAGAACAATTATAAAATGGAAAATAAACTAAAACACAAATGATTCGGGAAAATATGTCACTGAGCTACTTTATTCTGCTGGGAAACTTGATGCAATGTGCAGTAATTACTTGATACAATTCTGTTGTCCAACAGTATTTAGCATCTGTTCTAATGTAAGTCCAGATTTGAAGCTGCAAAACTTGATTTCATAGTAATTTGTAGTAATTTACGAAATGGTAAACTGTTTTGGAATAATGTTTTTAATTGTACGCAATTTAAAATTAGCCCCAGATATCTTAGAATTCACTGAATAAATGACACTTGGATAAAATTTTCCAAAGAAACTTTAACTAGTAAACTGAACCAAAAATTCTTCGTTGTGCACATCAACTGCAGTGGTCTCTAGTATAAAACAATCTTTTTGCAAGGGTTGATCATCACAATCCCTACACTTCTTCCATCTTTTATAAATGCTCCCTAAATTTTGCTTTGGATCTTTAAAAGCCTTAAGAGATCCCTAAAGACGAACCAAACAGAAAAAGACAAGCAAATACTATTAGTTTAACTCCAGCATTACCTCTAAGTCATTTCCATTGTAAATTCCTTGAGATTTTAGTCATGAGATTTGATGAGACTTCTCTTTGAACTTTTTTTTTTTTAATAATTCTAAGAAAGTGAAATTGAAAAGATTATTTCATTATTAAGAAGTTAATTAAATCTACAAAAACTATAGTTAGGCATTTAACCTTATATCTTTATGAATTCGGTTCCTTTGGTCGGTTATATTTCGCTATGTCCGATCAATTTGTTTCTCTGCATTGACAAGGGTAAGCAGGCCAATCCAATTGATCCCTGACCTTCCGAGAGGGCGGATCACTCAATGCAGAAGATGAGAGTAATTATCCTATGACCCCTTTTCGTACATTCCATTCGCCATCTTAACTCTTTGGACTCATTCTTCCGCTTGGTAATGGCCGTATATCATTCTGATGCATAATTAAAGAGGGCGCATCGAGAAACAAATGAGCATCTGTCAGTGTAGAAGCCTGCTACGAAAGTCCAACTTAACATGCAACAAAGGCTTCTTTGATTATAACACGAAAGATAAACGATAAAAGTTAAATTATGACCTGAAATTTTATCATTTAGTAATTTTAATTATATCAAGCAAAGGAATTCAATCTAATGTTTTTGTCAATACTTAATTCCTAAAGAACGGGCAAGTTAAAAACAAAATATAACGGTAAGAAGAATGGGCTTGTTTTAAAACAACCGATAAATTGAAAGAAACATGTAGAACTTTCCAGTTTGTTTTTTTCTACTGAGAAATATAAAACTTGAATGATTAAATTTTCAAGAAAGCTTGAACACAGTCATTTATTTTAATTTATTATTTCCGTTGATTTCCTTTTCAATACGAGAATAGATAATCAACTCTTTCTTTAGGTGCTTTCTGGGGAAGATCGGGACATGCACTACAGCAAAAACAAATTTTGCGTTTTCCTGTAACATCAGAACAGGAGTCAGATCTTAAAATGGATCGAGCTGAAGTCTGTTCAAAACTCAAACACTACAGAAGTTTCATGGTAATAAGTTCGCATAATCATGAATCGTGGACAGATAAATGTTCTAATAATAATATTAGCAATATTTGGGAAGTTATTAATTACACCTAGTCCCCGAAGAATACGATTAATTGGTTCCGTGTTCTTTGAAACCGTGTTGTTCGAGACTACAAAAACGGGATTCCGTTTCAAGTGTGAAAATAAAAAAAAACTTAACGTTTTAAATGTTTTTTTGTTAAATATAAAACTAAAATTTTTATT
>JAFIDM010009631.1:186679303-186701079 GCA_023159025.1 Thereuonema tuberculata
AAAAAAAAAAAAAAAATAAATAAATAAAATAATTTCTACAGATATTATTGCTTACAGAAGCGATGGAAATAACAGATTAAAAAGTTTTGGGAAATAAACTAAAATAACGAATCACAACGAAAACGTTAAATTAGTTTTGAACAGTGAGATCCTGAATGGTTAACCGTATCATTTAGTTCGCTTTTCTTTGTTGTTTATTTATTAGTTCAAGATAGGATGTGCACTACTGAAGGATATAGAAATTTCCAAAAGCACTCACTAGATGAAGACACCAGCAACATGAAGCAGCTGTAAGTTTTATTAAACGTAGTAGCCGTAATTTTCATAAAATCTCGATGAAATTTGGGGCTGGTCGTTACTTTTTTATTGTTCACACTGTTTCATTAATGTAGGTCCATTGGGACCCAAGTTGTTTGTTTTGTTTGTTTTTTTTTTTGTCCCATGTAGCATACGTCGTTTTTAGGCGATTTTCGCACTTTTGTAAGGACGAATACGCCTTAAAAAACAAACTGTTAAGTAGAAATTTCGCAGTATAGGGTTTGGGTATTTTTATATAATGAAAACCTGAAGATTTCATTTATTTACGTAATTTTAAACTTGCTATAGGCCGAAACCTTCAGCCATCGTTGTATAGACAGTTTCATTTCATTAACAAGAACACCTTTGGATTCGAAAAAACAAATACCCACCAACATTCAGAGAATGATCATTTTCTGACATCTGAATTTTCTGTAAACCTCTGCAGTTGTTCGCTAGAGGTCTCTGTTCAGTCAAACCTTAAAACCATCCCTCGCCTGCTACTACGCCAGCTGAGACTGTGCAGGTGACTGTATCGCATTACTTAAAGATTGTTTGTTTATGTAGTGAAACGAAAAATGGTTCGAAGATTGATGATCAACCCAGCCAATGTATTGAGATTGATTAAGGTCATTTTACGACGAAAAATGCGCCCTGGAGATGGTATTGATCTGGAAGACGAGACATTCATCTGTTTTCTTTGATCTTATTGGTTTGATCATTTTATTGAAAGTCCTCATACGCATTAACCTTAGGACACTTGCACAACTTCTGCGTTCTAAAGAAAACTGACCACCGATAATGAAGTCAGAGAAATCACACTGTCCTATGTACAGATATGAATGCAGATCCGATCCTTCAAGCTCCACCGTGCTCAGAGACTTCTAAGTGTAGAGGTTTAGAGAAAACGACTACCACCGGTAATTCAGAGGTCAGAAAATGATCATCCTCTGTATAACTGTTTGCAGTTAAATAAGAATAAAGATCTTTAATCAAGTTTCGAAGTACAGTTTAAAAATAGAATAGAAAAGAAATTTCGAGAAAGTAATTGATTTTTTTTTTAACCAATATGTACTTCTTTATATACAAATAATAATCATTTCCATTTCTGCACACTTAAACTTCAAAACATTACCTTCTATTTCAAAAACATTTATAATTTCATCCGATTATTCCCCGTCTTAAGATTTTCTAGCTGAAGCTTCAGCAATTACTTACCTCAGAATTCTAATCTAACAAGGTTTGATTTGCGAACGTATATCAAACTCACTGCATTTAGATATGAGCAGATATTTTTTTTACAGATTCTCAATCTATTTGATGCTTCTTCTAATATCGACTACATCTGAAGCTAAGTCGATTCGTCGCGAATTTTCTGTTATACTGTCAGGCAGTGTAAGCTGGGTCTCATTACAGAAAAGTAAAGAAAACTGATTTCCCTCCTGGAGAAGAACTTGACTTTTACTCTTTTTTTTTTTTTTTAAATGCATTCCCGCTAATCTGAAATGTAATGAGAGAAATATAGCTGTACCGTCTATTGATGCTGTGAACAGTTAGGTCAGTTGGTATTCATTATTGCAATTGAGTGCAGTTGTGTCCTGTGGTCGTAATCAGGTCTAGAGTGGTGGATGACTCATTTCTAAGAAATATTTATTTTTATGGTCTAGACAGGTCGCAATCGATGATCCTCTCCGCGGTCATTAACCTACTGCTTCTCTTCATCTAATATCGACTCGCCTTTGAGGGAGAATTGCGAGAATTTCCAGAAACTGTGTCGCTCAAATGTTTTTTTTTTTTTTTTGTTTATGCAAAGTAATCGTCAATAAACTTAAAACTTGGTTAATGCTTTCCACTTTCACTGTCTGACAGAAAACAGAAACTTAGATATTAAGAAAGTATCTTTTTCTTTTATAATTTTTTATGCAACTCAATGTTTAAGAAACAAACTAGATTTCGTCATTGTAATTACTCCAGTTAGAAGGAGAATATTTTAAAATTCCATAGATATGTTTCTCTTTGTATTTATGTATTCATTTTTTAATTTCCATAAACATCAAACAAATTTAGATGAAATCCATCTAATAGCTGCTAAGTTATCGCTTAGAAAAACAAAAATGTCTTAAAAAAAGGGAAGAAAAACCCTTTCATTTTCATCCATTCTTCTTTCACAAATACAACAAAATCAAGTGTAATATGTAAATGTACCAAAAATTCAAGTAGTTTTATTTTAGAATTTGTGTTTTATCAAGGAACTAATCCCAATAGGCCTTAAATACTCTGCGTAAAGATACCGCCAACTTTAATTAATGTAATTTTGTTATCGATGATTCAATCCGTTGTTAAAAAAGTTAAGAAAAATAATTGTTAAAATTATCGACACTAGAAAACGAATAGATGGTTTTCCATTATATAAAAGTATTCAAATGCACAAAACATCATTAACTTACGTAAAAAAATGGAATAAACAGAAGATATCTACATTTGTTTTTTGATATACATTAGTCAAAATGCCATCTAATTAAATTAATTTATGTAAGGGTTAAGCTAGTATTAGCATTAGTGGTTTTACTAAGTTGATCTTTGAAATAGGACAATCTCAGATTTTTGTAGAAACTTTTATTGTATTGGAAAGAAAACAAGGTAGGGATAGCGATTAGTAAACAATCACAATGCTTCGCAACGTCTTCTGATCATTGATATTGCTTTAATTTCCTTATGTTTATTTCCAATAAACGCAGCAAATGCGCCTTTTGACAATCACAAGAATCTTTATAACTGTGATTGTTGCGAATGGAAAAGACGCAATTGTTGCGATTGTTATGCTAATTAATAACTTAATGATAATATTTGTTCACAGACGGACAGACAAAACGGGATATTAGTCTGCTGATCTAGATCAGAAACTAAAACAATACAAATCCGCAGAATAGTGTTTCTTCACTATTAAGTTCTACCTATCCTTTGAAATGAAGGGTTTTATTTTTGCATTTAGTTGAAATCTTTTGTTTCAAGTCTTTGTATTGTATCTAGCAAAGCTATTGTTAATGCAATATATAATTTTGAAGCTTAATATCATAACAGATTATTTTCGTAGATTTGGTAAAACTGTTTTACATTTTTAATCAATTAAGTAAAACTCTTACAACATTTGATTAGAAGCAGTGAGTTTAACCTACAAGGGCCCCCAATTTTGTTATTAATTTTGATTGAATTTATACATATTTTTATATCTTTGAGAATGGGCCCCATCTCACTTCTGGGTCCTTATTCATAAACTGCTTCGAAATTAATTCTTGCCGAATTTGGACAATTGCCAAGCAACACTTTCCCAAGATTTCTAATGCGAAATTCAAATAATTGAGACAATGACTCAAATACGACGTTCTCATCCGCATCCTGCTTTCTCTCATCATTCGTAGACCAAGCTTCAACTCGTCCTCTGGCGTCACTGCACTTTTATTTTTAGGTTAAAACCAAATTACTCATTGCGAGCTCTTTTTCCTGCGCTGGCTTTGACTCCCACACCGAGACTATTTCTTCCCTCTTTGTAGCTTTAGCGCAACATAAAAGAGAGAGGCTCGTAACTAACGGTGGAATTCGACTGATTTGCAAATTGCGTTGGCCGCTGTTGGCTGAACCTCGTTGATGAGGCGTCCAGATAACGAAACCTTGAGTTTGGTCGTGAAAGCGGCGGTTCTTTTCTGCCCTGTTTCCCTTTTCTACCCACAAACGTCCTCTATTCGTATTCGAAACCGAGAAATAAGGGCATTCCCACGACTCATAACAACCGGATGCAAAAGAAGACCACTCGCTTCGTCTTTTACCAAATCCTTGACGTCACGACCATTTTCTTTTTTTCTCCTCCGTAAAAGAAAAAAAAAATGATCGATTCAAACAAAGTCTGCGAAAATCTTCCAAGTAAGAACTCGATTCCGCGATAATGCCTCGGAACTTATGTATGTGTAACTTGCTCTTTTTTTTTTTTTGAGAATCGATGAACACGCAGAAGAACTGTTCCGGTGTTTTACAGGTTTCCGCTTTCAGGAAGTGAAAGATTTAATGGAAATCTGTTACCGATATCAAAAACTAACTTCTCCTAACAAACAGGTTTCTTCTTCTCTTCGCGAATTCTCTGTTGGGAAACGTATTCGCTGTTACGTCTACTTTACGGAAGTAAAAATATACCTCCTAATCCAAGACTGGCCTGTCAAGGTTGCGCATCTGCTTCCCCCGCCTGTTATTATATAAGAATTAACGCATCAGCAAATAATAATAATAAAGAATAGAGCAAAAGCCAGATTAAGAGAATTGTATCAAGCATTTTAAAGTTTGTCTAAGGGTGGAAGAGCCGACTTCAATCTTCGGCGGAGATTAAGATTTTTCCCTGGCTATTTATTTTCCAGACAGACGTCAGGTTTCACCTACCCTTCTTGTAAATGAAGGCTTCTTATTCGAGAGTTGAAGGCGGGCGAGCACTGGACTGGCCTTCCGACCTTGTCTACTAAGCTACTTACCATCGAAAAGGCGTAATGCTTTAACCTTAACAGTGTCATACATAAGTGTTGCTTACAACTATAAAAACACATACACACACACAAAAAAAACAAAAAAACAACGAAAACTTTGTGTGTTTATGTTCTGTGTCGCTACAGAATATTTGGAAGTGTTTTGATTGCTAAGTGTCCCAGAATAGTCTGTAAACATCAAAAGGAAATGGCCTTTGTAGCCTGTGTTCATTTGTCATCAGCTTCTTTAAATGTCACCTCGTTATCCTTTTATGCCAGTTAGGCCCACTTAGATGTTGCAAAAGGTTGTGGTCAATTGGGATTCCAAATGCAGTTTGTAATTCACTTTCTTAAAAGTCAAGGTTATTTCCTTAATCCAGTTCCCGCCCTTAGAATTTCCTCGTCACTTTGCATACGAATGGTAATTTTTCTTCAACATTTCATACTTATTCGTCTCTTTCTGTTCTTTTTTTTTTTTTTTTTCTTCCGAAGAAAAATTTCCAGAAAACTTGAAACGAAACCCTTCCCTGGCGATTAATTCCAAATAAGGAAAAGAAAAGATGCTGAACATCCGGGTCTCCGGTCGAAAACAAAGAAGAAGAGTCTATTTTCTTCCTTTAGCCATCTATCTTTCCTTACAAAAGAAAAACCTCAGCAAAGGGAAGCCCAAGAGAATATTTCGAAAGAAATGAATAACTGAAACTTTTCCTTGGGAAATAAAATCAAAAATAGAAACGGAAAAGAATTGTTTGTGTTCTTCAGTATTTTCTACTTATCAGCTTTTAAATAAGAAAAGGGAGTTTATTTTATTTATTGATTCGATATTTGAAATAAATTTTAACATAACGTATTATTTCTATGTAATTCCATTCGATAAACATGTATCATTCCATATGTGTATATATAATTTTTTTCCTTTTCGTTGCCGCACAGAGAGCGTCTTAATCTACTTTTAAACTATTTTTTTTATTTTTTCACGATTTTTAAAATGGTGAGAAAATTATTCCTTAAGATCTGTTTAAAGGACTAATGTAAAAATGTAACTCTTTAACTTATCTATGGTAAATATCGGTTCCATTGATATGTTGTTATTAGAACTTAGTTATCACCATTATACTTCGCTGCTCTATTTTTTTTCTTTTAAGTTACCTTAAATATAAGTGTTTAAAAACGGCTTAAGTCAAAATTTTGGTGTCTATTTTGCGATGACATCAAGCGACACCTAGCGGTCAAATTACAAATTATCAACTAATGAAAAAATACTTGCAGTAAAGCGAAAATATTTGTCTGAAAATTCGGGAGTTACTTTCAAATACGTGTCTAGACTTCAATTTTCAATCCCAAAAAACAAAACAAATCAGGGTCAACTTACACGTCCATGCTATTACGAGTGGTAAATAGAGAGATAGTATCTTAATTTTATAGTTTGAAAGATGAAAGCCTTTTTTTTTTTTAGATAGAAAGAAAGAAAAACAAATAATCCAATTAATTTAGTTTCTTACAATTTCTGTGTTTTCGACTGTAAAGCAATTATCATTTTAATTAGCTACGTGTACCGCATAAAGAGGGAAAAAAAAATTTCTTCAGAAAATCGATTTATTGAAATTTCGTTAATTAGTTAATTCTCAAAAGAAAACCTGTTTCTCAGTTCATTAAAGTAATTCGCTCCTCGAAGATACCTCCTCTATTTAATGGAAAATGTTATGACGATTCCTTAACTATGGCTGGTGTCACTAGTCAAGATAACGATATAAGTTATCGATTGTAAATTGAGCTTTTTGAATGCCGAACACCTTAAATGTTTTATTGCTTTTATATAATTATGACGCATCTTGTATAATGTCCTTGTTTATATCCATATATTTTTTGGTAAACAAGGACATTACAAATATATGCCATAATTTATTTTCACTAATTGAATTGCAGATAAAAACAACTGAAAACAATTTTCAAACGTTAAATGTTTATTCTTCTAAGGCGCTATATTCCAGGCATAAGTAATCGCTGATGTTATACTCATACAAGGCAACTAAAATACGTAACGCCGATTTTAGAACCAAAAAAAAAAAAAAAAGTAATTTTTTCAATTACTCAATTTTCTACATTTCTTTGGACTGTAACATATGTAATTTCATGTTTAAATTTTAGAAAACTGAAAAGAAACTGCTATGTAGTTTTCATTGGATCGTCGACGTAGGATTATTTTATTTATTTTTATTATAACTGCAGATATAAATTCCTGAGTTTGAATAATGAGACTAAAAAATTCGAAAAAGATTACAAAACATTACCACCACCAACGAGAGAATAGTAGTTTTTTTTTTTTCCTTCTCATTTCTTATCATACCGGTAGTACAACTTCTTCAATGACATCTTAGGTAAAACCGATGTTCCTGAGAAGACAACGTCGGATACAAACAGACGTTCACTGGGCATTCTAATTTCAGTAACGGTTGTTCTACAGTAGACTATAGAAGACTTTACTTAAAAACCCAACAAATACATTTTTAATTTCCTTTCAATACTATCAACAAGCGCACAGCATGGAAAAAAAACAAAAAAAAACACATTTTTTTTGCAAATATACTCAATTCCTTAGTGAGTTTATACTTATATAATAATGCTTATATCCTGCAAAGAGGAAGTCAAAAGTAGTTAATATGGCTATCAATTAGAATTATAAACTAAATGAATTAAATAAGTGTTGTTTGGGAATGAGGAAGTTCATTAGCAGACTTAATTAATAAAGAGACAATGGGAAAAAAAGGAGACCGCCCCCACATTTTTAAAGAGGAAGAGAGAAGCAGAGAAGTGCTATTTTTGTCTCTCCTTGTAGTGTGTCGACTGCCGATCTTATCGACTGTGCTGCTGCCTTAGCTCTGGGCAATAATTGAATACGACGATATATTATAATTCGAGGTTGATACACTGCGCCATGATTCTTCTCTCTTTTTCTTTATGTCTAATCAATGTCCTACATCGTCTTACCACAAGAGAAACTAGTTAAGAGCCAGTTTTCATAAAGAGCTATCTATCCATCTATCCGTTATACTTTATTTACATTTGTTTTTGTTGTTTTTTTTAATTCAGACTGAAAGAGGACATTCACACACACACTGCACTATCAAACACTCCGGCAAATGTAAAAAACAATTCAAATAAATTTAAGTTAAAAAAACGAAAAAAAAAATTAACACATTTCCCAGATTTCCTACTGTATATGTTGTTTTGATTTCATATTTAATCATTACAACGAACGGGCTCTTGATTATCTCCACAATAAAAATGGAAAATTTCGGAATGAAAGCTTGATAAAGATGCTCTGAAGATGATTTATAGTTTGTATTCCTGACGAAAGCCAGCTGTTTATTTATTTCTTCTTTTTTTTTTTACCGTTCTTGTTAATTTGCACAGATAACTTGTAAGATTTTGTTATTTATTAGAGTTGCATGGTCGTTTTTCATCCAAGCGCCATCAGTTCAATGTATCTTTTTTAAGTGAATTCAGGGATGGTGGGATGTGTTTGGAATGACTCCCTAGTGGTATGATTTCTTCTTAGTTCTTACCTTTGGGGATATTCAATAGTAATGCTATTATTTGAGAGAGAAAAAAATCATTTTCTTTTTCTTTTTTCTAACGTTAAGTTTTTATAATGCAACATTTTTCAAAACCTGCTCCTTGAAAGACTGGTTTTTCGAATAAAAATTTTCCCTAGATTTTTGCAAAGCAAAAGAAAATACTTTTTTTTAAGAGCCGTCCCCACACAGCCTTGTGGCTTATATGTCTGAACCAGGGTTCGAATTCCGGAGGCGGCATGGAAGTTTACTTTCTTCTTCTGTGTTTCGTCTGTTTCTGCGGGAACAGTGTAAGCCGCTTCCTATTGTGAACCCTACAACGATTCTTTGACTAAATAGCTCCTATTTTATTGCTCCTAGTCGAGACCAAAAAGGCAAAATTGTCAAGAGCCCAGTCACTGGAAGATTTTTTTTAAAGAAATTAACATATCAATCTTCATTTATAAATATTTATTAGATGTATATTTAAAAAAGCATGAAGTATTAAATTTATAGTAAAGTTTTATAATCATCTTTTATTATTGTTAACTAGTTGCGACCCGTGAAATATTCACGGAAGTAAAACAAATTCCACATTTTTGAAAAACACAAGATTGAAAAAGATGTTCTAAGCTAATTTTTTTAGAAGCCATGACTTTCACAACAGCCCATATGTAATTTGAATGACTAAGCCATTATAATATTTAATTATAATATTATAATATTGTTAAAATAAAAAAAAAAAATAAAAAAACTGATTTACCATTTTCGTAGTAGCCAGCGCTGCGGTTTCTCATTATGAAAAATAATGGCAACCTGCTGTCCTAAAAAATAGGCTCGTCGAAATTGAGGCAATATTAACGGAAGTAAAACAAATGCCACATTTTTGAAATACCCTGTAATTTTTGAAAAACACAAGATTGAAAAAGATATTCTAAGCTCATTTTTTAAAAGCCATGACTTCCGCAGCAGCCCACATCTAATTTGAATGACTAAGCCAAATTTTTTTAAAATAAAAGAAAATAAAAAATTGATTTACCAGTTTCAACAATAACAATAACGAATGTCCAACAGCCTATACCAATAAACCTGTCTGGACAACAATGACGGCACGTGCTTCGTCATTGTCCCTTACTTGTTGATTAGAGAGAGAGTGGCTACACAGCCGAAATTATGTAAAAACCGAGGTTTTACAAACTCTCTGATAAATTTTGACGCATGAACTTCATGCATTTCAGTGTAAACTACATTTATGTGGGAAAGAAAATTTCAATACTCTGATAATAATTGTATAATCGCTATCCGTCGCGGTGAAGTGGGAAGAAAATTCGAGAGGCCATGTTTAAACATAGGCTTGACGTCATGCCTGACGTGTTCCAACGCTGCACTGTGATTGTAAATTTGTAATTTGAAATAACTAAAGATCCGTACAACTTTTGCCTATTAATAGGATGATATTATTTCGTAATAACATTATTACTTAACGTTTTTACTTAAATAAAAAAAAATAAAAAAATCACAATATTTATTTTTATTATTCAGTGTTTTCATTAAGCATTTTTTTTATTTGCATTTATGTGTATCTAAGCAATTTTGTTTACTTCCCGCCGAACAGAAAGATGAAATTTAGGGATATTATAGAGAAATATATATTGTGGAAAAAAAAAATTGTTGCCAAAAATCTTTCCTAACATTGAAAATAATATTTCGTCCTTAGCTCCCACTGTTGTTAGCTCAGAGGCGAAATCTTTTGTTTATATTGGTGCCTTTTTGGTTTATTGATTATTAATATGTCGTATTTGTTATATTTCTGACTTTCGAAACATAATAATAATACATTGATTTTGCCAATTTAATATCTAATTCTTGCGCGAACTTTCTGCTCAACTAAAAAACAACAACAAAAGAACTGGTGTTATTACCTTCATAACCAGCAAAGTTACAAGGTTCACAGTTGGACTAAAAGGCTGTAAACTTAGCAAGGTCCTCAGCTATTCTCTTTCAGTATCAAAGAGTTGATGTAAGTAAGACCTTCCTTCACGTTTTTCAACCATTGCTTTTTAGTGTCTTTTCCTACCATCTTTCAAATGCTGTCACCAGCCTTACCCTGTCAGATCTTGTCATGATTTGGCCAACTTATTTACATATCATTGACTTCACTTCTTTCCAAGCACTATCAGTTTCCCAATCTCTTCCTTACATCTTCATTTCTTATCATGTTAATCTGTTTTTTTACGGCATAGAAAACATCTTGATCATTTTTTTTTCCTTGCCAGTGTCCAGATTTTATAACCGCACAAGAATAACGATCATATGTATCTCATCTATTGACATCATTGCTCTTAGAATCCTTTATATTTCATTTATCTTCAGGACTCTTTTACCTGTGCTACTCTGCTTCCAATAATCATAAGCTTACATTCAAATGTTGATGTTTGAACTTTGCCAGATTAATTCCCATTGAACCCTTAGTACAACTGTCAATATCTTCTTGTAAGAACAATCTAATTCCACTGGATTTAGCTGTAACTCTTTACAGGCTTCCCAGGGCCATTCAGCATGAAACTTCCTACATACATAGAATAAATACTGTACATTCCGATGGATTATTGTGTTCAAAAAAGAAGACGACGACGGCATTAGTTTTATTACTTAAAACAGTAGGATTTCAATAATTCCTTCATAATTGAACAAAACTAACTAGGCATCGATCAATTGCATGTAAAAATACAATAATTTAGGGAAAAACAAAGCGAAGCAAGGCAAAAGATTTAGAAATGTTTTTAGAATTTAGAACTACCGTATGTTCATGATATATAGCAAATGTATGCGTTTCGAAACATAAATAAAAAAAAAAAATCCTCAGACTATTTGGATTGGAGGTATTACTTAATAAAACACACAATTTTTAACCCTACACGTACTTACAAAGGAGTTGCAAACACTAGTAATTTTTACAGAAACAAACCTTTTTCTTTTTAATTATTTTTATGACTACTTAAGAAATCTACATATAAACTTTCTGATATAGGATCTTTTAAAACTGAAATAATGTCAGAAATTATACAGAATACAATTCTAGAATATATAATTCTAAAGATGTCATGCATTAAAAATAGTTTTTAATAATTAATCTGATTTTTTTTTTTTTAAGCAGTGAAAATTGTTTGAAATTCGATTTAGCTCAGCTCAGAAAAATAAAAATTAAACGACTATTTTAATATTTGATAAGATGCCATTTATTGATAAGATAAAGAGTGTTTACTTTCAACAGCTGTTATTAAATATTTATCTTAATTACAAATAGTTTCGTAAAAATTTGTAAAAAAAAAAATTCATATTGATCTATGGAAATTTTATTTCAATAAATTAAAACACTAATATTCAAGTAATTAAAGCAAAGTATTAAATTCACAGAATAATCCAACACTTCAGTAATGAATCAAAATTATCAATATGTGTATATTTTCATTTGAGAGAATTTAAAAATAAATAATTGAAAAACCAATTTCTTCACGATAAAATAATTAGGAATTTAATGTAACTTTTTTTCATGTAATGGCACATAATAATAACTTTGTAATAATAAGAAAACCAACCATAAATTGCGAATCATTTCGTTTTCTTAAAAATTTTCTTATTAGAAATGCCATAGCCAACTCAAACGAAACTTAAAATTAACAAATAAAATAAATAAAATTATCAAAGTCGAATTAATGAATATATGTAAATTATATAAACACGCATTTAATATTAATATCGCAGATTTAGATAAATACTCAACAAACACTCAATTTTCTCTTAAAAAAAAAAAAAAAAAATTACATTTTCATTTATCTTTTAATAATAATAACAATGTTCAAAATACTGAACATTTACTGAATTGGAAGAGTTTGAAAGGAAAAAAAAAATTCCAACCAATCAAAGTTATAAATTATGGAAAACAAAATTTATACAATGTTGTAATTAGTTGTAAAAATTCAGAGATACTGATAAATTGAAATTCATTGAGAAATACAATCATTAACTTACGTAACTATTATTATTGCATCTATATTGGTATGATTAAAAGAAAAAAAAAAGTCTCAATTCTGATTATTTTATCAGTAATCTATTATTTTTTTTCTGTTATATCACAGACAAATACTGCAGTACATTAGAGATACGACAAGAAAAATAATACAGATGAAGTACATTTATAGAAGAAAAGAAAAAGTATAAAAAAAGAGAATTAAAATTAGTTTAAAGGATTACGTTTTTCAATAGTCTACTATTTGCTGTTTCAACTTTAACAAAACTATTTTTCGAAATAGACGATCTATTAAAATTTTAATTAAAATTATAAGACAGCGTTAATTACTCGAACGTAAATAAAATAAGGGAAAAAACTAAAAAACAAATCTTTGTTTGCCAAGGCAGTACTAGAAAATTCTATTAAAAGTAACTTTATTTATTTGTTTATTTACGTAATGAGAACATTCCAATTACAATTAAACTTCAATTACCGAAATGTAATGTAACATACTACTTCCACAAAGCAGTGAAGCAAGGCCAAGAAACAACTTTAATAACAATAAACTCTGGTAAAACAGGCTTCGATTTTTCCCAATTATTTGTCCTCGAGTTCACCCAGCCGTCTGTCAAATGAGACTGGAGAGAGTTACAGACGATTGAGTACTGGAATGGTCACCTAATCTCTAGGCCTAGTAAGCTTCTGGTCATGGATTAAGTTCGCCGTCAAATGCTTTAGTTAGGAGACTTTTATTACATTGTCGTTCACTAATTCTCTGTAACGTTGTCTTATAGGGAACTCGCATGAAACTTAGACAGTAAGTTTTATTAATCTAAGTAAAGTGAACCTAAAAATTGATTTTTAAATCAAGTGCAAGAATGTCAATTTACTGGAGAGTCTCCCTTCTTTTTTTTTATAAATTGTATTTGCACTTTTGAATGTCCAGTTAAAATTCAGTTTCCTTTACTCAACACAGCTGTGGTAAATCATCAGACATTTCATTTGCATCAAATGATAAGTTAGGACCAAGTTAGAATCAAAGACCACTCGCGAAGTTACTTGTTCTACAAAAACTAATAAATTGAACTATTGCGCCCTCTCTTGTTGAAACTAGCAATTACGTAAAGAAAAGCGCCATACACTGACAATTAACAATTAATTTAAATTAAACAATAAACTAGCGAATTCAAAAGACCCGAGACTTAATATTCTAATAGCGTCTCTGATATAGCCAGCACCAAACAAATGCTTACCTTTCAGAGAAAATTTATTATTCTTACTTTTACAATTACTTAAAAGATGAAGAAATTACCTTCAGTTAAAGCACTATTAAGTAAGGTACATCCACGTTGAATCTTAACATATAATGTATAACCATAATAAAATAATCCTTACTCAAAACATTAAAGAATAAACGCTATACCAGTCTTCATTTTTAATATTTATTTAATAGTTATTTTTAATAACTTAAAAATAAAGAATTAAAATTGCATTGAAACGGAAAATCAAAAAGGATGAGTCTAAAATTCCAATCACTTTAAACGACAATATCTTCTTATCGTAATCATTTTCTGACAATAGTTTGCTTGTTCTCAATTGCTCAGATGATGACGAACTGAAAATAATCCAAGGCGATTATTTCGTCTGGAAATGTCCCTGACAGCTGCCAAATAAAATGTCGCTTTCCGAGCATCCTTCGCCTCCTGTGTTGAAAGAGAATCGACTCGTCCCAACGATCCGAACCTCTAGACATTGTGGCACCGTCTTCACGGACCTTAATCAGCCTGGGAGGGATGGACTCTCACGGAATCCCAATCGCAGTTCCCGCGTGATGCCAACGCGCTGCTTTTATTAGTATTTTCATTGTTATTCCAATTTTCACTGGTGGTTATGGTTTCGTTATTTTTCCTTTCATTTTATAAAGATAATAAAATGTGAATGACTACAGAAAAGAAACCCTTGGATAAACGTAAGCTAGAGTTTATTCAAAGAGAATTAAAATTTATATAGAAACATTGAATTTTTCTTTTTAATCAAAACTGAAATATATGCTCTTCCGAAAAGAACGATTCGTAAAAAATGTATATTTGAAATTACACAAATAATAATTAACGTAAAACAATTGTTGTTGTTGGTTTCATTTTACTTATAAATTTCTTCCTTATTTAAGATTCAAAAATGTTAATTTATACTTTTCATCATGTTAGATCAGTGATTCCCAAAGTGGGCGATACCGCCCCCTAGGGGGCGCTGGAACGATCCCGGGGGGCGGTACTAGCAGAAGTTGTAGGACTTAGGTAAAAATATAGATACATAAAAGATCACAAATTTGTCTCTCCATCTTTCTTTTGGTTAAAGAAGGTAGATCTCCGGGGGAGGGGGTCTGAGTAATTTTTTTTCCTGAAAAGGGGGCGGTAGATCAAATAAGTTTGGGAACCTATGTGTTAGATTTATCAAAGTATGAACAGTGCTCGTAATTTCCAAGATGTTGCCATCATTTTTATCTGAAACATAAAATCAAAGAATACTTTTCCTTATTCGTATCAAAACATTAATAGTTACTCTTTCCTATTCAATACAATGTGTGCTGAACAATGAATTAAAATTTGAAAGAATCGTATTTAATGTTTGAGTTATCTTTGAACGATTATGTCTCAATGAAAGATTTGTTTCGCTGACACTCATCACACGGTTTAATTATTTAATAGATTAGCATTTAGAAATATCCTCTCGGGTTAAGCCTAAAACCAGCCAATACTAATGGTTTCATTTTTAAAAGAGAAACTGTTTTGAATATAAAGTATTAGTTATCATTTTACTGTTAAATAAAATTTAGAAACAAAAGCTTCATAATTTTGGAGTTTAATTCAACTCTTCCTCCTCAATTCTTGTTCAATTTTTAATGAATAAGAATAAACATGGAGGAATTCGTTCCACTTTCTGATCAATAAAAAGGCATTTCTATACTTCGATGATTCCTCTTTACTCCAATAATTCCAAGGAGCATTAATTAGAAATTCATTACACATTTAAATATTTATGCAAATTCTTCGATTCTGACAATTGACAGATTCCTGAAATACGTTTTGACCAAAGCCACACAATTAGGATGACGAAAAAAAAAAAAAAGGCTTTAAAAGATTTTGCGATCATGGTACAAATTTCATGAACATCATATAGGAAATAATGATGATGGAGTGGGTTCGAGAGTGGTTCTTCCCTTCTCCACAACCTTACAAACATCAAACCTTCCCCAATATTTGTGATAGGTACAAAGTAATACAAGGTAGCCATAAAATAATTTCCCTGTTTGGAGGCATCTGCAGCGAAAACTAATGAACGGAATGAAACCAAAATTCAGGTAGAGTCTATTGAGGGCGTGGGAAAAAAAAATCCGCCAAAAAAAAAAAAAAAAAAAAGTACCAAAAGTAGCCGATAGGAGAAAATTTGGCACTGCTGTCACTCTAAACGTAGATTATATAAAGTTTCTAGTGCAGAAGTGACAGCAGCGCTACTCAGTCCTTTTTCAAAAGAGAAGAGCGAACGTTCAGTAAAAAGTTCGTCGATTGACTGTTGAGTTGTACGGAATATGCGGCCTATCTTACCTCAACATGCGTTACTTGTAAAGCTGTTTTACACTAAAGAGTGCAATGCAGCGGCGGCTCTTAGGGACTTTCGAAGGCTTCTTAACCTACGTAAAGGTCCAATGTCTTCTGTAGCACTGCGAGCTATGAAGCTGGATCGCTAGGAGTGAGAGCCGGCAGAGGACGAAAACCAGTATCAAACAAGACAGTAACAGATGTTGCCACTGCAGTGTTCGACGACACAGGGACTAGTAGTGGTCCAAGCGCTCGTGCAATACAAACCAATATGCCTTACGGGACTGTCTGGAAAATCTTACGGAAAATGCTGCATTTCTATCCGTATAAGATCAGTCGGTGCAAGAACTGAAACCTACAGATCATGATAAGAGCCTGACTTTCGCGCTAACATTTTTTGCCCAAATGGATATCAACAATGATTGGCCTTGGAACATATTATGGGGAGATGAGGCTCATTTTTATCTGAATGGGTCAGTCAACACTCAAAACTGCCGAATCTGGGCATGTGAACGTCCTTCAGTGATTCATCAAGTGCCACTGCATTCTCCAAAAGTAACTGTGTGGTGTGGATTCACGGCAGAGTTCATATTAGGACCATACTTTTTTGAGACTATGACTCATACAGGTCCTGTTACCTGTACCATTAATGGAGAGAGATATCTGCAAATGCTGCAAACGTTTGTCATTCCTGAATTGCAACAAAGACAATGCTCACACTCGACATGTTATATGCAAGATGGAGCACGTCCACATTATTGTTCGTGCAGTACAGAATCTGTTACCTCAGCCTTTCGGGAATGAGGGGGTTATCAGTCAATATTTTCCGATGGAATGGCCGCAATTCCCCGGACATGACCCCATGTGACTTTTGGTTGTGGGGGTACCTGAAAGCCATTGTGTATACTGGTGGCGTTACAAACCTGCACTCGTTGAAAGATAACATACGACGGGCTGTTATAAATATCCAAACTGACACTTTACGCGCCGCAGTAGAGAACATCATACACCGGATGCAATATGTTGTACACAAGATAGGTCAGCACATTGAAAATCCAGAGGACCCTAACGATTGATTAATGTCAGTAATATTGATAACAGACTGTTAACAAACAACTGATGATTAAAGATTGTTGTTTAAAGATTATTGTTTTGTTTCAGAACGTTTTCTGTGAGTCTCAAACTCCATTCATTACTGTACTGTATGTTCATAAACTTTCATAATCCTTTTTGCGTGCGTTCATTGTAATTATTCACCAATTTACTGGTTCCACAGCGCCAAATTTTCTCCTATCGGCAACTTTTGGTACTATTTTTTTTTTTTTTTTGCAGAATTCTTCTCCCCATGCCCTCAATAGACTATACCTGAATTTTGGTTTCATTCCGTTCATTAGTTTTCGCTGCCGATGCCTCCAAACAAGAAAAGTTATTTTATAGCCACCTTGTATTATATTATTATCGAGATCGGAGAATATATGACTTCCCACCCCTTTCTCCCCTTATCCACAACCCTATCACATCAAACCTTCCCCAGTTGGTAAACAATCACGTGATCAGTACAAATTAATGTTATATTCTTATTTTGTAACCCAAAAACCCTGTAGAAGTATCGTTCGACAATATTTGCCCATCTCTTGTCGAATTTCGTGTTCAATAAGGAGAGTATGAAGAAGAGATTTATGAACAAAAATATTTTAGTTTAGTTTTTTCCATCAGGTTACTATGTGGCGCTATTATGCACAACAATATTTTCGTTCCAACTGTTGCACAACAATACTCATGTAGTTCTAATTGTCGCCACCAGGTACATCTGGGGCGCTATTTCGGGGATTTCACCCCTTTTCAGGGTGAGGGGTGGTGTGTCGAGGTTCCAAGGAAGCCTACACTTTCCATAGCCTAGTAAAGAGTAGCTATGCAAAATTTGGTTCAGATCAGTTAAAGGGTGTAAAATTGTATAGAGAACATAAACAATCTGACTTTTATATATATATATATATATTATTTACTGTAACTGGCTTAAACCCTACAATTTATTTTAACTTTACGTTTTTTGACTCATCAAACAAATGTTTATTGTCAGTCTCAGGTATAACTCATTCACACGATACTAAGTTCATCCCATGCTATCCCGTCTACGTCAATTAATCAAAAGCATGGATGACATTGATTTTTAGGTTCTTTAATGTCGTATGGTAATATTAGGATATGAACCAATTTCTTTATTTCTTTTTTTATCTGTAATCGATTGATCAAGTTCTAGGCTGTTACGGCTTCAGTTCAATCAAAGACAATTAGTGCAGATACTCGATGATTAGTGACGATGATATACAATGAAAAATATAATATATATTACACTAGAGAAAGAAGAAAAGTACAAATAAAAGAGAAAGAGAGAAGAACAAGGAAGAGTATAGATATAGAAATCATATGTGAGCAAAATAGCTAAGGTGCCCAATCTATGGTCCGAATCACTCGATCACAATGGATGTCTACACAGGAATCTTAAAACATCCCCCAGAAATAAAACCAAATTATGTTTTTAATTAACAGCACTTAGTCGTTTTATAAATTCTGTAGCTACTATTTGTTTTAATTTTAATAAACTATTAAAGTTATATTAATCTTATTAAAGATTCAAAAAATCTTTGGCTTTTGCTTTTAAAGTAATTGATTTAAAGTAATGATAATCAACGAAATGAGTAAACAAACGAAGGCACAACGCTATAAGAAAGGATTCGCACCCCGAGTTGTCACCGGGAAGACTGGGATGGACCGTTTCGTCCTTTTTAGGACTCATCAGTCAGCCAAACTCCACCGATGACAGACTCAGAAAGTGGAAGAGGTCTCTTCCCGATGACAACTCAGGGTGCGAATTCTTTCTTGTAACGTTGTGCCTTCGTTTGTTTACTAATTTCTTTGAATCATCAGGCACGTTAAGTTTCTCTTTATTTTAATGATAATCAACCTTTCGATATTCACTATAAAGCCACCACATGAACTTCAAAACTTTGCATATCCTGCCGAGGGTCAATATATACATTTTTTTCTTCTTGTCATTTAAGTTTCTGTGTAATCTAAAAAGTAATCAGAAATTGATAACTAACTTAGAAAATGTAATTAGTAATCGCTTAATGTTGCTTAATGTTAATCAATAACAACAATTACAGTCTTTTCAATTTTATTTTTCTTTCTCACGAATTTTAATAAATAAGAAAGTAGAAAAACATTTAATGAATTATTTTATTATGAAATCTAATATAAAATAACAGCTAATTGGTATTTAAAAGTTATCTATTTTGATGAAGCAAGTTGATATATTCTACTTAAAAAAGAAAAAAAAAAAAGAATTAATACTAAATTCGCCCTGTGAACTTTAAAACAGGAATGACGACATTTTCAGTGGCATCTGACTTTTGACTTGAGCCGTAGTCACATACCAGGTCTTCCTACACCACACAATGACTCACCAATGCAGTTGAACACTAACAACTCGTGGTTAAGGTTCCCATAAAGCAATTATGTAATTGATATCGCTGACACTAGATGGCGCTACAAGCAATGACGTCACACCTTTCTATCCCTCCCCTCATTTTTTAAGAGTATCCTCCCTTAAATAGATTACTGCAATAATCCTATTGTAATCTTTTAACAACTCTGCTCACCCCTCGCGCATCAGTTCTTCCTTTTTGGTGAAGTGCCTTAGATCTCAAGACAACACAATAAATACCAAAATAAAAGAAGAAACATACTCATTTATTTTAGTATTTGTTTCATAATAATTATTATTAACTTATAAGATTAATATATTTTTTAAATACTTATCTTTAATAATTACATAATTGCCAGTTTCACGAAAATTTTTGTTTTCCTCGTTTCTTGGAATACTTATAATTTTTAAGGTTTAAAATTAATTAATTACCAGCTTATTTCAACAGGGCGTCTACTAGAATACAGCAAAGACAAAAAAAAAAAAAAAAAAAATTGCAAAAAATTTCTTTATAAAGAATTAGATTTTTTGAAAATGTTGTTGATTAAAGTCAGTGATCTTTTTCTTTTTCAGTTAAATCCCAGACTGAAATTTCAATAGTACGTAAACGAAAATTCTGAATAATAATTATAATTAAATTATAGAGTAATTAATATAGTAATAATTTACACACAAACCCAAAAAAAAACCTGCAAATTTACAACAAAGTTTTTAAATCAATCTTTTATTAATTTTTTGATAATTTAAATTCCTATATATTTGAAATTAAATTAGCATTATGTGAAATCACAAGATGAAATAACATTTTAATACTACCACAAATCTTTATTACAAAATAAATTTGGTGTATTACCAACTTTTTGAGACATTTGGAGGCAGAGAAATTAACTTCCTCTTCGTACCTTACAAGAATTAAACTAAACCTAATTGAACTAAATCAATTACTTTTGAGTTCTTTTAGTTTGTAACTGCTATATTATGAAAACTATTCTTGTTTCCTTTTTACAGTTTGTGGAAAAGAAAAGAAAAAAATCTGAAAGTAAAATGTCTGCAAACTGGAAGTAAGTTGATTAGAATAGATCTGAAAATAGAGTTCTCTGAATGGGAATCATATTAGATATTTATGCGATAGTGTGAATTATACCTTATTCATAAAATTTTAATATTTTATTACAGATTTTAACAAAACTTATAAATTAAGATCAGATTCTAGAGGAGACCTATAACTTGACAATCACACAAGTTAGAAACAAGTTCTCAACGGCTATGAGCTAATCTTGGCAAGACCTTTTTAACCACGTATAGATCATGTCTTTAGCATATGTCGTTCCTGAGATATGAATTTCTCGCGATGGACGGACAGACAGAGTGGGGATATAAGGCTTCTCCTGATATGAGCTAAGCTCTGTAGAACCCTAAAAATCATACAATCGATCTATCGTTGCACCTTATATCTGAATCAGTGTACATCGAATTAGATATGTTTATACAGTATAAATAAATTAGTGCAATATAATATGGGGTATGAGTTGCGTGGACAACCTGTTAAAAATAAACTTAGAATATCACATTGATAGGAAATGAGTGTAGTTTAGAAAACTGAGATTTGTTTCTAGTTTGCTCCATTTGTCATCTGACGAAGGGATCCGAACTTAGTCACCGCAACATTTATTGAAGATTTTTTTTTTTAAATATGTGCTTTTTTTAAGTGTGTAAGGTCCCAATTGTAAATACCACCACACGAATACAATGGGAAAAAAAAAAAACTTTGCATAATAGTAACCTCTCAAACATATTCTAAGTCTTGAACTCAAGAGGATAAGCTGATCTATAATATCATACGAAATTATGTCTGAAGTTTCTATAGTGAAACTAACTCCACTGTTTCAAAAGCTGAAATTAAGAAGAAGACATAGAAACACTATTAAACAATACATTTGGAGCATTTTTTTTTTTTTTTATCAAGTCATTCTCTGAAATAGCGGTCAGATAATGTACAGATGCAGAAGTGAACTAGTTTGTCGTTACTATAATAAACTATTCTGACAATTGGTTTAGTTAAAAAAAAAAAATAATAAAACTTTTTGAAAACACAATGCAATTTGACATGTTAAGAAACAGAACATAAATATCTTCTTTTATCTTATATTGCATTGAATCTACTGGTTAGTGACGGTTATGTTTGATTAGTAAACGCAATTTACTGTGAAGTTAATTTACAGTTTTATATTTTATTATTAAAAAAAATAATACAAATCTAAACGATTTGTTGCAAATTAGCTAAAGTGAGAGCTCATTTCTTAACTTTTTTTTTTTTTTTTT
>JAFIDM010009631.1:186706079-186720875 GCA_023159025.1 Thereuonema tuberculata
AATCGAAACATGTTACGGTTCATCTTTTTTATCCAAATTATTTTAAGCGTGTTGTTCTTTGTATGTTCACCAGTTATCTCCGCACATGTTAAAATTTTTTAATTATTACAGTGGTTATAATTGATTAAAATTTACTGTGATTTATTAAATGTGGGGCTCAAAGTAACATCATCTACCTGGAGAAAGAATAATTACTGATTAACCACTAATAGTAGATACTTTATATTACATTAACACTTATTATTATTATTATTATTATTATTACAAGTTACAGAAAGTAACTTGAGCAAGTTACGTAAGTCTGTGAAGTAAGATTAATTTCCTGCATCCCACCAATATTAATTGACTTAAACTTCATTTCAAGATTAAAGAGATGAAAATATAGAATTTTAATTTTCGTTTTTCATTTCATATTTGTGCTTATTATGCAATATGTTAATTATCTACTGAAAAAGAAGAAAAAAAAAGGATTTAGATTTTAAAAATATATATGTAGTTAGTGAATTAATAATTAATCCAAGAACGGAATTATAATTTTCTTTTTTTGTATTTATTGTGGAAAAAACATTAACAAAAATACAAAAGCAAATCGTAAAGTTATATTTTCTTCACCTCCTTTCGTGATTACACAGATTTTAACATTTAATAATATGCCAGTGATACTAATGTGACAATAACTCACACAGATGGAGGTTATATTGTCGATAATTACAGATATGACAACTGAATTAAGTGGATGTGTTTAAAAGCAGACAAAAAAAAAAAAAGTGAGAAGTCCAAAGAATTTGTACTCATTTCAAGAGAGTTTCCAGGAATGTAATTTTACATAGAAATTACTTCATAGAAACAAATATATCACTCAGATCTCAAAAAAAAATTACAAAATTAAGAAAGAAAGTAAAGGAGTTCCCTCGGGATAAGATTGCTCTTATGTGTGCAGAAAATTTTCTATAGATATTTTTCCTTCTTACTCTCTGGATTTTTTTTTTTTTTTTACTAATTGTTTTCTAAAAAACCAAAACACAAAATACAATTTGATTTGATAATAAAACTATTCACTGAGGAACAGGTGATGATCGTCAGCAAGACTGAAACAGCTACTCCAGGATGCCATTTATCAACGCAGGCTCATTTGTTGATATCAAATAATAATCAACATAAAACAAGAAAACTGTTATGCACATTTCATAATTAACATCAATGGAAAATACTGATGTGTAATCGTTGTTCTTGAATGAACCATTTTGGAATATGGGCCACTGAGTAGCTAAATCAATTGGAAGCTCACTCTGCATAACTTAAATCTAATGTAAATGTTTAGGTCCCTTAATTTATTGATACCGTACATTAAAAACTAAAGTACTGTTAACAGTAAGTATTTATAAGTTTCAGTTCAATTATTGAACGACTAAGTCATTTAATCAGTCGTAGAACTGATAGAGAACGTTTTTCCTTTAACTTCGCATTTTGATGCATATTTCTCATATTCAAACATATTTTTGTTTAAACTTTAAACTTATAATAGTTGCGGGTGTTTTAATGAATTTCTTAGTAGGTATTTTTGATTTCAAAAAATGCTTTAAAGTGAAATGTAATGTGACGTCACATATTATCTCTCCACCTGTCCCCGACATTCGTAAGTAGTTTATGGATATCCCTTTCTTGTTGATAAAAGCAATCCAAAAGGTTTAAATAGAAGTCTTAAATTGAGGCCTTAATAAATTATACAGAAATCGAATACGATGAAAGTAGTTATAAATAAAGACTAAAATAGTTGTAAATAATCTTAAATCAACCTGGCTTATTTATTGGCATTTCCAACCGAGTGGTCGCTTCATCAGAAATCGTTAATTTCTCGATTAGTGAATTATTCTGCATTATTTTTGTAGTAAATATCTGTTTTAAAAGCAACAACAAAATTCCTTTCAATAATTCCGACATTTGCATTTCGTTTTTTATCTCCTTAAGAATTCATCGTCAGGCATTCGATTGCTGTTATTGGTGGCACTGGGTTCCTCAATCAATTTCTTTTTCTTTTCTTTTTTTTTTTTTTTACCGCCTTTTCGTGTTCGGAATACAATCGTGCATTCTCCTGCCTCCGCACTGACCTCTCCGCACCCACCTCAAGCATCGGTCACGTGATGTGGAGCCGAAAGGCAATTTTTGTCGAACACTGAATTCCTCTTCCTTTGAAACTTCCACTGCCCTGTATCAGTGACTTAGTAATTGTGTATCTGTTTAGAATGGTAATATAAACGTAGCAATTAAGTCCTCCAATGGCTACTTTGGGATTTCACAATTTTAAGTCAACGATGTCTTTTCGCTCTTTTCCAAAACTGTAGTGTGTTCGACTGAATGTCACTTAGCTTTCGTATGTTTCATATAAATTTATAAAATCATATTTACTGCTTCATGCGGCCTTCATCTTGTAAATGAATACTGCGCTTGCGCTGTTACTTCATATTAACAGTCGCTATCATGGCTGACATAAAAACAGAACGCATGCATAGCTTAAAAAACTCACAATCGCTTTGATAACATTACAATGTTTTCGATAAGCTTCAAAATGTATTATTATAATCATTTTGCTTACAACATTCAAATAAAACCCTTAATTCTGTGGATGTCTCATTATTTTCGGTGTTTTGATGCTTTATTGTTATTATTTGTTAAATTCTTAAAATGGCTCTTACATCCAACTTATCTCTTAAAAAAATATTATTCTATAATTAAATCATATACGAATAGAATTTTTAATGTGTAATTTACATTGTCATTGCTTCTGTAAAAGTTTTATATCTTGAATATATATGTAATGCTTTACTAATAACATTGTTGTTGGAAACACGTTGATGTAAGAATCATTTCCGAAAACTCCCATTGTAAGAGAATTCTTGAAGACGGAAGTTTATTTTATGTGGGATGAACTGGGTCCTTTACATTGTTATTGGTTTAAGTTAACTGGAACAATAACTTTATTTACAAGAAACACTTTAGTAAGTAAACTTAGAATAAAAAAAGCTGCTATTTGGAGTAGAGATTAGACAAACAAACCGATTGTGAAATGTATTTTAAATTGCTTGAACCAAACAATAATAGAATAACAATTAAATAATGAAAATAGGCCTATTTTTTTTTTCAGAATAAAATACAATTAAAAATATAAGTTCACATAACTACGCTTTCCGGCCCAGGGTCGAATAGTCAAAATGCTGCTTCTCCCTCAGTTCCCAGAGGTTCTCTTCCAACCAGAAAAAAAATATATGTAAATATTTATGATGTTAAAGTATACATAAAATATACAAATATATAAAAAGTAAATGCAAAAAGTATAAAAAAACAAATGCGATCCACAGTGCTTTTATTCCAGTTCCCCCCCCCCCTTAGTTACGCTAATGAAATGATATATTAAATTCATATCCCTTCATATTAGGGATAACTTTTTGAATTTATAAATTATATTTCAAAACTGTATTTTAAGATTTAAAAAACACAATCAAATTAATATATCAACTCGAAAATCTTTTTATAGTAAAAAAAAAAAAAATTGCTAAAATTTTTTTAGGGTTAAAAGTTGAGTGGGAAAAACAAAGTCATTTATTATCTAAAACCTGCATCACGATATTTCCTCCTACTTAACCCATAAGGAATCGAAATTGCTGAACAAATTTAAATTCCAGGCTTTCAAATCATTATTTTTTTTTTCTGTATGGATTTATCATTAACTGAATAGTGTTGTCTTAACACTAGATATCATTTGCTAGTAATTAAATTCACACTGCCACGAAGTGGAGTTTTCACAGTGAAGACACAATTCTTGGCTTTCGAAGTATATTTCCGAACAATAGATAATTACCATTGTTTGCTAAATTAGCGTTCTCCAAAGATGACAAAAGGTCTCTTGAATTGAATGACAAATGGCAATGTTATTTCCTCTCCCACTTTCAGGCACAGAGGATGTTTTTGAAATGAAATACTGTTTCGCTGAAATTTTATTTCCCGGTAAGAACAGTTCAATAAAGCCATTCCCGCAGTGAAACCAATAGCTAGCATTTGTCGAATGTACAACTAGGTCTCTCGTCGAGAAAAAGAATTCTTCAATTATAACTAATTGGAGCTCTATTATTTTATTCAAACTCAATTTATTTAAGGTGTCAAACAGGAAAAATATACCAAGAGAAAGAAAAAAAAAATCCTAGATATGAATTTAAGAAAAAGCCCGCTAAGTTTCTCATTCTTACAAAAGAAGCTTCTTTTATCATCGAAGTTTTTTTTCAAAAAAGAAAAGAAAAGTAGACTGGATAATTCAATTTCAATGTTCTTAAGATTTCTAATCAATTTGCTTTAAGATATTACTTATGCCCTATATTTTAAATTTAAATACACTCATTTCCATAAATTAAGGATCAAAGGGAATTGGTGGGAAAACATTGCATGGCAGTCACGTGTCCTGCCTGAGTCCAGGTTCTCTTTGCACAGTGACTCACGGTATGTCTGGCGGACACGTGGAAGTTGATATAACCAAGAGAACATCATTGAACGAGATCATTTCGGAGGTGCTGGTATCCTGATGTGAACTGGCATTATGATGGGCTCTCGTACACCTCTCCATGTCTTTGATAGAGATACCGTAACTGACCAGAAATACCGGGATGTGATTCAACAATACACCCGTCTCTTCAGGGGTGCAATGGGACCTGCTTTCCTGTTTATGGACGATAATGCACGTCCCCATAGAGCGGACCTTGTCAACAGAGGATATCCTGCGCATAGACTGGCCGGCGAGGTCCCCCGATCTAAACCCTATTGAACATGATTGGGATATGCTCGGGAGACACATTGCAGGACAGAATGCTCCTCCTCATTCCCTTCAAGTATAGCATTGTTGCAGGAGTGGAACTCTATTCCTCAGGAGCAGCTCTATAGTCTCATCCGCAGTATACTGCATTGTTGTACAGCATGCATTTCAGTCAGAGGACATTCTATTCAATATTAACATTTTTCTGTAGAGCATTAAAATTTGTTTTTTTTTTGCCAAGACTTACCAATAACTGTGTGACTCTAAATTAGCTTTTTCCCATTTTAACAATTTATTACAGCCACGATTGTTGGTTTTTTTGTGTTTTATTATCGTTTTCAGTTGTACCACACATATCGTCGCTTTATATCAAAATGTCATATGTCAAAATCTACACTTTTCAGTAGCTAAGACAAACTTCTGTTTTCATTTTGTATCAACCCTAAATACTTGAAACCATAATTTTAAACTTTGGTTGGCACATCATGCAATATGTAGGTACTGGTTTTAACAAATTTCTTTTTGTAGTGCACTTTTACTTACATACGACATTTTGATATAACAGTGATGATATGTAAGTCAAATTGGTTCACATTAAATAGCTGTATGTATCTGAATTGCGATGATCTTTAATTTACGGACAGGAGTGTATTTTGTAAATTTTTTCAAAGATAACTAAGTATTAAAACTCTTTGCTGCGGTATTGGCATATGAAGCACAGAAGCTTATACTCAATTTTAAGGATAGGAATTTTGATTGAACTCAAGAAATTCCGCCACAGAGATTATGAAACGATTTTCGTAGATAAACGACTACATTCTTTCGACCCGAGCAACGCTGGATACTTTGACAGCAGTATACAAAGACTTAGGTATGCAAGCAAAAGCAAACAAAAAATTGCAAAATAACAATTGTAAAATATTCTACATCTAAGCATCTCATTTAATTTTTAACTAATATCAATATTACAGTTTTAATTTTAAAACTAATAATTCTAAAACGTATTTTATTAAATTTTATTACGTACTATATTTGTTTTTTCCTCATAAATATCAGTACAGGAAAAGTATAAAATAACGACACTTCTATCTTTTTTAGGTAAAGCATGAAATTAACATTCGATTTAATAAACCTTTCTTCTTAAAAATGTTCTATTATTATTATTATTGTTGTTATTATTCAAGCAATTCAGTGAAAGTAAGACCGCGTTTGGGAAAATTAACATCCGCCTACATTTCCTGAGGAGAAAGGAGTGTTCATGCAAAGTTTGATGATACTTTTAGTGCTTTATTGCTCTGAGATCCTAAATAAAATAAAATAAATAAATTAGTCAGACTCTGCGATACATCTTCATGTAGAGATAAAGTGAGCATTGGTTAAAAAACATCTGTCATTTGTTGGTTTTTCACTGCGTTCTGAATACTGACAGAACCAATGGTATCATTACACAGTATATTAGAACAGATTAAACAGGATTTACGTTCTTTATAATGACGTATTTTTTGTCTGGTCTCTTATTTAATACAGAATTTACTTCTATGGATTTTCGGGATTAAAGTGCTCTATATAGGAATTTTATAAATCCCTAACATCCATAGACAGAATATAAGATTGATGTGCCCTATATGGGAATATATATATATATATATATATATATATATATATATCAAGTTAGCATTTTTTTGTCAACACTCAATATCTAAGTATTAATATTGTTCTTCAAATGATAAATGCATTTGAAGATCCGACTTAAAATTCAAAAAATAAAATAGCTACGTAATATAAGTAAAAATAAGGTTTAGATACTGAATTCTGAGTCACTTTTCTCGTTATTCTCTAACTGTGGAAATAAGAATCAGCAGTTTGGAATTCAGTTTCCATGTTAAGGTAATGTTATTAGAAATGTTCTTTCAAAATAAATGCTGTTGTTGTAGTCTATTTTGACCAATACTGTTCTAAAAAAAATTCCAAAGGGTTTCTTTATGATTGGAAGGAACTCGAATAGAATATTAAATTGGCTTCTTTTGTTGTTTTTGATGTCACGAATTGCAAAGGGAACGCTTGGAAGGACACAGGCAGTTGACGACAGAACCATAAAGATTTTTACAAGAAATCGAAAGAAACAGCGCCGTTGTGAGAAAAAGGAATAGAAAACGCTCTTCCAATCAGGCGCGAAAGAAAAAAAAAATATTTTGCAATTCAAAGAAATGACTCAAGATTAGGCAAATGTGAATCACTGAACAAGAAAACGGAATTCAAACTTTGATACGCTAAAAGGATATTTTTATCTTCCTTGTTTTTCAATTTTATATTCAAGATTATTTATTACAGATATTCAGACCTCTGAAAAGTTTCAAGTGATTTTTATCAAAGATCAAAGTATTGGAATTTGTGTTCATTTCTTCAGTTTTCTATTTTACCTATTCTTTTATTCTTTCTTATTAATACAAATGTAAAAGATCAAACACTAAGTTTTAAGTGTATGTCTTTAGCAAATTGTATGTAATAGTTTTCAGAATCTAGTTAGACATCAGTAATAGAATTTCTTTTTAAATAAAATACTAGAGAAATAACAAATACTTTATTTACTTGAAGAAAATCAATTTAAGTTTCTCGAATATTTTATTTAAAAAGAAAAAAAACTCTTCGATTCAGAAATATTTTGAGGTGAATTTTCACTCAAGCTCACACAAAACAAAGATTTTATCTAAAAAAAAAATAATAATAATATAAAAAATTTTCAAATATATTTTTAAACTGCAGACATCGTTAATTCCAAATACCAACATTTGATTTACTTAGCATCTGAACACAAGTCTTCTATGTTAAGCTTTCACTGCTTTTTTTACCAAAATTTAAAAGCTATCATTTAATATCTTTTTTTAATAAAAAAAACCGACTCTTGATAATAAATCAAACACTTCAAATGTTAAATTGACTTTAAAAGAGAAATTGAAATTAAATCAATCCAAGTATGTGAGGTAATTTCAAGAATATAATTGAGCATTCCGATATACCTAATGTTCCAATACCGTATAAGATCCCATGATACTGTTTCAATGTACAGTCCGTTTTTGTTTACGAGAGCCTTCAGCGCTTTTGCGCATGCGTCAGGTCTCCTTCGATTTCTTCCAAATAGGGGCGAGGAAGATGGGATGTTTACTTTTTATAGTGTTAGTTTACTAGTAGCTGCGTTTTATTTGCGCTTTTCGGGAAAGAATTATGGAAAGAATAAATACTATTGCAAAAATGCTCCTCGGTATATTTTTTCTTAAAAGCGAAAATGTCCAAAAGAATTTCTTAGGAAAATATCCATCACAGCGTATCACCCTTCTGCGGAGTAAAATCGTCCCGCAGTGGTAACTCTGCCATTCAGAAACGGACTGTAGGTAGGATTGTTTATTATTATTATTATTATTATTATTATTATTACCCTTTTTACTTATTTTAAGAGTTGACTGCAGTTACCGATCTAGAAAAATAATTTTGGTTCAATTTCTTTTATCACTAGAAGCCTACATTTATCGATAAGATTTTTATAAAACAGATGCAGACAGATAGACAAGAGTAATAATTTCGATCTTTCAATTATATTCTAACCCAAAAGTTTGTTCCTGCTAAAAGAAGGATCAAAACCACTTTATCTTTTTGGACTTTCGCTTCTATGATGCTAAACAATGCATACCAAAATCTCGAATTTGAAGACAGAAAAAGCATCTTTACTAAACACATTTTTTTACTTAGAAAAAAGTAGGTCGCAGCAAAGCCTTTGGTGATTTTGATGGTCGTCAAATGCAGACGAGAAAAACATTTCCATCGTCCTACATTTCTTGGTAATTAATTTGCTAAGGGCACAAGCATGTGATGACAGTGACATACAGATTTCGTGAAAGCCAATCGTTTTACGTTGCCTCAGTCGAGGCGCTCCAGTTAATGCCCTGCACTCGGCTGATTAATGGAAGATGAACACTCAATATTTTGCATGGGAAAAAGGAATTCTCAGACATATAAGCGGCAGAAAATTTCTATTCCGATTTAATCCATAATGACGTAATACCGATTTTAGAAAGGTATCTTAAATTTAACGAAAAGTATTTGGGTGCAATATAAAAAGAAAAATACATCCGTGACTAGGTTAAAAAATTTCTATCTCTTCTTCGAATGTTTTTTTTTTTTTTTTTTTTTAATATAAAATTAATTTCTCAGTCATTCTAATTCAATTACAGAGATTCCTTTCAGTAAATAATTAATTTTATTCTTCGTTTTTCAATTAAAGCAGGTTGTAAGCCTCCCAAACAGATACGTTTCGAGGCATCACCTCACATCAGCTTGAATTAATTGAAATATTATTTTGGTAAAAAAAAAAAGTATTACAATAAATATTTTAACATCACACTTTATAAATAAAAAAGAAGCCATTTTCTTTCTAAATGAAACATCTCCATAAAATGCTAAAAATATTAAAAAAAATAGTTTCATTAATATCTTCTTTTTTTATCGTTTTAAATACATTCAGGTTTTATGAAGTAACTACTATATATATTAAAAAAAAGGGAACTGTAATATTAACAAATTAGAAAACTATTGCTCAAAGGAAGACAAAGTATTGTTCAAGTTCGAATTCATTCGTTCACTAATTAATGTAAAACAACTGTCTTTAATCTTTCAAGGGTAGGCAATTAATAAGTCGCTTTCACTTTATTAATATTTTCTAATGTTAATGTTGATGGCGTTTTTGTTGTTGATTGACGCAGGAGAAGCGTTTCACTAGTTATTTCTTCATCTGCTGACGAAATATTCGGCTTGTTTGTTGTATCCGGTGAAAAACGAAGGTGTGTCACAATCATACTGACCAAAATGGCAGTGCTTTCCTATCAAGGAAGTAAGATGGCTTCTCAGTTGTTTTTTTTTTTTTCCTTGAGGAAGAGGGAGTGTGAAGGCCATCTGACCTTTACCATAAAAGTAAATGCAATTTCTAATTATAATTTCTTTTCTTTTTTTTTTTCTTGTCGTTTGTTTTTGAAATCATCGTATTTTGTTTATACTCTCAAAGCGGAGATTTGAAATTCTCTGCACGTTAGTGGATTTTTTTTCTTCTCTAGTAAGATTTCAATGTCAAAATTAGAAATTACTATTTAGCATTGCACCGAAACTTGATGAAAATATAAATACGAAAAACGAAGATGTACAATTACCTTTTTTTTTTTCCAAATTCGAAGAAAGGAACATGGATTTGAGTAATAATAATAATAAATAAAAATCGTCAGTGACATTTCACGAATTTTTGAAGTTAATGAAAGCAATTCTACGTATTTGATTTTTTTGAGCATCTGTAGATAAATACATCTAATTACTAATATCATTATCTATTTTTTTTAAGTGACTCTTAATTTAACAAGAGTAAAATTACAGTAATTACGTCTTCCTTTCTCTTAACCTAATTCTTTTTTTCCTTTTCTCTGTCCAATGTCCTGTTCATCTACTGATCCATCGGCAGTTGTATCTTAATAATTATAGAAACTAACAATGAGATTACATCAGTGATCAAAAAGAACTTTACGGGTTTTTCTAAAAATAAGAGAAGTAGTAATAACACAACTGACATGACATAACATTCAAATGATATAAGGGAAATGTTAACAATTGAACTTTTGATTCTTACCTTTCTGATTTCTCACATATGATATTTTAAGTAAAAAAAAAAAAAACACATACACACACACAAAAAAAAAAAACCAAAACATTAAAGTTGTATTAAAAAACAACTAAAATTACGAAAATTACGAAGAACAATCAAATTTAAGTCATTTTCAGTCATCTTTTAATAACAGTAATCAAGAAATCTAATCAATAAGTTAGACTTAATAAATAACAACCGTTATTATTTATTATTTTAGAAAGAGGACATTCTCTTTCTAGAGAAGAGAATAAATGGCCGACAAAGAGTTAGTTTTAGTATTGAAACCATTGTAAGACATTCGCCTTTTTAGAATTCTAATAATGAAGAAGCTAATCTATACAATGATTCTTGTTTTTTTTTTTAAGAATATATTATTTGAGAGTCTACAAGATAATGTTGTTTAGAAGAAGTGGAAGATATAACGATAGAAATGATGTTTTTTACATATGGGGGAAGGAAAAAAATCCATAAATCAGAGATAAAAATTTAATTTAAATTTGTTATTCCGTTTCTTTTTGTTTTTACGTCATCATCAAAGCAATCATCTGTGAAGGAATCAAGATATCCAATAGGAAAAGAGATTTAATCTCATTCTCTGTTTTCTTTGAATCTGATATCGTGGGAGACAGGAAAGACACTCCTATATTGTAAAGAAATGGAATTCCTAAAAAATGAGAATTGAAAGGCAAAGAAAAAGGTTCTTTATATTTTAGTTAATGCACCTAATTCTCGTTACAGGAAATGAAGAATAAAGAAAACAAAACATGGGTTCATCGTATTTACAGGGTGTCTACAAAATCTCAATAAAACAATTCCCTGATTTTTCCCTGATTTCATGAACAATTTCTTTTAAAATTCCCTGATAATTCCCTGATCTGTTCAACCAAAAAAAAAAAAAAAACCAATCTGTTCAACCAAAAAAAAAACTATCTGTTCAATCAAAAAATTCCCTGATTTTAAGTAATAATTGCAAAATTCCCTGATAATTCCCTGATTTTTTCCAGAATAACAAAATTCCCTGATAATTCCCGGTTTCCCTGATTCTGTAGACACCCTGATTTAATACGCAACGTTTTTATTAATGTTGATCCTCTCTTATTAATATTGGGATAAATGTGTAAATGCAGTTAACAGATTTTTTAATAAAGTATATTATTTCGAAAATAATAACAAGCTCATTTGTCGATATGATTAAGCTGAAAGATGATCCTTCAATAAAAAGTAATGTACTGGGAATATCATTTTTTTTTTATTGTAAATAAATGTAATACTTGAGTTTATTATATATCTGAAGCTATTTTTACTGTATTAAATGAATCATTCAATTACAATACCACTTTTAGTACTCTAATAAAAATCAAATTTTAAAAATAAATAATATTTAAACTTTTAATTTCAATAGATACTGAAAGAACTTATTAAGAAAGAAATCATTACATAAGATGGTCTCTAAGAAAATTAGTGCGATGTACAGTAGAGCAATATGACATTCAAAAACGAACTCCATTATTTTTTTTTCTTTTCTATCTCTTTTTTTAAGGAAGAAAAAAAAAATGGAATCATCATCAACATGATCTTAATGAAGAAATGATTACCATAAGTCCACTGTCAGCAAACAAAATTACAACATAAAAAAACATATGTAGAATGGCAATCAAATATGATGAACTCATGGACAGAAATAAAGTCACCCACGAAAGTTCAAAGGTAATTCAGGCACGAACAGGACTTTCAACAGACGATTGAATGTCGGATTGCATATAATTTAAATCAATTAAATTAATTTCTTCCCACCACCTTTTTTTTTTTTTTTTTAAATAAACCTAAAAATATTTTATAATTATTAAAAGTATTAAAATTTTTTTGAATTATTTCATATTCTTAACATTTCATTCTAAAGAAATCTAATTTAATTTCGTTGTAACAAAATTTTCGTTAAAAAGCTTCAACTAAATCTCTGAACAGTATTATTGAATTAATATGTTAATTATTTAACATCATTCTTAGCTTTCTGAAGAACAATGAATAATAATTTAAATTACTTAAAAATACATTTTTATTAATATCAAAACGAATACTGTGTTAACAAATCATTTTTTATTCCAATGTTTACTAATTTTCGCTAAATAATTATTCTTTGAAACTGAATGTCGAAAAGAACGGAAATCAACACCAGGAAAAGAAAAACAAACCTGATATTTGCCATTAAATCTGACATCACTTCTTTAAGTAGAAGATCAACACCAGGAAATTTTAAACACTACGTGTCTTGTTTTTTCTTTTTTTTCTCCCCTTTTTAAATGAAAAACAAACAATGTGAAGAGGGGAAGAGATAGTAACAACTTTACAGACACCAACAAGTTTAATTTCAAAACATTTATTATTAGAATTAGAAAAGCTTTTAAAAATAATAATTATTATTATATAAGCCGGAATAATGTTAGTTGTGAAATCCAAAACAGTGTTGGAAACACTAGCAGGAGAGAATAAAAACATGAAATTGTCATAAAAAAATTAACTGTCTTTAGAAAAAGGGATTTTTTTTTTAATTGCTGTAATCATTAAAATAATTCATTACAATTTTTGTTTTTAGTGGTTTTTTTTGGGTTTTTTTTTTTTTTTTTTTTTTTTTTAATGATATTAAATTGCTGCAAGCAAACTGGATGTGACTTCAAATTTTGACCAAATACAATCTTTTCTTTTAATAATCCTTATATATTATTTCTCAAAGCTGTTTTTTGTGTCGGTACGCCATAACTACCTTAATACTTCATTAAAATCAATGATTGAGACATCATTTTGAAGATTACGTTCCCCGCTTATGACGAAAAATAAACAAATTGTTTAAAATTAATGTGTTCGTTAAAAAACTTTATTTTAAAAACATTTTTATAAAAATGTAGACACACTTTAACAGAAGCGACTTATCTTTCGAAAGCGAAACAACATTTCAAATAATTCTATAGCGTCGTAGGATAAAAAATAAATCCTTTTTTGAATAAAGATGCACTTTAAAATGATATTTCATCGTTTATTTAATAAGAACAGATAAAAAAACAAACAAAGATTTATATTTTAATAAAACTAAACGATTTATTACAATAAAAAACATAAAAATTTGTCAACTTCTCATATTTTTTCTCAAAGGTGTTTTTTTTTTTTTTTTTTTCCCCTTAATACTTCATCAAAATCAATGATTGAGATATCATTTTGAAGATTATTTTTCGTCATTAGCGGTGAACGTAAAGATATTGTTTATCGTTAAAAAACTTTATTTTAAAAATCTTTTTATAAAAATGTAGAAGGCGCCATCTATTGATAACCTGTTCATTTATTTATTTCCACATTACCATTCGGTGACTGATCAAGATACCATGCGAATTATTCGTACTGGTCAACCTTTTTATAAAAATGGAGAAGGCGCCATCTATTGACAATGTTTTAACTAACAAGCACGACAGCTGTTGGATTTGTTTATTATTTCTCAAAGGTGGTTTTTTTGTTGAGAATTATTTGTTGTCAACTAGTTCAAGTAAATTACAGAATTAGCTCAAAACATTTTTAGTGTTTTTTCTTTTTTTTTTGTTTTTTTTTTTTTTTTTTTTTTAATATAATTATTATAAAAAAATAAATCAGGTTTTTTTTGCAAATTTTGAACTTGAGCTATAATTTTTTTTTCTTCTTCAGTATTATGATTTTTTTTTCATTGTTATTTCATTACGAAACTTTACATTAAGAACCAATTTTCTATTAGATGAGAATCAGTAAAGCAGCTGAAGACATAAACCAGTAAGAGGTCTGCTTTGACTCTTGTCTCAAGTAAGTTTCTTTAGCCTGAGGTTTTACAACATCTTAAAAAGAAAAAGTAGATTAATTTTGAAATTTACTTCTATCTTTTAAATATTTAATTTCATTTTCTGAACTACAGAATTAAGTAAAAGTCAAAACTTTCTGTTAAGTGAAATATATATATATATACTGTATATAAAAGCAAAATAAAATTAAACTTCTTAAAGTATATTTCTTTAACAAATGCTGTTCCAAAATATGGAGGAGGAAAAAAAAAATTTTGATCCAATATTCAATTGTTATAGAAGCTTTCAAATTGAGGATTTTCACTGACTAATAGTTAAAAACATCGTAATAATATTATTCCCCGTCCTAGGCTCTCTAAAAACACACGAATAAATGAAAAAAGACTTATGGCGGAGTGCACCAAACTTCAGTTAACTTTGATGACTGCAGTTTGGACGGAGCTAAAATTAGTGGGGGGTGCTGCTCCAGAAAAATTTTAGCCTTTGTTTTAAAATTGTGTGAA
>JAFIDM010009631.1:186720975-186736149 GCA_023159025.1 Thereuonema tuberculata
TTGTTTCCTTTCACACAATTTTAAAACAAAGGCTAAATTTTTTCTGGCACTCCCCACTAATTTTAGCTCCGTCCAAACTCCAGTCATCAACGTTAACTGAAGTTTGGTGCACTCCGCCGTTAGAAAGAGACATTTGGTACTGATAAGGGCAGGAGTCCTTTAGTCGAAATTGTTTTTTGTTTCTTCTTTAATCTTTTGATTGTTGTTCTTTAATGTATTTTATGTATTAATATCATCTTTCAGTAAAGTTAGATTACAACTTAATAGTGCTTTATTACCCAAACATCATAATAAAATTCATACAACCAAATAATCATATTATTTGCGAATTGCTTAATAGCAAATGAAATATGAAGGGAAAAAAATGGGATTTTGAGAATTAAGCTTAGGTCGTAATTTAACACGTGTCTTTAGGTGTTATTTAAAATATCTCGTCTAATGTTTTGTTTTTCCGGTTGTTTTTTTTTAATGGGAAAAAAAAAAACTAGACGGGTATTTCATTTACATTCTTTTACCATGTAATAATTTCCTACTAAAATTTATTCTTTTACATTTATGTATTTAAAAAACAAAATAAAGATCATTAAACATAGCTTCTACTTCCCTCATATACGATATTTTAAAAAATGCAGTGTTTGTCATCTACTTAATTTTTGAGACAGATTTGATAAATAATTGAATTGAAATATTATTAGTGGATTCCTCTGAATCGAACAGATACTGATTATAAATTGATCAGTGGATATTTACTTACGAAGCGAATTATGATGCTTTGATGTACCCATATGAAAAATAGGTGGCTTATTAGGGCTCCTAACCACGTTAGGACTTCATTTTTACCTTAACTTTTTTACCTTAAAAGGACCTTCCACTTACTGGCGCATAATCCACTTTTTTTTCGATTTTTATTTTTAGGGTAAAACATGGAAATTTATAGATTAGGCAGAAACTGAAAAGATATTTTTCTTATTTCATCGATCATAGGTATTTATTAAGATTATACATATTTAACAATTGTGTGTAACATTTAATTCTCCCTCCCACAAAAACAAATAAACAATTTATTTTGTATTTTATTATTTTCATTTAAAATAAATACGTAATACTGCCTTTATCATTTCATAGTGACAGGTTGAAGAACTGACCTCCTTCAGGGATTTTGGATAAGGGATGGGAGAATGGACTCCGAGAATCAAAGGGGTGTGGGCAGGAATAAAGGTTAAGGGCCATTGCTGTAAGAAAATATGATTCTGACGGTTGAAGCAAAGCCTCAAGTGCAATAGATGAACAGGAATAATAACGTAAATATTATTACGGTTCTGCATTATACGTTAATCGCAAATTTAGAATTAACGTTATTTTGGCATTGGTATAATAACATACATTTGCATAGATTCGAAATCAAATCTATTGACTGAATAAAAAAAGTCGAAATAGAAAGAGAGTGATGTCACATTTAATCGTCTTTCAGATGAATGAATTGGTTCAACATCACATTTACCACAACTAATAATGTATTTAATCCGTCACTGTCATTTTAAAAATCAAAAATGACCCATTCTGTGGCTGACAATAACTTAATTGTGACTGTTTGAACAGAAACATATATTTATAAACTGTTTGTGGTTGGGCTTTGTTATTATTTTTCCTTCTTATCATCCACTTCATCACAATACCATCATTCTTGGCTTTACTCTTTTGACAGTCATCATTTCTTGTTTCTCCGTGGGCAATTCAGGTGCTTATTTCACCTTAGGATAGTAGAAAAATTCGGGTTACCCTCTCCTTATATGAGTAACCCCTTTCAATTTGCGTTAATCACGTGCCTGAGGCCGACATCATCATTAACTCATTACAGCAACGCCGGCAGCCATGTTGACACTTCCTAATTGTATGCGAATTCTGGAACGAATTCAACAATGAGAACTTCGAGATTATTAAAGCAGGTATATATTAAAAAAAAGAAAGAAATGGACTATAAATCACTAAGGAAGACTTCAAAAGAAGCAATGATATGAAGTTTGTTCCAATATATTACTGAATTCTCGTTAACGTTCGTCGACTTAAGTTTCAAGAAAGTAATAATAATAATAATAATAATAATAATAATAATAAAGAAACCTTTATCTTACTTTTGCATAAAATTTCTGTCATAATTTTAATATTTTTTAATAATTTGGCTAACTTTTCTTTATTAAAAAATATGTAGAATTTTATTAAGAATTTTATTAATTCTTATTTTTATATAAGATCTTAAAGGTTAACCTAAAATAAAATCTTAAATTATATAAAAAAAAACTCAATGTCGAAAAGCTTGTAAAAATTCATGCAACTTTCTTTTAGCTGAAACTTTTTAAATTGAAATATAAAATTTTTACAAATGTAAAATTTTAATGCCAAAAATATATATAATATTTTTTTTAATGATAACGGGTTTTATCAAAATCTTTCATTAGTCTTTGACGGTTTTTAGATTTATGAATATTTCATCAACCTAAGGATTACGAAACTAAAATACTCCTATATGAAATGATAAAAACAAATAAATTAACTTCAAATCTATTAATTAATAAATATTAATTATTGCTTGCTTAATGTTCTAAATATCAAGATTTATAGTGTGTAAACAACACGCAAATATGAACCAAACACATATGGTCCTTCTAAAAATGCATATTACTTTATTTATTTTAAATATTTTTCTAATACACATCTTGAATCTACATTTCTTAATAAATAAAATGTTACAAATATATTAAATTTATATTTGAAAGCGCAATCCTGTTAAATTATCTTCCATAAACATGTCTAAAAGTTCTGAATTTTTTTATTGTAATAAACAGTATTTAATCTATAATAATTAATAGCCAATTATTACATAAACTTACATAATATGAAATATACACGTATTTTAAATATTGGTTGTTGGTCATTCGAATTCATTTATTAACATTTTTGATGACTGAATGTATTACGAATGTATTATGTAATTTGTTAATAAAAATATATAAATACATCAAGATAATAAATAAATGCATTTCTTAACCGAGTAAAACACAGCGTAAGACATTCTTTACAGAATCATAATAGTCCCAATATTGTTTTCAGAACCAAATCGAAGAATGAAGTTTCTTTCGTTTCCTGTGTAAGAGTTCATGACTTGGGGAAATCAAAGTTGAGCTCCATTTACCAGCAGCGAAATTCCATTTCCAATTTCCCCCTTTTACCGTTAGCCATGACGCATCCGGGGCAGTAATAACAATCACCACGGCAACAAGTGCAAATGGCCAGTTTCAGAGGCAATGAAACGTGAATAGACTAACATGCAGGAAAAAGCAAATATAAGTACAGACACATGAAAGAACACTGGACTAATGAAGAATACTTCAACAGCAATTAATTTGTATAGGAAACAGACAGTAAATAAAAGTAATATAATAACTCTATTGTTTATTTAAATATATATATATACATATATATATTTTTTTTGATAACATACATTCAGTTCTTTGACTCCATTTGCCATTTACCGGTTGTTGTTTTTTTTTTGTTTTTTCTTTAGATATAACTGTTATCTTTTGAAATACATGTCATTTCCAATAAAATATTTCAGAGAATGATTTGCAGCTGAACAATAGGAATATTAAATAAGTAATTTGCTAAAAGAAAATATGTAGGGCTACAGACCCCACACAAAACAAGTTCCTATACTTGCAGATAATAAGAAAATATAGACAATACAATTGCAGTGGTCTACCAAATACAATTTCAGTTTTATTTCTTTCGGAAGGAATCTTCTAAAAGGAATAATACGCTTATTATTTCAATTCTGGGCCATATATGACGTACAATACGTGCAATTCACAGCAAAGAGTACATTAATCTCCTAGAAAACTACTCATTCTTTAGACGACTTATGCCGTCACATGTTAATTTGAACTGTAATGCCTTTTTCGGATAAACTTCTGACTAACCTGTGAAAGCAGTCATCAGCTTCAAATCTTTTGCCACGTATGATGAGCTCATGTAGCTGAGAATTAGTTGCAAAAAAAAAAAACAAAAAAAAAAAAAACGTTGATATGTTATTTCCAAATATGTAATATACAGATCGAACTTCCAAGTATTTCTAGGAATGATTCAAGTTAAAAGTGCTTCTATTAATTTAGTAATAATTTTGCAGTTATGTGTTGCTTGCTTTTTTTTAAAGAACAACACTGAAGCTAGGTTATAACGCGGTTGTTTATATCGCGAATTCGGATATAATGCGATTTAGTCTTGGACCCCTTCTATTTTGGAAAAGGTGTATTATTGTAAAATTTACCGTTTTTTCGCCTAAAATCAAATCAAAGGTGTAAATTAATATGCTTGTTTCATATTATTATTTACAGTAATTGAGACTCTATATCCACCCTAATGTCACGAAAATGCGTCAAATACAATATGGTATTTTTAAAAAATACCAGAATCGCGGACTTTTTCGTTTAACCAAAATGAATATCGAGATCTATTTTTCTGCCAATGACAATCAGTAAAGAGGCCCATGTAATCTAATAGGCGTATGAATACCTAGTTTCGATCCACGTGACTCGTTTGTACAAGATGCCAAGATGGCGGCGCCAAATCGATTTTGACTAATATAACCCATCAAAGTGTTGAAAAGGTAATGATTTATGTATTTATAAATATAAAATTCTCTCATATAGCTCTGAATGATGTAGGTAATCGCAAAATGACCATTTTAAATCCATTTGGAATCGTGTGGGCGATAATAGGGTGCGATATACGACATTTGACGTCGGGAAGTAATAAAAGTTCGGTTATATCGCGATCTTCGAGATCTTGGATCCGAAAGATCGCGTTACAACCGAGCTTCTGTGTATATCTAACACACCTTTTGAGTTCACATTTTTATTCTGATAAAGTTAGAAAAAAAAGCTGTAGAAGGCTTTAGAAGTTATTTCAGAAGGATAACAATGGAAAACGAAATAATAACAATGATAAGAAGGTAGAAGAATTTCAATAATACTATTATAAGTTTTTATTTTTTTAACTTTATAATAATTATGAAGACTTACTTCCAGAGACACTGGATATTATTGTTATTAATGCCATATATATTTTCAGTGCCAGTTGATTCTTCCAATTAATATTCAGTTAACATGTCTAAGGAAGATCATTGTTTCCAACAAAGCTGAATTGACATTAAATGATAAGGATCTCATTTTCAACAGGCACAATTGATTTATGAGTTAGCTGATTTCATCAATTCAGATCTTAAGGAAAGAATCATTGGCTTTCCCTGTTATTTCCTGGTTTTTCATCTTTTCGAGAATTCATACACGTAAACACTATTTAGATCGTGCGGCGATTAAAAAAAAAAGGCAAAATATAAATTATAAAGAATACCGACCTAGAGAAGTGAATATAAATATTAATTTTTCTTTCATTCACTGAAACCGAAATGGAAAGAACAGTAGATAATGTCAACAAATCGTCTTTCAACTTCAATGAATAATAAATTCATTGGTCGTAGAGACGTACAAGCTTGAATGATAACATGTGGTGATGATTTCTGTCCCTAAGACCTATACTATATCAAGATCAATTACTAGCCAATACACATTTTCAAGATTCAGCTTTCTAAGTTTCGAATGTGATTAAAATAAACCGTAATTCGGTTCTAGATACTTGTGGGCCCCAAACGTATTTTTTACATTATTAATTATTTTTCATTGACTAAAACTGCTTTATTAACTTTAACTTAGCGGCTTCCTAAGATAAGCAGTCATTGGATTATCGTGATTACGGATATTAATCAATTTTATGGCTGAAGCCTAAAAGTATCTTGAATAAACAGTTTTTGATTTCAGATGGACAAGAATTTCCAATTAAAATTGCATTTTTTTTGTATTAACCCTTTTTTTTTATAACCCTCTAAGAACTGTAGAGAAAGTGTCAACGCAGAAACTCAGAATCCCCTTTGCTTGCTGTGCTTATCGTGAAGGGATAAAACTGCACCTCTATTAAGTCTTTTCTACCTTGTGGGCTTATCTTGTGTCAGCAGTCGACGTACACAGATTAGGTCGTTACCTGCAGTACTCGACCTCCCACCTCGGCAAACTAAATGAACTCGCCTGCCAATATCAAAGCATAACACCGACATTTACGCTTTAAATGACAGTTTTGTTTTTTTTTTCTTCCCCTATCCCTCTTGTGACCTCTGAACTCCCCAATTACACTCGCGATTAAAAGTGCACTCATTACAGACACGGAACTCAAGAACGAAACTGAAACCTGATCCTGGGATATTTTCGCTGAAGCGCCTCTGCCGTTATCGCCATTGGATAGCAGCATTGCAAAACATCAAAGGAAACTTGAGCGTCTTAGTGTTTGCACTCCCACGCGATAGTGATACTAGGCATTAAAACAAAACAAAAAAAAAAATGACAAACCAAAAACATAATAACAATAATACATAAAAAATGAGAAAAGAATTATGCCTGAAGTCCAACTACGCACACTCCAAATGCTTCAGTGTAATAAACATACAAATTAAAATTCACAAAACAACTATTCACGAGTATTATTAGCATTTGCCAACAGATGAATGCTCCAAAATAGCCTCAACACATTACGAACTCAAGTACTTTCGATTGCAAATAATTTTTATTACGCAGTAACTATAAATATTTACAACGAAAATTGAAACCAAACAGAGAAATGAATTAAGTATTCACGACTTCAAGAATTTTCCAAGAGGGCCACCCAGGAAAAAAAAAAAGAAATGAAACGTTGAATCTCATTAGAAGGGGAAACTTTTGCAAATCAAAACATCTCCCAAATACAGCAGTGATGGATTATATCAATCTTGGCAAAATGGGAGTAAAAGCTTTCAGGTACTTCAAGTAATGAATTCATAAGTTTATCATGAATAATTTACTTATTAAAAACCTCTTTTGGAATAAATGGAAATTTGTCTACAAACCACTGAAGAACTTAGTTCGTGGTTTCATACTTGTCAGCTACGATTGGACAGAGGATCAGTAATTCTTAATTCTATAAAATAATCTACTGATTCTAAATTCTTAATTCTCTTAAATTTTACTTGAAGAATTTGTTATAATTAAGTTGTAATATCTCAACAACAAAAGTATAAATCTTCAAATGTTTTAAATATTTAAGGAAAAATTTTAATTTACATTAGATGGAAGGAATTTTGCGGAATAAATACTAAAATATAGGAATTGATGTAACTTTCACATTTACTGAATCTGATAGTCTTTCATTTTATTTCATTTCATTTTTCAATGAACTGCAGATAGTTATTTAATCGAGACTGATTTCAGTAATAGTTAAATCAGCAGTAACCACAGTTCGTTTGTTTTTATTCAAATGATTAAAAGAATAATCATGAATAAATCAAAAAGATTATAAGATTTTCAAGTTTAAATGAGTTAAACTCTTTCAAAAGAGTTAAGTACCCGTAAAGCGGGTCTACTTGACCGTTTTTCATATTCTTTTAGTTATAGTCCTTAGTTATTCTTATAGATTAAAACAAAATATAGCCTACTGAATAAGAGGGACTGTTATGAATTCTATTAAAAATACAGAATAGTTGGAAGAAATATGAAACGAAAAAGTTTTATCCAATAAAAGTATACTGTTCAAAGTATCCTCTAGGATGGGGTTACTTCACCAACCCCAAATAACCTCAAAAAATACACCTTTCTTTTATTTACTAAATATTCAATATAAGATAATTACAAAAGAAATACCTGTTTATTTGTGAAATCCATCAAATTCCCATCATATGACTGCGCTGGTTTACCTCATTTAAGACATTAGATATTACAGATTCAACAACATTTTGTGCGCGTTCCTCAAAACACACAACTATATGTCACAGATGTTTTGACAATACGTCAAATTAGTGGATCTGAATGAAATTGTTACTGCAACTGACATTTATTGAGACAATTTTAAACTAAAACCATATAGGCTGTTCGTGGAAAGATTGCATGGGTTATGCTGTAGATGGAGCTTTATGGTTTATCGAGTTTTCGGTCAAAGTATATCCACAAGTCAAAGTATAGCCATTTTAGGGTATTGAATGAAAGAGCTACCGTACTTTATGCCATACGTATTTTAGGATATCAATTTTTATCTATTTACACCAGTCAATCAACATAGATGGTATGCCTATTTTTTGTCAGTCATGTCAAAGTAGAAATAATAGTAATAAACCAAAAAATACCCAACCATATTAGAGGGTAAGATTAACATAAATCAAATACACTTATTTTGAAGAAAATGTGAAGCCATTAAAAAGGGTTCGTTTCCTTCGAAGTATGACTTTCCCTTCTGTTAACAGCAGTTTCCTGCGTTGCCATCTGCTGTGGGCTCATTTTGAGCATCAATTAAAGCGTCGTTTCTTGTTCTTTCTCTCTTCGACCGTCACACACAGACCATCCCTCTGCCAATATGGCAGCAACAGAAGGAGCTTGAGGCAGACTTCAATTTTTAAAGATACAAATGCAGTTCCTTACTCTACTTAGTATTGAGCTCAAATACCAATATTAAATATATTTAAAAGCAGTACTAATGGAGGTGCAAATATTTTAAAACCACATTTTTTGATCATTAGAAGTCTGTGTAAAACATTAACTCGGAAAATTTCATTGCCTATTCTGCAATTGGAAATTTAAAATACGGCTCCTTTAATAATAGACAACCAAAAAAAAATTGTAATTTGTGCGCCAATTTTCGAAAAGCACAAAAAAAAAAAGTTATTTATGTAATCTCCATTTGTAAGTATTTACAATATTTACAATGAACAAATTTCAGTTATCTAGGTTAAATAGCTTCTGTTGTAGTCATGGCGCTTTAATGTCAAAATGCAAAGTGTCGTTTTTGAACTAGCTTCCTTGCCCGGAAAACCAACCCATTCCAAAAACCGCTGTCAAAATTAACATTAAACAGTCTAATAAAATTTCAATTTCAGAATAAACAGATTTTTTTTTCTTTCTAACAGACAGAAGAATTTTAACTTTAAATTGCATTTCTAAATCTTTCTCAGCAATCGTTTTTTGCTCTGTGATGTATATTAAGGAGTGTTACAAATATTGGACCAAGTTCGTAATATCCTTTGTGGATTGCACTTTCACAGCAGGTAACAAAGAGATCGTAAAGGATCCTGGAATCTGAGTAATTCACATCTCGGTTCTGCGAAATTGTACTCTTTAAATAGAATAAGCTGAAAACATTTTGCTCTTGTATCTCATATATATATAGCAGAGCATCTTCACTACATAGATATACTTAACTAGGGAGTTTGTAAAGACCCTGTCCTCTCCCCCCAAACCTCAAAATGTATAAATTAGCCCTATTTTCTTTTCTGTAATTTGGTTCGATAGCAATTGGAAGGGATTTTGCCTTCCGCACCCCCTCCCCCAATTTTGAAAAGGGTTGTTTTTTTTTTTTTTTTGGTTGTTGAAGGTCAGTTCCTTAACTTGCTTTCCCTCCCCCGAAGTAAATCCTACAAGCATCCTGCACTTAAAGTTTTTTAATGAATATTAAAAAAAGATCTCAAATAAGTGCTTTACATTAAATACCTTCCATTTTGCCCTGAGCAATAAGAAAACATTATCTTCCAATAGTAATTGGCTTATCACACTGATGAGCCAATTACTATTGGAAGATAATGTTTTCTTATTGCTCAGGGCAAAATGGAAGGTATTTAATTTGAAACAATGAAATAACATCATCAGATAATAATAATAAAAAAACTTTATGGATATTGTTGTAAAAGAAATTTTCAACAAATCAGATTTTGTGTGTGTGTGTGTGTGTGTGTGTGTTTGTTTTGCTCTCTATGTTGAACTTCCGTATAGCACTGGCGTATCTATCAGCAGAACTAGAAGACTTCACTGATAAGATGTTCTGTAAAAAGAGGTACGGTTTTATTATCTAGAAGACCTGTTTCTCCACTGAATGTACTAAATAAGTATAAATAAACAAGAAAACAGTGCAATTACAAAAGAAAGCTATTTAAAGATTGCTTTTTTGTAACGCCAATTACCTGAAAAAATTAATTACCATCACAATTCCTGGAATTACAGATGTTAGGATTTGGGTTCGAATTCCAGCTAAGGATAGGTGGTTCTTTTATTAAGCCTATACGAAATACTCCTTACAATGCCGAGAAAGTTCTTCACTCCTACTCTATATTAAGTAACACAAAAAAATTCTAATCGTTTCAGTTATTAAATATAAAAATTAAGGCAGCAGTATTTAATTTTAAGTTGATGCTATAAAATCAAATCTCTCTTTTTTTTTTAATATACTTCGAAGACTAGGACATAATATTTCTTATTATTATTTTGATCAAATGTTTTATTGTTATAATTATTTCTATAAATAATATTTTATTCAGTTCCCATAGGGTGATAGTATTTTTTCTACATTGAAAGCATAGATATCTTAAGAATAACAATTCAGTAGTAAAAGGGGAAGATGCTATTTTACGAGATCTAAAAATGTAAACTGAAATATTATGCAAATTCTTCCTATTATTGGCACTTAATAGTCATTAATACTCCAATATTCTACCGCAAATCCCTGGAGAGGAGAAAATAAAATCTACTCATTAATTAAGTAATGGTAAGTGGGGTTTTCAATTTTCATCTTTCTTTTTTATTAAAAAAAAAAAATAGTCTGAGGAAGCCATTAGCACTGGGGATTTTTCGTGCTGCTTCTAATAATTGACGCCGTTCCGGGTTGGATGGTTTCAGCGTCTGGATTTCTTGCACGTCGTAAATCAAGCTTGGATTAATGGTGTCTGTTGTGTGGGGGATCCGGGGACCGCCCATCCTTGTTTTGGACCCCACCCACGAACTCCCCCACCCTAAGTCACGGAGTTTCGCTTTTTAACTCGTATTTTATGCGATGCCCTTTTTATTAGTAGATTTTTTTTATTTTTTTTATATTTGGTTTTTTTTTTTTGGTTGTTGCCAATCCCCATCCCCACATGCAACAAGTCCTCCCACAGAGGAGCCGTCCACTCATCGTGGGAGGTAAATGACGTAATCGTTAATCGCGTCACTATTTGGATCACTTAAAAAAAAAAAAAACCTAATATCAAAGAAAGAAATTAGCATAAAAATAACTCGAGCCACAGTTGTCTTACATAAAATATTAGCCTATTTCGTTTCCAATTACTCTAATTGGTTTACTTAAAGATTCATTTGATCCATAAAAGAAATTTATATTAATCGCGTGATGTAGCAAAGGTTGTATTTAATGAAAGATTTTCATTAGTTCTGTTAAATCGAACAGACTTTAACTACACAAAAAATACTAACACTAATCACAGTTAAGTACATTAAAATCAATTTAATAAATACTTAAAACTACTGACGAGATGAAAGTCTATTAGTAAATTTATTGATACACAATATTTGAACAGCGTTAATACAATGAACTCGAATTCAATCCGTTTGTATTTTCCCATTTTTGAAGAAATGAGAATTCTAGATTATTTTTTTTTATCGACGTTGTGCCTCATTTTTAAAAATACTTCGCATTCTTCTGGAAGAAGGGGGCTTTATCCATTCTATGGCATTGCTCTCTAGGGGATAATAATTCACGACACGCCACAGGAAGGGGATAATAATTCACTACAGTGGATACCCCAAAATATATCAAATAGGGGTATTTACGAACCAGTTTACTCTTTAGTTTTTGTAGACATCTCATTCAAACTCAATTTACTATCACTGTACAAAATGGAACTTCTAACAAGACGAAATTTTTTTTTGGTAGAAAAAGCTTATTTTTGTTATTTCATTTTTTTATTTTAATAATTTTTATTAGCAGGACTCCTTATATTTTTGTTTTTATTTATTAATTTTTTTCTGAATGTTTTTTTTCTATAAACAATATTCGGTTTCATGGTTTCCATTTTATACATTTTAGTTATAATTTTAAGTTTTTGTTTACTATATACCATATTCACCCCCCCCCCCCGTAGTTTTTTTTTTCCCCCGTAGTTGATTTTTTTTTTAAATTTATCAACAATTTTTAATTTACATGTTAGAAATATGAAATAAGCCTTGCAGCCTTATCAAAGCATTAATTTTCTTACAGTTTTCCAAACTGAACTTCCTCCCTCTACAAATTTCTGAAAGAAGAAGTGGAGTGCAGATGACACTTTTCGTTGCATTCTCGAAGAATGTTATTCGATAATTTCTAAGTATATTACGCGTCTTTTAATAAATAGTAAAAAGTCTACGCCTTAAAATAAAGTAAATTTTTAATTTTTTAACTTTCAGTTTTGGACAGTTTTATTGATAAACTAAAAAGACGCTGTGTTTTGTTTTGTTTTTAACCTAACTTTTGGTCCAATCTGCACCAAAATCAGTAGTTAAATACCATCTACTACATAAAGATAACTACCGTTTTAATCCAAGTATTCCAGAGTCATTACGGTTTTTGGCTCTATAATGACAATATATAGACTAATGATGAGTTTTGGTTCACTCAAGTATTTTAACCTGATGCATTAGGTACGAAATTAATGAATATCTTCTATTTAACAGCTTAAACTTACTTTAAAAATTTTTAGGTTAAAAAGTACTTGTTAATCTTGAGTTTGACTAAAATTTGCATTCTAACACTTTTTTTTTATTCTGACTTTTTTTATTCTTCCCTTAATGCATTTTAAAAGATATTAAAATCTATATTAATCTATGTTAATAATGTCTGCTTACCGTGAGAATAAATGATGGAAAATGATATTAATTTGTTTTACCTTTCATTTAACAAAAAAACATGATTATTTACTTTTAACATATCTTTAGCAGCATTTAATAAAACAATCCAACAATCTTTCCCTTATTTGTGAGATACTTTTTAGTCTTTACTCATTTTGTTTTTCTTCTCATTTCTGTGGTAATATGACAGATTTAAAAAAAAGAAATAGCTCTGTACCATTAAGTCTTCTACACTGCATAGAACACAACGTTTTGTGAAGCGTTGCTTCATTAACCCTAGCACGGTTCAATTAACCCTTCACCCACACACACACATGGAAGAAAGCAAAATAGAAGAATCTATAAGAGGTCTTGGCTTTTAGATATTCAAGAAAGAAACAGCAATATACCTAAAAACCTATAGGTTTTCCATGTTTTAAATTTATAATTACTGTAATTTTAATATGGGATTGCCTGTTAATTTTTATTTCAGAATAATGTTATTTTATTTTTATTTCAAGAAAGTCAAAAAGCAGAGATCTTTCCTTTTCCAATAGATTCTTAGGTTTTTCAGTCTTGCCTGTGTGTGCATATACCAACATGACTTTTAATTATTGAAATATATTCTATATGAAATCTTTACCAATTACTTCGACTGAAAGCATTCCTTTTCCATGTAGTTTAACATAACTTGTATTTCATCCACCCCTTCTACGTTTTCTTTCCTCGGAAGGCCTTTTAGATGTTTTTGTTGTTGTATCTATGATCGTTTATTTTGTTACAAATCCATCCTATCGTAATTCAATTCTTTTACAGCTAGTATAATAGCAAGAATACCACAGCACACAACATCGTCTAACATTAACTTGATATAACTTCCGTTACATCAAATGAAATTTGGTCTAACATTTTCAATGTACCTTCATGTGCATATGTGAGGGGGAAAAAAAAAAAAGGTTACAATTTTTTAAAGTGCAATTTTAAGTCGGAATATTCTTATCCGTCCCACTGTTCATCCATATACAATCATGATAACTTAAAAAAAAAAAAAAAAAAAGTTATCCTAGGAAGCTGAAATTTTAGAAGTAGGTGTAGATTACTAAAAGAAAGATCCGATTAATTTTGATAAATATCAACTTAACAACGAGAATTAAAAGTAAAAAAAAAATCCAAAATACGTGATCGTTAAATACAATAAATTACTTCAAAAGTGTTCATCTTAAAACCTTAATCTCAATGTCAGGTAAACACTGCCAAATTTTATCAACTTGTTGATTTTGAAAGAAATCGGACCCAAATATAAAGTACCGTTATTGTGATAAACGCTAACTATAATGAAAAGCTCAAAGTTTACTGGTACTTTAAACTATCACTGTTCTGTGTTACAACTACATTTGAATCCTACCGTGGAGTTATTCGAAATCTGGCACGCTAACTATAGCTCGTTTCTGAAAATGAATGTAAATCCCTTTCGTGGCAAATCTCGTTTCAATTTTTTTTCCAAAACCACTGTTTCATGGAGATGCTATCTTATTTTGCTTTGCCTGTCAGTATTTCAAAAGAAAGAGACAAAAAGTCTGCTTTCAGTGAAGTGAGACGCCGAAGCGAATGACACGTGCACCAATATTTGACGAAATAAAATAACGCGTTTCCACTCTGGCAAAACAAACATTAGCCCAAAGGTTCCCGATAAAAGTGGTTAAAAAGACAACAAAGGCCTGGCTGTGGAATTCCTACTTTAAGCAATCCTTGTTAGTTAGGCCTAAAGCGCTGCTTCTTGCTGCTGATAGCCAAAGAAAGTTGGTGATAAATGATGACTGTGCCTCAAATATCCCTTACGAGCACCTCATAAATTAAAAATAAACCGCCTTTGATGACCGCCGCGCCCCCTAGTATTACATCAAATGCAAGGATGCAGTTTATTTTTTTTTTTTGAGAACCTATAAAACACGACACGATCAGACTTGTCAATAGTTTATCGGAATAATTATCATTATTATTATTATTATTATTTTCTTCTTAAAAACATGTTTCCAATTTAACTTCATAATCTATTACTAAATTGTCGCCTCGATTTTTATTATGTCTGAGTATCATCATTCAGCTTACTGAGATAAATAAAAAATAAAATAAAATCAAGGTCCTTTACTTTTGAAGATAGTTAGTTTGTTGTTTGTTTTGTTTTTCCCTGCAAAGACAAGTGAGTAATTGTTTTGATCATTCCTTGTTACATTTTAAAATCACAACTAATAATATTAATACCTATGGTTGTGATCTTTATTTCTCCCTCCGCCCTTTTACATAAAACAATTCCATTCATATTGAAGGGGATTTTTCTGAATGTCTTCTTGAAGAAATACAAAGACAAAATATCAGTCAATTATATATATATATATATATATATATATATATATATATATAGATA
>JAFIDM010009631.1:186736249-186747890 GCA_023159025.1 Thereuonema tuberculata
ACTTGAATCGCCATCTTTTCAAGTTTCGTGATGCAAATATTTCATTCAATGATTTGCAATTTAAAATTCAGAATGTAAAGAATATAAGAATAAAATTAACTTACATTACTAAACATATAAAATTTGCCGGACAGCTTTCTGAAATTTAAAAACCAAATTATATATATAGTGGAACCCCGCCATTCGTCCACCTCTCTACTCGTACGACTTGTTATTCGTCCAACTTTTTCAAGTAAAATTGAACTCGCCATTCGTACGCTTGCTCGCGATTCGGACAGCGGGACCTTGTTACTGGCGCGCCATACGGTCGCTTCAGTTCAGTCTCGTGCTAGCTTCCGTACGCTACGCATCGTCCACGCAAGCTTCATGAAACTTTGTGCTATTTTATTGTTATTTTTTGTTATTTTTATTAAAAATAGTGCAGCCACGGGTCCAAAAAAGATTACTGATTCAACCAAACCTAAAAGGAAAGCAGTGAGAACGACAATTGAATTGAAAAAAGAACTCGTTGCGAAGTTTGAAAGTGGAACTCGTGTCTCTGACCTGGCAACTCAATATGGCATGGCGAAATCAACCATATCATCTATACTGAAAAAGAAAGACATAATAAGAGAGCAGGCCCGGATTTGCGCCTAGGCCTAGATGACCCGGCCCTAGGGGCCCAGCCAGCCGAGGGGCCCCGCCGTATTGGATTTTTTTTTGGTTGTTGAAAGGGAGATTCCGTATTTTTTTTGGTTGTAGATTTTCGGGATGGCGGAGGGGGGCAAATATCAAGTGTCTAGGGGCCCTGGTGTTTCAGTCCGGGGCTGGGGGGGGGGGGCAATGTAAGTGGGGCCTAGGGGCCCTGGGTCTTTAAATCCGGGCCTGTAAGAGAGGCCTATATATTTATTGTTTTCATAGTTTTTATGTATTTTACGCTTAAAATATTATTACCAAATATTTAAATAAGCAATCATCTCTGGGTTCTGGAACGGATTAATCCAATTTACATTATATCTTATGTGAAAAAATGATTTGCCATTCGTACAAATCGCCATTCGAACTGCCTCCTGGAACGGATTGTGTACGAATAGCGGGGTTCCACTGTATATATAAATCATATGATTAACCAAATACGAGCAAGTATTTTAAATAGTAGTTTTTTTTTGTTTTTTTTTTTTTTTGTTCCCAAGAACATCGAAATTTTGTCATTGTAGTGAAAACAATGCTAATTTTTTTTTAATTTTTTTTTTTTTAAATTAGCTGGAACTGCGTTTTAAATCTTCTCTTAAACGTTCCTTGTACTTGGAGTCTCCGTAATGTGCCGTAATCTGTCTGTTGCAAAGTACATTGATGTTGACGGTGGTCCATAATAAATTTTCAAAAATTTATTAGAAACTGTAACATATTTTGGAACTTGAACAATAAATAGTAGAAACAGTTCGTAATATCTCTTTTCTTATCAATAATTTTGTACATTCAAATAGCTCTGTCTCGGAAACCGTTCGGAATAGGACACGTGTTCATCGAAACGTGTTTTCTTTCTTGAATTTTTCGTTGTATTTTCGTTTAAAACTACAACATCTCTCAAAACTGATCGTTCACCTACGTTTTCTGGGAAAAAAAAAAACTCTCCAAATTTTTATTATTTTATTATTTTGGATAAACATATCTTTAAAATAATTATTTAACATCTTCATTTAAAAAAAAAAAAAAAAGACTAAAAATTGTAATGGGAACTATAAAATAATGCTAAATGTGATATTAGTATTCTAAAAAAAAATAATTGAAATTCCAAAAATTTCTGGGTTTGAATCGGGGAGGGTGGATCGGGCTGATGAGTCCCAAGCTGGACGAAACGATTCCCTCCGATAATAAACCATAAAGGCATTTTTATTTATTCATTGTACATCCCTTGGTTTATATTTCCAAAAAGTTACATTTACTAAAATATTTTCTTTTAAATCTTGAAGACTATAAAATAGTCTTGAAAGTAAGTTGAAATAAATGTGTCAACGAAGAGTTATTAACAAAAGAATTCGTTAGTTTAAGCTTTTTTTTTTTTTTTTTTAGTAATTCTTAAGATATTAATAATAAAATATATTTATTTCTCCTTAGAAAAAAAAAATAGAGGAATAAGTCATAGATGTACGGAAACAGAAAGAGATATTGGAAAATACAGAAGATTTTTCGAAGATACACAATTTCAAGATACATGTCCGAATCTTAATTCATATTTTACCATGGCAAAATGACAGAGCTGTTGTGGTCTGAGATGAAAGGCTTTATTTGCTCCATCTTAGACTCCTGAAAAAGCTATTTGTATTTGTTTCTGTTTGGAAATGTTTATTGATTTCGGTTTCATTTCTACAATAATATTTCACCTTTCCCCCTCATTTCCTGACAACGTGGGACCTCCTTCTAGGCACCTGTCACAAGAGTCTGATTTATAACTGGATAATAAGAGAATTTCGATTCAATTACTGGATTTTTTTTTTTTTAAGTCTTCCCTATTTGGAGTGAATGTTTCAAATTCCAAATGCAACTTTTTATTTATATTAAAGCGTTTCACCTGTTCATCTGTTTATTGTTCTACTTTCGTAAATGTACTATTCATTATTGGTTAACAGTTAATAGACAGTATGTCTGTGATAGTCTCCGCAGGATCTTAAAATTCGTTAAAATGAGAAAAAAAAAAAAGTAAGAAAGAAAGAAGGGCTAGAACAAAAATATTTCAAATGCAAATTTCTACATAGAAATAAACATTTTACGGTAACTCAAGATATTTATTCTAGAAAGTTCAAGTTTTACAAATAACGATACAAAAAAATCCCAATTGATTTTCGTAAAACTCGGGCCAGTTAGTAACGAGCTACAAGTCCTAAAAACCGTCACACAAGTAAACAATCAAACTTTTTGTTTGTTTGTTTGGATGAACATTTCTCTTAATGTTTTATATTCTCTTTCTTTGAGGGTATTCAAAGTTGGCTTGCCAACTATATCTTGCTTTTTACATTTTCTACAGTAGGCTAAATATTATATATAAAGTAATAGGGAGAATAGAATAATAATAAATCATTGAATGGTCCTCTATTTCAGAAAACCCCTCTGAATTGGTAACCTGATGTTTTGAGGTTCAGTGCGTCCTTTGGTGGAAGGAAATCCCATTCGATTAATGATATGGCAATTTGGTCGAATGCGTCTGGCTCTTGTAATGAACTCAGACTGAGCTAAAATGAGACCTGGAAACTGCAGCGTAATTTCAAACAAATTACTTTTAATCATCTACAGCTCTTGAGTTTGTTTCAGAATTTCAAAAGTCATTCACAGTTAGTTAAGACATGAAAGTCAAAGAACTAAAAATCAATAAATAAACATGGACTTGTGGCAAGTCATTTAAAGGAGAACGAGACCAACCAGCAAAGAAACATTTAAAGAGAAAACTCTAATGCACAATACAATGAAACTTCTTGAATATTAAAATAAATTTACAAGTATTAATCAAGCCAAAATAGTAACTTTATTCATTTACGTACGTAATACAGATCTCTACTGAATGTGAGAGAAAGGAAATACATTCATATTCAATGTGGCAATCTCAAACTTTTTTTGTTTTTGGAATTAATGTCAAAATTAAGATTTCTTCGGCACTGATTTGAAAACTTCAAACTGTAGCAGCGAAAATACTTAAATATATAAAGAATCAGAAAATGGAATTTTTAATTGAGTTTATTTAGATACGATACCAAATTCCAGACACATTCCGTTTAAGGACAAGATGATGAGTCGCTTTTTAAGTGTTCATGGATGAACGGTTTTATGCTCACATTGTAATTGTCTGGATTGTGGATCCTACTGAAGGGGATGATGGGTGAATGGTCTGTTAACATTACAAAGTGCGATGGAAACCTTTCTGATCCTCAATAAATACTCCGAATTGAAGTTTCACAATTTTATTTTTTCAAAATCTCTACTTACTAATTAGTCTTTCCTACATTGTTAATGATAGGAATAAATAAATAAATAAATAAATAAATAAATAAATAAATCTTACTTTTCCATGAATTACAAATATGTATTTCCTGACATCAATCATCATCATCAACTTATATAATTGGCTAAGTTCGTCTGTCTGTAACTCGATATAATTAAGCCATTAAGATAGATCCAAGGTTCTCAATGGTACCATTGAATCAATTAATTTTTAAATTAAATTAAAAGTGTCCGTCCGTCGTGTGACTATCCTAAAAAGCTGAGCTATAATGGTAAGCTTGTCGTCTGATGATTTTGATATAAATTGTTTAACGAATCTCTTTAGATCTCTTTCACTGAGAAAGCGCCGAGGAATGACATTACTGGTAAATATCTTTCGAAAGTTTGTATGACAACTAAGCTTTTCTTGTGAAAGTGTAATGGGTTGTACAATCAATTTTAAGTTACTGTCGCAATTGGTATAGATCTGATTGAATTGAGGATAGCTACAACTCCCTCCCAAAACAATTTACGATGGTAATTAAGAAAAGAAAAAGAAAAAAAGAAGCCTGAAACGGTGAATTGTTATGTTAATAGAAGCTGACGAAACGCCAATTAGGTCGTGTCTGTACGAGGCTCTCCAATAACGATAACCATTAAGCTTTTATTGGTGAATCAACAATTGGCAAAAGGTATTCTCCCATTTGGTTCGGATGAAAGCTCTCTAAGGGGACTCGAGTGAATGGGGTCAGTGTGGGTAGTTCAATATCGCCCAAGTTTTTCATAGTAAATCGATATTGCACCCAACCCTCTTTGCCAATGCAGTGGAAGGGGGGAGAGGGATATCTTATTGATCCTTTCACCGAGCAACAGAATTACAAGTGCTTGTTCCATTTACAGAAAAAGACCCTAACGTCCACATGAAACAACCGCACTCAGCGGATTTCACTGACAAAATATATTTTTCAACAGGGAAATCAGATTAGAAAGGCTTTTTATCTAATACTACTCAGCTTACCACTTAAGGGAATCTACGCAATTGAATTTAATTACATTTCATAAATGCAAACTCTGAAGGGAATGTTGAAAGTTATTTTGAATGTTCATTTTGTCATTCCCTGTCTCGAAAAATGTTATTTCCTTATGAAGTAATTTACTAATTTTAATAAATCTTAATTTATTCTGTCCAAAAATATGATTAACCGATTCATTTCTAAGAATATTAATATTATTAGCATTACTATTAATTATTTGAAGATAAAACTAAGTTCGTTTACTTCTGGTTGTTGTTTTTTGTTTCGTTTTTTTTTTTTTTTAATGAAGGCAATTCAATGAGTTATCGTATATACATAATACGAATAGCTAATAGTGTTTTTATTCGGTGTGAATCATTATTTACATTATTTACATTACGCTAAAGCTTACAACAACACATTTAGTCCAGTGCAAGCACAAAATCATACCTGATCTATTTGCGATAAAGAGTTAAAACGAAAATACGAAATTAATAAATGTTTAATTCCGTAGGATTCATTTCTATCGACCTTCAAAGTAAGGATAGGAGTGTATGAGAAAAATCATACAAAAAGTGAATCGACGCATTAAAAAAAAAAATGGATGAATAATGATGTATGGACAAAAATACGTACAAGATCTACTATATTTAAAGTGAAATATATCACAAGCAAAAAATGACAGAAAGAAAACATCTATCGAAAGAATTGCAATTCTCATGTACGGTAATCCTCAACTGGAACAAAGTAATATCAATTGATAAAGATGAGGCGAAATGTGACTGAATTTTGAAGATTGCAACCGAAAACTGATAATACGTGAATCACTGAAGCACCACTGCCAGAAGGTGACATCAGTTGAAGGAAGCCAAGTGTCAGTAATCAAATGTTGTTTTGTTTTGTTGTTTTTCTGAATATAGAAAAAGAAAGTCACAGACTAAATCAGGATGGCCATCAGGAACTGTAACTTCTCACGCTAGAATAGTTCATCATGTTTTTAATTTCACATTTCCTGGTTGTTGGTTTGTTTTTTTTCTGGTTTTTGAACACGCACTGGATAACATATGATATCATCATCATTCTGTAAAATTGGATCAAGTCTTCCGATAATGAAATTTCCATAATATCAACAATGACAGTACACTAAAATATATTTTATCTAGCTATTAATATCGTCTATGACAATAAACAGAATATGTAGAGATATTCATTTGAATCAATATGTTAAAGATGTACATTTATGTATATTGAATGAACTGTTCATACTTAAAAAACCCAAAAGTCTTAAGTGGTTGTAATCGATAAAACACGGAAGGAGCCTTCTGGTTCATAATGGATATTTTTTTTTTTTTTAAACAGTCGACCTTTGCTGCCACCACCGATACCTCTTTTGCAAAGTAGCGCACATTTGCAAAGAATGATTTATCGGTCGGCAAAAAAAAAAGTGTCCCGGTGCTGGTTTTCCTTTAGCGACCCACGCTCGCACCCAGCACCGTGATCTCATTTGGACTGGCTACATCACATGGCCTTGAAGAAGCTCTGACGTCAGAAGGAACCATCCCGTGTGTGTCAGTACAACACCAGAGCCCAAACCCAATAAAATATTTATAACTGCAGCTCATTCGGCGAAGAATTTTACAGCCCAAACACGATTAGGTGTGAAGAAAATGGCAGTGTTTTCAAAGGCTAGCCTCGTAATAAGCTTCCCACTAACAGAAGGTTCAATTTCTCAGGCCTAATTGAGAACAATGATTAGAAATGCATTTGATTAACAAGTAATTGTTTTGATTTCATGATAGATAAAATTAAATCTAATTGAAATTGTAATTTTACGGCCTTTCACCTTTAAATTAATATTCAATTGCAGCTGAATTTATATTTCTTACATAAAGGAATTTTATATAATACTAGAAGCAGTAAATGCTCTAACCAGAATCACTTGAACAATCTACATATTAGAAAACAATTATCACAAAGTATGAAAATTATTATTTTTTAGACTACCTCTACATATCTGATATTGACATATTAAATACTGCTTTCTTTAATTTTATTATAACTTTTGATGTAATCGAAGTAAAGGTTACATTTATAATATCGTTAGCCATTTAGGAATCTAAACATAGTAAGAACGGCATTATTACATTACAACAGCGCTTCTCATCTAGTGGGTCGCGAATACATCCAGGGATTCACCGAAAAATTCTGTAGCAGCGTCTAGCTCTGTGAAACACAGTGTTTGGCTTTTTTTCAGGTTGGATGACTACGGAGAGAGGTTCGCGAGATAAAAGTTTGAGAACCACAACAACAAAAGAATAATCTGTTACCTACTACTTCAATAAATTAGAAAAAGCAAGAACATGTTGAAATTGATTATTTTTGATAACAATATGAAATACTTCTTTTATGCTTTTATTTTTTTTTCTCTCAATATATTTAATGTTAGTATATTGACATGTTCGGACTGGAAGGCTTGGCAAGAAGGAGGCCCAGTGATTCATTATTTTTTAGTTCCCGCCTTAGCTTCCCGTCATTTTTGAAAGCGCATTTAGGAGTGTGATCTCATTTGGACTGGTAGGTTGTTGCAGCCTTGAATAGGATTTGACGTCATAAGGAATCACCTAAACGTCAAAATAGCAACCCAACGCTATTAAAACATTTTTAACTGTTTGTTTATCTTTCAGAAACACCATGCTCTTAGCATAGTAATTGGCTATCAGTGAAAATGCTAATCGTAAAATAATAATTTCGTATTTATGTTATAATTGAGCTTTTATTTATTTATTAATTTATTTTTTTTTTTTTTTTGAAAAATGCAAAACCTTCTTTAGTTCTGCTTTTACATTGGTCTTGTTATGGCAAATATGAAACAAAATTCAGCTCCAAATAAGTAGAGGATGAATTTCGACCACTGGTGGAAGACCTTGTTTCTATCTTTTTACATTAGTTTCGTTTAAATTAATTAGTTTACAGAAGCGCCTGTTGCTCTATTGATCTTGTATTACCTAAGAAGTGTTACATAGTCTTAAAGCAATCTATTCAGTAGATGCTTTACTAATGATATCTAATTCAACATGCACCACACGCTACATATTAATTACATTCAATGTTTTTTTGGCTTTTCGAGTGTTTGAACACAATTTTTGTACTAATGATGTGCTCCGGGCAGAGCCTTGTTCTCAGTTTATCAAGAAACTGAATTGAGAGTATTAATATTAACTTATTAATATTACGTTTTAATGTCAAATTTTAGGGAACCTTTTTCTTTTATTTTGCAATCAATCTGTCATTTGTTCAATAATTGGAGAATTAACAACGAACAAGTGAAATTCGGTTTCAAAAATATTCTACGATTTCTTACTTAAAAGTTGCATTTTTAACATTGATTTCGTAACAAATTAGACTGTTTTCTATTTACTGGAATATTTTACAGTCAAGACAACAGATTTCTCGGAGTTCTAATGCTTTCCATGAACATATTTCACCATCTTTCTTCATTATGAAATCCTTCTTTTAGAGGGTAGGCCGACGACAATGAGCCTGATTTAATATGACCCTTCACGGCCATATCACAATTAAACCAGTTCACTGACTGGATACAATTCATATCAATAAATAATCAATAAGTTGTATTCGGTTTTGTTTGTTTGTTTTTTTTCCTACAGCGAATAATGAAAATTTTTTCTTGTAATTCTAAAGCAAAAGAAAAAAAAAAAAAATTTTTTTGCGCGAGAATGAAACTGAGGAAAACCCCAAAAATATTCCTTCCATTTTGTTGTAGTTGTTAATTAATGTGGCTATTTTGAGCCCACCAGGACTATCAAACGTCACGTCGACATATCACCTGCAGCATCAATGGCTACCTGACTCGACTTCAGTATTCAACGGTGGATGTTATTAACATATTTACAATACAACCAGAAACCTGTTTCACTGAGGACAATATTTATCGTCGCTTACAAATGAAAAATGCAGCTGTAAAAACGTTTAAGAATTTGGTTTACTCATTTCTAAAAATGTAGAGATATATCATCAACTTGGAATTTGCATTTTTCCTGCAAAGTTGAAATGATTCTTTGGAAAGTGAAACGGAAAAAAAAGAGAGTAGGTTAAGTTGGGGAACGTTAAGTTAACATTAGGTAAAAATTCAACTGGTCTGAAGGTTAATGTTAAAGGTTTCATTCTCTGTTTAAAAATAACATCGGAAAAAATTGTTTCACTTCCTTTTCCTGCGGGAATTTCGTCATCTTTAACAGCAAATTTCTAAGCAGAATTAAACTAGTTTTTTTCTTTTTTTCTGTCCAGTTAGTGATAAGCGAATTGGTGTAAATTGAAACCGCGTAAAATCGCAGTCGCACAATAGCTACATTCAACTGAGATTTTAAAAAGTAATTGCAAAATGGAATCATTTCCTTTATTATCAGCATTATTATTATTGCTTAACCGCATTGTTTCTTAAATTTGCAAGTTTACATTTACTTATATAAGTTTCAGAACTGTAATAAAATAAAACAAAAGAAAATAATTTGAAAATAGTTGAATTAAAAATAAAATTCAGGTATTACAGGAGATAATCTAATGAATGTGCAAAAGTCATAATTATAAAAAAGAATTGCTTCTATAAGCTTAACTTCCTCAAAATGTAAACCTGCATGCACATTTTCAAATAAATGAATTGTACAAAGACTCACTTCATTCTGTTATTAGATATTACCTAGCTTCAATTTCAGAACATGATAGCACTAGAAAAGCAGAGGAAGTTATTGTAATTTAACTCAACGTTTCTCTATTCAAGAACAGATTCTGTGAAGGGACGAGCCTGTATTTCACAGAAGCGGCTGCCGCTGGGAGCCTTGTGTCACCGTTGATTTAAAAACCAGTAGAATTAAATGCAAAGCCCTAACTCTTCTTCCCTCACGTAGATTGCGTGAAACTCTGGCAATATATATTCCGTCTTATTGCTGTCTTTAAGGATGTTTCTTGAGCGCCAGCACCTAATAACAGCTGTGCAATAAAAAATCTTATAAAGTCAACCCAAATCGTGATTAAACACAGGGATAAAGAAATAAATAAGACTATAAAAATCAAATTTAGGAAGACGATTCAATCGCCATGGAGAAAATCCAAACAACATTTCACAAGTTCCAGACTGAAGTAATAGCTTTTTAAGCCAAAATCTTCAGAAAGACAACGCCTGCTAATTAAGTACCATATACTGGGCAATAAACGCTCGACCGTAACAGAAGGCTCTATGTTATCGCAAAAATTGAAACAGGAAGTTGATGTTTTAGCATGAACAGAATTAGAATTCCGCCTGTTCTTCGGCAATTCTTGCTGAAATTACTCACTAAAAAATAAGGCTTCAACGGTTGAAGGTCTTTAAGAGAATAACCGCACAATTTTATTGGAAGAACGAGACAATATTGACTTTGCTCACAGGAAGGTGTAATGTTGTATGATAGGTTATTGGGAACTGAGCAAACGATGAGAGATATTTGCTAACAGGAAGTGACTGTGTCTATGTTGAACGACAAACCAGTTCGGACAATTAGGACGAATTAGCTTAAGCTGAAGTAATGACGTCAATATAAGTTCAAAAAAAAAAAAAATAGCGTTGTTCCAAAGTTCTGTAAAATGCTTTCCACTGTCCACAATTTATAGATTCATCAGAAAAGAAATTTGAGAAAAATTAAGTCATGAAACACTCGTGTGAATGGCATTGGAGCCTCCAAAGCAAACTTAAACAATAAAAACTCACTTACAAAATATTAGTGAGTAAATTCATTTGCCAGCATTCCGCGTTCTCAATGAGTAAATTGAGTAAATTGAGTAATGCAGTTAGAATTAAAACTGCGCATTTAATTTGGTCTCGCCCTCTGATGTCATGAAACATGACATTAAAATTTGTAAAACACTAACAGGTTATACTTTATGTTTCTTCGATCTTCCCGAAAGTTCTACGACTGTTGAATAGATTTAGATCTTGAAAACGTTTAATGTGTAAGTTTTTTTTTTGTTTTTGTTTTTTTAATGAAAGTTGTGTTAAGACTTTAATTCCTCTTGAAAAACTTTAAAATATCTTGATTAAAAAAAAAAAAAAAAAAAAAATTTACTTACGTCTTAAAAATTAAAAAAAAAAGGAAATGCTTACAAGATATTGCAAGGTACTACTGGCGCATTATACATCTGTGACATTTCAACAACAACTCTTCTTGAAACTACTCACTAAAAAATAAAAGTCTTCAACGGTTGAAGGCCTTCAGGAGAATAAGTGCACAATTTTATTGGAAGAACGAGACAATATTTACTATTCTAGGAAGCTGAAATTTTAATGACAGTTGGAGATTGCTCAAATTGAACTCATTTATTGATTCTGGAACAATAAGGATTGTATGATGGCCTTTTGCTGCAATAAAAGTTTCTTCGTCAAAGCCATTTCAAAAATATATTAAAGTGAAGAGGGATATTAATTCTAACTCACAAGTCAGTGTAATTTTGTTAGCAATATACAAATCTTCGATTGTTCTATTGGTTGCCAAGCTATGCTACAATCCTCTTTCATCCCCAAAATATCTCTTTACAATCAAGTGCTTACACAATTCAATAACAGCTATTTAATGTCTCAAATGTTTGGGGGGGGGGGGGGGGCGTAGATATTGAGCCAAACATGAAAATCT
>JAFIDM010009631.1:186749905-186762499 GCA_023159025.1 Thereuonema tuberculata
TTTTATATATATATATATATATATATATATATATATATATATATATAGAAAGAGAGAGTAAAATCTTTAAATCAGTAATTATGGATCAGTTTTAGTAACTTATCTTAACAAAATTGTTATAGAATTACCTTTCTTTTATGATATTAAAAAACAGAAATGCACTTTTCTTTTATAAACTAAGCCCTTTCTACATCAGTTGCATTTTGTTCTAAGTATCAAAAAAAGAAATTGAAAATATAATACTTTTCTGAAGAATTGATCCAAAAGGCCTTATTACCGAGAAGCATTTCTGGGGAGCAATAAAAAAGAAAAAAGAATAACAAGATGTTAGAAGTCCTAAGAACTCCCTTGACAGCAGTTAAGAAGAAAAAAAAGAAGGCAGGCAATGGGATGCAGCCTCTCTTGGTCTCCGCCCACCCTCACCTACAATATAACCAAATGAAAATTCCGATGACCCAGTGGTAGTCACGAATAATGGCCTCTTGTTGTTACATCAATAAAAAGAAGTATTAAAAAAACTGAATGACCCAAAACTCGTGACCCCTGACCTTTCCCACTCCAACGACCCCATTATTCATGACTCCCCCAAGCCAAGAATACACACTCAACCCCATCCTCACTATAAGAATATCGTAAATCTAAATTATGACTGGGAGCAGTTCTCTTCCCGGATCAGATCGTTCCCCATTCGTTCCATTTCCGTTTTATTCTTTTATGTTTGAAAGTAATTCAAGAAACTTCACCGAAATGTCGTCGAACTGTCAATGTAGGTGTGTTTTCGTAAGAGGAATTGAGTTACTAATTAATTATTTCTTTTATGAAACTATGTATCCTGTTTTTATTGACTTTGAAGAACTTTATTAAATATAAAGCAATTCCTTGTGTTCCATTACAGCGTTTATGATGAATCCTAATAAGTCCATTTCCTCTTCAATTATTAACTTTAATGATTTTAATATTAAAAGGACTAAGTTCTTTTACAGGGAGACGAGAAAAAAAAAAAGTAAAGATTCAAAACATGTCCGTCATATTTTTTTATTTTTTTTTTTGTTAATTAAATCAACTAAAACAATCTTTAAAATATTTAAAGTGCATTAAAGTAATTAAGGCTAAACCATCATCAGCTGGAATTTACACCGAAAGAATTGACATCGATGAAGAGGCTATGCAAATTAGCCAAATATGTTATTTTCACATGTTAGAACTTTCTGAATGTTTATGACAGTTGTATCAATTATGTTGTTCATAGCTAACTAAAAATTAAAAGCAATTACAAAAAGACTAATAAAATCAAAGTGTTTATTTAATCAGAATATATATTCCATATATTATTAGGGGAAAAAAATGGGCAACGCTTTCCTGAAACTTATGTGCTGGAAAGATAGAATACATGAGGATAGGATTCTCTCTTTCTAGGATTCGAGCTTTTAGCTAAATTCCCTAAACCACGTTTATTCTTATTGTAATTAAACATCACGCGACATATAACAATTATTCTGTCGTCTATTTGACTTTTGGTCCTGAATAGGATTGAACCAAGATTACAATGATATGTATATTCCTCAGAATTGCCAAACGAACAATACAAGCATTAAATATGCAAAATGTAGTATATTTATAAGCACTATAACTACTTGATAACTGCTTCAATAATCAATGAATGCTTTACTGAAGCTGCTATTTGTATTGTCCCCATCTACTTATGTAAAAATATAGCAATCAACACAACGAAAACTTCTTGAAGGAAATGGTAAATTTTGCAGTATTTATGTTTTGTGAATAGTCTTAAGTACTTTATGGCGTCAGGGTGAGAAAAACCTGATATCGGTTGGAATGCTTGTCTCCTCAAAGAACATGTTTATCTAACAAATATTTAAGAATTTTTATCAGCCTGGGAGAAAATTTTTGTTATTCTTACAATTCTACGTACGATTACTAAAGGTTAAATTTAGTTTTATAAAAGTTTTTTTTTTAGCTTAATTTTATAGAAGTATCTAAATTTCTATATAATGAAAAAAAAAGAAAAGACTTTGTAGACTTCCTGAAAAAAAGCTAAAAAAAGAGATAATCTAAAAAAATAAAGACAAAAGCTAAAAAAAAAAAAAAAAAAAAAAAAAAAAAAAAAAAAAAAAAAAAAAATGCTTACTTCTTCGATATCCGAAAGCTTAAAATTACTCTCGAAAATTATGTACGAAAATTATTATTATATATAAACATTTACGAAATCGAATCACATTGTTGAACAAAAGCAAAATAAATAAATAAATAAATAAAATAAAAAGCCAGAACCGAATTTTTTTTTTTAAATCAACCAAAAACTGATTAAAGAAATCTTCATCAAGGAATTACCAAAAACAGATTTTAGTCCAATTAATTTAGATAAGTTGAGTTAATGAACTTAATTCAGTTTTCTAGAAAGAATTGGTTTTTATAGAACGAATGACACACAAATATTGCGAGAGGGTGAATTCAGCTTTTATTTATTTAACAAATAGAAGTAGTTTAATTTATAACACTAATTCTAAATAAAAGAAAATAGGTCTGTTAAATGTAGGAAGAGTTTCATCATACGTCGATTTCTACTAACGCAGCTGTGCTGCACAAATAGTCAGATGTCGACATATAAAAGCGTGAGGATCTACGTGACGAAACACTTTACAGACAGATATAAACTATAAAAGTAACATTTTAATTTAATGCTTTTAAGCGGGAAATACAAAATCAAGTCGGCGAAACTGTAACCTCCAGGTAATATAGTAAAAGTTCCTGGGTAGATCGTGGGCTCACCTTTTGTTGCTTTATTGCGATAGGAAGCAATTTCAATGTCTTGAATCAGCTATTGCTGTAAAGCAACAAAAGCTCAGGCAATCAAACAATGTCCTCTGATCAACCTCAAAGGAAACTTTTCTGACATTATTCGCCGGAAATTGTTTGCTTTGTATTTTCCGCTTTAGTCTAAGTGCGGCAGCCGTAGGAACGAACATCGAGGTTTCAGTGAGACCAATCCGTGCATGCGCTTTCCGACCATTCGTCCACTAGTCGGTTTTTATTTATTTATTTATTTATTTATTTATTTTTTTTGAACATTTAAATCAAAAGTCGGATAACTGAAGTTAAATTGTAACGATTTCCTTATTTACTGAAAAAAAATAGTAGTAGATCATGGAACAAAATTTTGTTAAAAAGACAACAAAATGGAATCTGGTTTTTCGGAAATTCAATTTTTTGAAATAGAGAAATAGGAAGTAATTAGCCGGAGATAAAGAAAAAAAAAAAAGGTAAGAAAAATAAGGTTCCGAATTTCGGTTACTCTTTAAATAAAGATTATCAGAAACACAATTACCGAAACATCAAATAGGCCTCCGTTGTCTTACAAAGCTTTAAACAAGGAACAAAGAAAAAGTGTCTGCTCTGTAAATTGTAAACATAAAATTGACTTAATAAAATCTATCTTTCGTATTTTTCATTTTACTAAAAACTGTTTAAATCTACTGAAATTTAATCAAATCAAAACATACACAAATTTGAAATGGATTACAAAAAGGTTTCAATATATTATTAGACCTCGATGGAAATCATTTTTGTTTTTGCTGTCGATAAGAGTTATTTTAAAGTTTTATATTTAAAAGTTGTACAACTTTTATGTATGGAATGCTATTTGCATTCAGTGTTTCAAAGGTCATGACGACTTACTAATTCTATGGAGTATTTCATTATTGAAAGAAGTCTAAATGTGTTTTAATTTTAAAACTTATAAAATAGTTTTCGTAGATGTTTTGTTTGTGTTATATTAAAAAAAAACCCTGCTACAAATCTTGATGAAATTACGTTGTTAAACAGTAGCAATTCAGTTTTATGCGTATTTCTTTTTTCTTTTGAAAATGAGTAATTCTATGAAAATAGCTACATCTATGGAATACTTGACATACACATTTGACATTGAAAGTCTGACACTGAATGACATAGCTTTGTAATACTATAATTGTTAACTCTTGGTTTCTTTACAATTTTATGCAGGCTTATCTATTCATAAAAGACAGGGGGCTTTCGTAGAAGTGCTTTAGAGAAGGGATTCTAAGAATGTGGGGTTGAGATTTGTGACCGTTCTTCTTAACCCCTACAGCGTATTCCCTCCTTTCGAGTCGTACTCGACTTACACATATAACAAATTAAAATAGAATAAGTGATATTTACATTTATTACAAGAAATAGAAACAAAGAATAAAAAATATATATGATTTAAAAAAAAAAAAAAGGATAGCGATGTACACAAGTTGGAAAAATAATGTTATGATATATCTCTTAACTAAGTTACATTGGATCAGAATGCTTCTTATACAAATATACATAAAGAAATATAATGGTCTGATAATAAGGTAAGCGATGGTTCTGGAGCTCCGGAGGCGCTTGAAACTGCAAATATTGGAAGGTTGCTGGTTGACAAAATTGGCGTCAATCCATTATGAGCTGCAGGCCTTGACTCAGGTCGGTTTTATCGTCAGTAACGGATCTGTATGATGGAAGCAAACGTATAATCCACATGGACATCTCATTGCGCCGACATCGTTCGACATCTTCGGTGGCAGCCTGTTCTTGGTGAATTAGCTAGAAAGAAGTTGACTTGGAAATGTATGGAGGAGAACGGCAGAAATGTCTTAGGACCGAAGACGATGTTGGCATGGATATCTTCAGTTGGCACGTGCATAGTTCTTTGCAGATGGCATCTCTATGAATGCTGACGGCATTGATACTCTACAATAGCTTTAATCGCCTCTTATGCTCTTATAGACTGCGATAACGTGTTCAGGCAGAGGCGACAATTTCGATCCTATGACAGCAGCAGTATACAATTACACTTTACGGCTTCTGGGTTATATTGATCTCTAGGAGCTACACATACAACTCTTGGGGTTAGTCAGACAGCTTGGAGGCATCGGTCGTCAGGCACATGTTGGATGCATCTTGGTCCAAAGTTCGGCGGGTTTCTGGCACCAGTTTCATGTGATGCTTGAACGACGAGACATGACAGCTTTGTAATACATTAACTCTTATCTGTTTATTTACAATTTTATACAAGCTTTCATACATTTTAAGACTGAGGATTTCCTTTAGGAAATGTAGGGGTTCTGAGAAGAACGGAGTCGAAGTCAGTGACCCTTCTTCTTAACCCCCCCCCCCCAACCACAACATATTTTATTTTTGAAATTATTGTTTTAAAAAAGTTATTAAGTACTAATGAAAAAGCGACCACCTGCACAATAAATTAAATTTTAAATTATATTAAATAATTTAAATTTAACTCATTGGGCAGGCGGTCGCTTTTTCATTAGTACATCATCTGCACGTAAAAATCACCAATCAAATTAGTAAGTAATTCAATGGAAACGATTCGTTCCCGAAACTGGGAAGTATGTCAAGTATTCCATAATGTGTTAAGGACCTAAAGACCATAAGGTTCTTAACACATTGCTATAATAATGTCTGTTTAATGCATTCTTGATTTGTAGGAGTTTCTATTTTATTTCCAGTCAGTAATTCAATTGCATTCGAAACTGCTGATTTCGTAACGCATTGTAACTTTTACTGAAAATAACCGTTAAAAGCCATTCATATAAGAAAAGTGAGATGGTGGACCCAAACCATGGATATGGCATTTTGTTACGCTAAATTACCAAACCATGAGTATTTAACATTAGTATTAACAATCTCACAGAATAACTAAAGCAATCATTCAAATCCTTTTATCAAAGCAATCTTTTTAAGTACATTAAAGTCAAATTCAAAATTTATTAATAGACATCCAAAAAAAGAGCTTAAATATAAATCATATTATATTTTATTATTTAAGACATCTTTAAATATATTTAATTCTGTTCTAGAATTAATCTTTCTTTATTATTTTTTTTTTTTTTTAAGACGACAAAGGCTGTAGATTCAACTATTTTCATTTGCCAAGATAAATGGATTTCAATGTTGAAAGATGTCTCCGCATTCAACTTTGTGCCAATATTTACTTGGCGCTGAAAACAGACTGGCTTTGAAACTTGCCATTCCGGCAGCATTTTTAAGGATTTAATTTTAAATAATAGAAAAAAAAAATTAACTATTTACCATTTATTCCTTGCCCCAGAATTTCACCTGGAATTTAATGAACAAAGAACCTGCCCATCTTACCTAAAATAAAGAAGAAACAAAAATGAAAATTAGTAGCAATTACGTAAGTTAAGCATTTAGCACAATATTCAAAAATACTGAATTAATTTGTATAGAAATGAAATTATTACATTTTTTTATGACATAATAGGTTCAGTTCTCTTTTCTTTTAATTCAAATTAAAACTAAATTACTATAATTCGTTTGAAGAAAAGTATTTAGTGTTATCTAATAATAAACAGACTTCTTTTTCATTATTTTATAATTCGGCAATTGATTTATCCACTCACACATTTCAAATGATATCGAACTACAAGTCAACGATATTCTCCTAATTGGCTAAAAACAACGATAAAACAATCGTACGTTGTGCTTACTGAATGTTGACGAGTAATAATTACAAAGGAAAATACTTAATTATTACAATTTCTTTTAATTTTGAACAGGTGGAAAGGGGGGGGGGGGGCGCTGGGGCTTTTACGAACGGGCCCCCCAAACCCTTTTCAACTAAAAAAAAAAAAAAAAAAAAAAAAAAAAATGTGCGACTACAACAAACTCCAATTTTTTTTTTTTTCTCCATCATTTACCAACAGAAATATATTTTAACTGAAGTTATTTACATTAACTCATTATACAATTATTTTTTTTTTTTAATTCAAGCGTTTCAATTTGTATGCCTAACTGCACTATTTCCTGACATCTACCGTCCGGACAACGAAGCCCAAGTGAGAGAGCTCTTTTAACCTTTCTTTAGATCAATTAATGCAAAAACTTCTTCCGCAAAAGCAACAAATGTCGCTGGATTCAATGAAATACTAAAGTTTACATTTTACAACAAACAACATTCAAGTAATTTTAAAAAATTGCAAAAAAAAAAATAAAAAAAAATAAGCGATTGTAAAATATAATATCATTGTATCATTTATTAAATGTCATTGTTGTATTATTAAATCGTGAATAAGATTTTGAGAAAAATTAATTTTTATTTAATTACTTTGGTTGTCTTTATTTTATCTATTTATTATTATTATTATTATTATTATTATTTTTTAATGAGCAACGTTTTTGTTAACTTAAAAATATTTCTAGTTGCTTATATATCAAATATTGATAATTATAGTTTGTTTTTAATTTTGTGAAGTGATGTTAGTGTTTTGACTCTGAAAGACAAAACTGGTGGATTATAACGAAGCTGTATTTTATTAAATAATGTCATTTTTAATTACTTAAAAGCAAATCAACATCTGAAATTTGTTTACATCATGATTAATTTTGTCATATATGTATATTTTATAGTAATTCGAGTAGGAAAGAACTTTAAGCCCTTCCGGAAATGTCAAATGAAGTTGTCTGACTCAGAGTCCCATTAAGTAATCTCAACACGATTAAAAATAATCCTTGATCTCACAAGTTCAAACCTGCCTGTCTCGGAATAACAAATTCCCAAACTTTTAACTGCTGCCTGCTTTATTTGACGAGCTTTCTCGCTTTTTTTTTTTTTTTTTTAAGACTATAAACAAAACAAATACAGCAAAGTGCCGGACCAATTTGGATACAAGCCAAGAATATATGGACGACGTTTGTGTGCCGGCAATAATGGCAGCCCATTATTGTTTAAAACCTGAAGACAAAATGATTAATGAAAAACACTATTCCAAGCCATATAAAGGCTACAGGAATTTAGCAGGAAACATAACAAGAGATTATTCCTAGTGAAAAGAAAAGAACGGAGCACACTAAAAATTACCTCATTTAAAAATCAGCAATCCATATGGAGATAGCAAATAAATTTTTTAGAAATATTGTCTATATATATATATATATATATATATATAATTACAGTCAAACTTGGATAATTCGAACTTGTTTAATTCGAAATTCTGGATAATTCGAATTTTTTGCTCGGTCCCTAGAATTCTGTATTAAAATAATGTTAAAAAATCGTGGATAATTCGAATTTTTCGTACGATTGTCCTTAAAGTGTTACGGTAAAAAATCAGGAACAGAGACTTTTCTCAGCGAAGGTGCATTATTTATTTTAACGGACTTTCTAAGGAAAACAAAAGCAAGGGTTGGAATGTCACTATGTGGGGATTTCCTAGTGCTTTGGTGCATATACATGAATTCGACGCTTTTTTGAAGGTCAGTCTAATGTAGAAAATTCTATTTTTGTATCAATTGATAGGTTGGAATCATATGCTATGACACAAAGATTGCATTCAATGAAGCAATTCAAAATATCTGCCTTTTTTTTTTTTTTAAGTGAAGAGTAATTAAGCTAGTAAAAAATGTTTGATTTAATGAAAAAAAATGTAGCAGTATTCTTAGATAAAGTTTATGTGTTAAATCTTTGATCGTGAAGTTAATCTTTTTTATTTATCTCTTCTGTTTGAGATAATATATGTAAATCGAATTTTTGGATAATTAGAACTTTTTCTCTGGTCCCTTCAACTTCGAATTATCCAAGTTTGACTGTATTATTATTTTAAATTTTAATTTAGAAGATTCCCGTATTATCAGTTCGAAATAAAAAAAAGGAAAACAGAGATAAAACATTAAAAAAAAAAAAAAATAGGAATACATTTAAAGTATTCCTAAGTATGTACAGTACTTTTCATTGGAGTACCGAGGGAGGTATATCTCCAACTCCCACTGAATCTGAAATTTTTTGCTTGCCTTCAGTTGACAATCGTACCTAACAATCACCAAATTAAATGTATTGAATTAAATTTAAATGTGGGCAACCACATTTAAAGTATTAACAATTTTTTCAATGCTGCCAATTTTTTCTCTTCAGTTATTCATTATCTTTAACACTAACATGTAACACCAAAATCTAATAATTTCCTTCAATTAATTTAAATTTCATTTTTCAAAGAATAATTAATCTAATCAATAAAAACACATAAAAGGTCAGAAATGCTGATCGTTAAAAAAAATGATTGTACATGGATGTAGAATTAGAAAATCTAGTCAGAACTAGATAGTTAGACCAAACTGTTAAAATATTTCGTTTGATGTTGATCGGCGCATTTTTTCGTGAGTTAATGTAATGTAGTGAGCGTGGTGGCTTGACAACCGAGCACCGCGATCTGAAAGATCTATTGTGCTATCCCACGGAAAGAAGGACAGACGGAGAGAAAGACTGAGAAAGGATGGTGTGAGAAATGCAGGGGAAACGGGAGAACCCCGGGAAAACCTGCCCAGCGCGGATCGTCACCATCAACATAACCCACATGAGAACCGAACCCGGGACTCAGAGGTGAGAGGTCAGTGTCTTAGCGACATCGCCAACCGCGCGGCCTTTTTCGTGATTTACGGGAAATATAATTTTTGGCCCATAAAATATCACAATATAATCAGGGCTAAATTCTTCCACAGAAAAAGTGATGCTCACAATTGCTTTATACTTTTAAGTTAAATATATCACATTATTTTGGTCCTAATGTAAAATCGACCATAAAGTGCATCTAACAGATTCTGAAAATTAAAGTCTTAAATAGAAGCTTGATGTTAACTGCATTTTAAGTTATCATGGCTACAAGGTTAACAGTGTCCGTGACAGACATCATTCAACAACAATGTGCTTACTATAGTTATAATAATTAGTTATAAATTACTGTAGTTATAGTAATCACTCAAAATATCTATGTTACATATTAGTTTTACAAAATTAAAATGATTAGAAGAAAAAAAAATATTTCTATTTCATCTCATAAGACTACTGTACTCTACTTACTCTAATGACAGTGGAGGGAAAAATATTTTGTATTCATAAATAGACTGCAAAGATTCTCCACTTTCCTATTAATGTTGCATAAAGAAAGTAAAAATATATAGTTGGCATGATTGTTATAATTTCCCATTACTGTCATACTGAGAAAGAAAAAAATATTTTATATTGGTATATCGTCTGCATTGCTGCTATATTGAACACTTCTACTTTAGCCTATTAAGAAAAGTAGAAGTATTTTATATGCCGTTTGCAGTGATTTTTATACTTTCTCATTACTATTGTGTAAGAAAGTAAAAATATTTTTCGTTTACATGTCATCCTACATGATTGCCATTACCGTTCTATACAGAAAGTAAAATAAAATTGTTCTTTCCTGTGATCGTATGAGAAAGTAAAAATAGTTTCTATGTCGTCAGCATGATACGACAATTTCCCATTACTATTGTATAAGAGAAAGTAAAACTATTTTGTAATATTTTTATACTTTCCCATTACTATCGAACGAAAAAGTAAAAAATATTCTGTATGTTATCTGCATGATTACTACACTTTCCCATTACCATCATTTGCTACAGCAAAAGTATTTCTAATAATCTTATACTTTCCCATTACTACTTTATGAGAAAGTAAAAATGTTTGTAATGATTTGTAGACATGCCCATTACTATCATATGAGCAAGTAAAAATATTTCAAACTATTTTTATACTTTCCCATTACCATCACATGAGAAAGTAAAAAAAAAAGTTTGTAATGATTTTTACATTTTCCCATTGACACTGTATGAGAATGTAAAAAAATTTTGTGAAGATTTTTATATTTTCTAATTACTATCGTATGAGAAAATAAAATTATTTGTGATGATTTTTATACTTTCTCGTTATTATCACATGAGAAGGTTAAAAATATTTTTAAAGATTTTTTTTTACATTTTCTCATTACTTTCGTATGAGAATGTAAAATATTTGTAATGATTTTTATACTTTTCCATTACCATACGGCAAAGTATTTTTTTTTTTTTTTTTTTTTTTAATTTTTACATTTTCCCATTACTATCGTATGAGAAAGTAAAAATATTTTATATGTCGTCTGCATGATACTAAACTTTCCCATCGCCATCTTGCGAGAAAGTATTTTACATTCATAAGTTATCAGCATAATTACCATATTTTCCCACTCTCTTGTATGAAGAAAGTATATTTATTAAAATAAAGTGTGCATGATACTGTGTGGAGAAAGTAATCAGTAAGTTTACTGCATGACTAGTAAACTTACTCCATTCAACAGTAATGGCCAACTATTACTATTGAATGCTAAGTAAAAATATTTAGTACCTGTATGTCGTCTGCATGTTACTATGGATAAAATAAAAAGCCAAAATAATTAATATATTAGCTGTAAACTAATCCCTGATAACTGCTTTCTATTGAGCCCATCAGGTGAGTAGTGAACTTATAACTTGAAAAATAGATAAAACAATACAATCAAGCAAATTCAACTAACATAGAAATTAACAAAAGACAATGACAATATTTTTTTTTTTTTTTTTTTACAAATTTAAGATTTTTACGTGAATCATAAATTTAATCTATCTAAAAATATGGGGTAAAAGACAACAACAACAAATCGATTTTCAAATTGTTTCTTTAAAAAAAAAAAATGCTTAATTTTAGAGAATACTATAAAAAGATATCCCATTGTGGTTCCTGCATTATAAATTTAAAACTAAAATATTCAGAACATACGTAAGTAATTAAATGATTACAGGTTGCATTGTAACCAAATAAATATCAAAACATTTCAACAAAAATTAAAATGTTTATTCGTTACATACAAAATAAGGTTTTTGTAGTAAAAAAAATCTAGGGAAATATTGTATAAGTTATTATTTCCTCCCCAATTCCAAGGAACCAATTTTTATTTAGGAATCGAAACTGAAGCAAAAAAAAATAATAATAATAATAAAAAGCAAAATTCTGCGAACTAAGTCGTGCAAAATCGGAAATAGAAGGAAGAGAGAGACATGGAGGGATCGATTCTCAGCGGGAGTTTTCCCGCCTCCAATCGTTAGGTCGCACAAATATGGAGGAAAAATTGGAAGTTGCTTCTAAATTAAAGTTTCAAAACGAATTGTAAGGACAGTTACAAAAGCAATTTCCCTTCAGTCTATTTAACAAAAAACAAAGTGATAAATACAAAAAAAAAAAAAAAAAAAGACATAAAAAGTTGTAATAATCTTATATTTAAAAAAAATGAATTTTTCCCCCTTTTTTGTTTAAGAGAAATTGATCTAAATCCTTTGCTGGACACTTGTAAGAAAAGCCAATAAAAAATCCCAAGATAAAAAAGAACTCATGTTTAAATATAGAAAGGCAATAAACTATCGAACAAAAAATATACTTAGCACAGAGTAATTAAAACTTTTGAGGCCTTGGTTTACTGCTGGGTCGTAACGAGCAGGTTTAATATTTTTTTAGGCGGAAAAAAATAAATAAAAGTGTCAAACCTTTCAACAGCAGATTTTATAAAAATTTATTATCATGAAAGAGCAAATAATTTTCTATATATTTAAGATTTATTTTTATCTTGAAAGAAAAGAATATTTCAGCATAATCTGTTAGAATGAATTTAAATAAAAATGTTTAGTATTATTGCTTAATACTTATTAAAAAAAATAAAAGTTTTTTTTTTTTTTTTTTTTTTTTTT
>JAFIDM010009631.1:186762899-186788912 GCA_023159025.1 Thereuonema tuberculata
AAAAAAAAAAAAAAAAAAAAAAAAAAAAAAAAAAAAAAAATAACAACCTTGTTCTCATATAAAAACTGCAGTTTTGAATCAGTAAATTGCTGAGTAGGCTAAATTAATTAGGAATTTCCAACAATTTTCATACAAAACCGTAAATATTAATTTCATTTACAAATAAAAAAGTCATTTCTATTTCAACTATTATTTATTTATTTATTCATTCATCTTGTGAGTGTTTTATTTTATTATTATTAAAAAACTTGAAAGTACAATTAAGACATTGAGACATTCGAAAACAACGTAGGTTTGAATTCTCTTTCATGTTGTTTTCTCTTAAAACAGTGCAATTATTACTGAGAAGCTCAACCCTCACCTGTACAGGTGGGTGAATTAAGAACACCAGATGTTGGGATCAAGGAAAAGAGAGGAGGACATCACTCAATTTTCATCCTAGAATCCACGAAATACTTATCATTGAATCCATGACCAGATTAAGAATATCACGTTAAGGCTTAATTTACAATTTATATCTTTTCATTAGATTAAGTCCAGCTGGTTTCTATTACATTTTTAAAAAAAAATTCAATTTATATTAGCACAATCTAAACTAAATGACATGTTAATAATAACTGTAAATAAAACACGTATAAAAGTCTAATATATAAAAGTCTATATAGAGGTTTTAATACAGATTAGGTTTATAATATCTTTCTGATCACGATACAAAAAAGGAGGTTTTACTGAAAACTTCAGGGGGGATCGTTTTTCAATATGGTTATTAATTTATAATAATATTCTGTTCTAATTTCATTAATTAAAATATAATTAAATATAAAAATATAATGCTGTAAGTCTGCACTTCACTGTGTACATATAGCCTTTGATTTCTTGTCATTTAAGAAAAAAAAAAAATCCTTTTTTTAATTAAGGAAACAGCAAGAGTTTCAAATTTAAATTATTAATTTTAATAACAATTAATTAAAATAACTAAGGAAATTAACATTAGGAAAATGTGTTGCTATTTTGTTTTTCAACGTATTAAATAAGTTAGAGGTTGATAAAATAAATAAATAAATAAATAAATAAAGTTGAATAATAAGAAATAAGACTGTTGAAACTGAAATTTTTGTATAATCTGAACTTAGAATGGATGGAAGAATATACAATTTGAATGTGCATTTGAATAGAAATAATTATAACCAGGAAAAGTTTTGATCTTTCTCTTTCATACAAAAGAGTTTTATTTCTAAATGAGATCTAGTGCTTACAGTTGTTTCACGTTTAGTGGCGATCATCATCTAGGAACAATCATAACTAAACACTTTCGGAACACTACTTCAAAACACTAATCGCAGATACAGATATTTTTTTTATTTATTTTTTTATTTTTGTGATTTTATTTTTTATTAAGTGACACACCACATTTGTGCCTCTAAGAATTTTATTAATTAGATAAAAAAATAGATGGAATCAGCTGACTTAGTATAAGTAATATATTGTAACTGTACAGAAGATAAACTACCAATTTGTATTAAATATAAAAGGTAGAACCGTTGTTAATTTATCTGATAAAAGAAAATACTAAAAGGTTTTACGTGTGTCCAAAATAATTTCATTGAAAAAAGTTCCATAAACACACAGTTAATTATGCATATCGATTTTAAATGTGTTATGTATTTTTAACTGTGTGTTTATGGAATTTTTTTCAGCGATAAAAGAAAACGAAACAAAACTTTTATGTTTCTCATTAAAATACTAAATAATTTTTATCTTAAATTCCACAGGATATCTGTGTACTTCTCTTATAAAAGCGAATTATTCTTAATAATTTTAAATTAAATCTTATTTTAATAAAAAATCTCAAATTATAATTATTCCGAAAAAAAAATTAACATTTGAAAAGAACAGGTTGGAATTTGAAGAAAAAAATGAAAGTAAGGTTTATTTCACAGCAGAAATGATATCCAACTCTCAAATCGAAACTTACACTCCATGGATTTATAGCAGGTAAATGTCTTCTTTAAGAAAAACAAAAATGTCAACTTTTTTCTTCTTCTTTAATTACATAACAACATTTTAACATAATTGTTTTCCGTCAATCATTCAACAGGAAATTTTAGAAAAAATAAAAGTTGTGAAACGGAAGATTGTATTGAAATAATTCGTAGGCAAAATTATCTATAAATATAGTAACATCCCTTTTAACAGAACTCTGCTGTTACTACGCTTATTTTTCTTGCTTTTTTTTCTCGGTTAACTGATCTTGCCAATTAAGATTTAAGCATAAAAGAGTTCAACGCTGTGCCCTGTTGTTTAAATAACTGCATTTAACAAATCTTTTAACTGAAAGATGATATGTGTGATATTATTTTGCAACTGATAGTGACGTTGTACAATCATCATTCACAATTCTAAGAAGACATGCATTTCACATTCCTACTACACCAGCCGCTAACAATAAAACCTTTTTTAAGCAGTTGGCGAGTAGAGATAGAAGGATGCCGATCCAAACAATTATTCACGAACCCAGCTGGAAAAATAAGTAGTAATTCCATAACTCTCGATGATGAGAACTAGGAGCTCGAAACATCTAACCTAATGGATTTCTGTTAAATGTTTCTACATTCTTTGGCACCTTCTACTGTCAAACGCATTATTGTTATTACTATTTTAAAGTAATAATGGTTTATTTAATTCTATTTTAAGTTTTCATGCAGTTATCTGGAAGAAATTGTTAAACGTTTGCATTTATGTTTCTGATATTTTGTAAAACTGAAAGATGTCTGTATGGTTTATTGTTTATGTATGCAACAGTGCGAAATTCCAGCTAATTAAACAGAACGATCTCGAAACTATTCTCTAAGAGCCCAAATCAAAAGAAAGAAAAGAAAAAAGCTTACAGTTTAACTTCCGTAAAAATATTTTCTCTTTCTTGTTTTAATCCTTTCTTGTCGTTATGTTAAATTTTTTTGGCTTGAAAATTGACATCTTCCAAACTAATTACATTTCCCTATTCTTGGAAATGTCAGACATATCACGAGAAATTTGGAGGCAAACCAAGAAAATGACAACATTATTAAAATTTCAGTATTAATGGCAACTGCATAAAGGCAATTGCTACCAAGAAAGATAAAAATATGAGTAGATAAATAACTTTTAACAAAAATAAAAGAAGCCTTCGAAACATATTCTCCAACGGACATTTCTAAAAAATCCATTTTGTTCTTTTTCTAGTAAAGTGCAAACCATCTAATGCAAAGACAGTTATTGCCCAACTGAAATTGAGAATGTAAATAAATGAGTTGGGCTGCATTCTGTCATCTCTGTCGTCGTTGTCGTTAAGTTCGTTTCCAGATGCCACAGATCCATCAGACACCAAACCAGAAGAGCAGGAGGGATGGGAGCAGCGTCTGCAGTCTCCGTCTCCATGGCAACCGGGGAAATCCCACCCAAAATAGATTCCAACCCATGAATGAAACCAAGACTGCGGTCATCGGGCTCAGAACCGGAAATAGAAATTAAAGAATAGACAACATTGTTCACGTTTTTTTATTATTTTTTTTTTTTTAGTATACTTTTTTTTTCAACTTTGGTTTGGCTTTCGGTAAGTGTAATGAAGTCATCCCTATTTCTAATTTTAACAACTTCTAAATAACGCTAAACTACCACTAAGAAGTTTTTTTGTTTGTTTCTGACTGAGCTTTAACTGTGATTTCACTTCCAATACTTTTAAGAAAAAAATAAGATGTTCATTGCACAACTTTAATAGCTAGGATTGTTTTTAATAAAGAAAATATTATAAAATAAAAATATGATGAAGTGATAAATAAAATAATTTATTAATTTTTAATTTGAAAATTAATCAAATTAATTTTTAATTTGAAAAAGAGAACTGCCCACAGAGTCTCGAAACGTCATGAAGGGATTTTTTAAATTTATTAAATGTTTTTAGTTTTTTTTATTATTATTTTTTTTTTTTAATCCTTTTAGTAGGGGTTTATCCAGAAGTGTCGAGTTAGTTGGCTTCCCGTTAATAAAATAATTTATTTAATGCCTCTTCTGTGCTCCAAATAATAACAGTAAAAGTTTGTTATCCAACACTGTCAGCGATTGGAGGACGATATCAAATTATCTCATTTTTCCAATTATCAAAATTATAGTTAACAATTGAAATGAGTATAGCATAAAATAAAATTACATATGCTTTTATGTTAATGAAGGCTTCTGAAACTTTATAAACTATGAAAATTCTAACCTTGCAGTAAAAAAAGAAAAATCAACTTAAATCTGGAACTTGTCTTTCCACATCCTATGCTTCCTAAGCGTTTTAACGTATTTTCACTTCATCTTCCGAAAATCTCGAACGGGTGCTACTTTTGTACATTACAGTCATATATTTATTATATGTATGAATTACATGTATTTCTTTTTTTAGTTACTCGTTCAAATATTCAGTAATGTAGGCCTACGCATAATTTCATTTTGAATTTCCTTTTTTTTTTTTATTTAACTTTTAATTTAATTTTCTTGTTCGTTCTCCACATCTGCTTTAAGGATCTTGTCTTGAATGATTTTTCAGTCTTATGCTTCCGTCGTTACAACATTTCAGTTTCAGGACTTCAAACAATTTCACAAGGGAGAAAGAAAAAAAAACGAAAGTAAGTTTTTAAACAAGAAGATATAAATTGCGCTGTAGTAAATAATAATTTCAAAATTCCATTAATCATTTCTTTAATATTTTCATATTTAATACTTTTATAGAACTTAGATGTTGGAAATAAATATGACTAAGCATATTTACGTCTGGAAATATGTTGGAAACATATCTGGGAAAAAAATAGAAAAGGATGTTTTCTAACATAAAATACAGTTCTGGGAAGGACTGACTACAACTACTGAGTTATAAAACATTTCGAATGAAGAAATAATTTTTCTTTTTTAAAATGCGTAATGAATTTATAGGAACTATTTCCTTTGAGGGAAGGAGTTCGAGTCCTTTGGAGGAAATCTGTTACATATTTCCATTGTTGAAAGTTAAGGTAAAGAAAACTATAAGGAATCTTGTATTTTCAGTTTTCCTATCGTATGCTAGTATAGTAAGACTGAATTAGTATTGTCTATACTACATGAAAATAAGCTTAATGTAACCAAACTTAATTTCGCATTAACCCTCCTCAAGAAAGAAAGAAAGAAAGAAAGAAATAATGAAAATAACTTGCATTAAATTTCAAAATATAGTTTCTAGCAATTGCGTATGTTTTTGGATTGGGATGTCTACATCTTAAACTAAATGCAAATATATATTAACTTCATAATAACAAATGTTTATAAATTTTAATTTTGTTAGCACTATCCAATTAAAAACAGTCAACTGATAAGATCTCAAAAACCAACCGTAAAACAAATTTGATGAATAGCGGAAGGATCGTGTCTTTTCCTGTATTAATCATAATTTGCTATTCAAGTGCTGCGTAATTTGTCCACTTCCTTCTAATGAACAAAATTGATATTCTCAATGCAACAATGCCCCCAATAACTACCGACAACAATGCTTCATTACCAAGTAACCCACAACCACTTCAAAGACTGGCAATTACCACTCCCCTCTACCACTGATATTTAGTAAACCTCGCCCAAATCCTCAAAGAGGTCACTGAGTCCACACAGCCATCAAAAAAAGTCTTTTGAGCGGTCTCTTGATCTTCCGACAGGATTCCAGTCTGCTGCTGTCGGCCATTGTTAATGCCTCAAAGAATGTGATGTAATAGGACAATGATGAACGATACTGAATAACATTACAGTAATATAACAGCGGTGGTAAAAGTACATTAAGTAAACAGTTTCCTTTTCTCGTTTTTTTTTTTTATTTACATTATTTAACCTATTTATCAGTAGACTTTTAGGAGCATTTTATATTTAATTTGTCTGCCTGTAAGAATAAGGCAACTACACTTCAACTATACAAAACGAAATTTACAACAATACATGGCAAACAACGAAATAATTACTTCTCAGTTTCAACATTTTACCAATAAAAATCTCAGCCCCCCCCCCCCCCGTTACTTAAAATTTAGCTTCGCTTCTAATAAATAAGCTAATAAGCTTCTACCAGCTACATTTATTTCTAGCTTATTCTTTTAAATTATTAATGCAGCAAAATTACTAAAATATTTATACACCTAATAAATGAATAATATAATTAATTAATAAGCTTGGCCTTGTCTAAATTTAACCTTCAACAGTTTATAATACTTAATTGAACGATCTTGAAACTAGAGAGAAATTACCTGCGATTCTCAAACAAATTTGAAGAATTCAATAATTCTCAAACTGCTTAAAACTCTAAACAATAATAAATAGAATATTACTGAAATCCGTAAAGAGAAAATTACCTTTTTCTTGACATGATAGGCAGAAAGACACACGCCGATGAAGAATCGTAGTATCTTTCTTGATAGAAAACGAAACTCTTTTCTATAACTTTGTATTGGAATACTCATGTTGAACAGAAACATAGACAGTCATAAGGACAATGAACTTAGTCTCATCAGGATTTTCTGAACATAGTATTACATAGAATACATCCATAGATTTCTATGACTTTTTACAATTACGAAAAGAGAGAAGATGAACATGTCTCTAAAGAGGTCTCGTCGTTAGATAGATAACATCGTTAAATTTGTATATATATCTACAGTATTTCTTACCCTTCAGTTAGGAAGTTAAACGATTAGCTTAAACTGAATTAAAAGATTTTCAAAATTAGTTCCGATTTTTTTTTAAAGCAACAATTAATTTTGATTATAATTCAAGCATTGCTTCGGAATTATAATCAAAATTAATTGCTTTAAAAAAAAATCGGTCTAATATTGAGAATCCCATTTTGACAGGTTGTTAAAATTTGCTTACATAAATTCAATCAGTTTACGTGGAAATGGATGAGAAAGTATTTGGATCCATGAGATGTAATACGACAGTGTATAATGGAATTTCAGTCGCATCATTAAGAGTGAAACGAATCTGTTACGTTCGTGAAAGGATTTCAAACATTTGCCGCAGTAGTTTACAACACATGATCAAACATCTAAGATACCATTCACGTACAGGAAATTCCCTATCAATCCACATAAGAAATTTAAAAAGGAAGAAGAAGAAATTAATGGACATGTTTCGTTGATTAAGTAGCCGTTGAAGGAAATAAATAATCTGAAAGAAATTTTCACAAGATCGCTGAATGTTTGACATTAATTAGGGACACGAGAAAAAAAGATTTTATGCGAGATGAAAGTAATAAGTCAAAAATCCTCGAAAATTAGCGCCCACAAAATAAATGTCTAATGCGAACAAATAAGAATAAATGAATTTGAATGAAGGATCGTAGACAGCTCGGTGTATCCAAGTGGAACCCACTGTGGCCCCTGGGATGTAAGGCTCCCAACGTTTCATTGACTTTGGGACTGAGATGAGGTCGGATGGTGAGCCCAACGCTCGTCCGCCTGTACTCCCGGGAAAGAACACCCGGTACCCATTCTACAGAGGACTGGGGGGACCCTAGGACCCTTTTGGAGAGCAATTTAGCGTGGAAAAATCCCAAACATCCGCCGAGGTCGGGGTTTGAACCAGTCTTCCTCCAACCCTCAGTCAAGCGCCTTACCACTTGGCCCATAAATAGAATCGTAAATAGCAGTAAAACAAAAATCTCTTTTTAATAACAGTCAATACAATCTCTAAAAAATATTACAGATATACCTTATAACTTAAATTTGGCTGCTATGGTAGAAATAGTAAAGTAAATTCTAAGAATTTCACCTGGAAAACCCTGAAAATTAACCAATGTTTCTAATCACACTATATCCACAGAACTTCTATTGGTGTAACAATTACTACTTTAGATAATTACATCATAATATCATTTAAAAAAAATCAAATAGAAATTGATTTTTTTTTAAAACCACTAGGTTATGGGCAATGCTCATTTAATTCGTTGAACTAAAGTCAGCGAGAAATAGCTCAATCTGTTTCGTTGCATTAACTTGCTGATAACCATGACTTGAGTTACTGTGAAGCAGATGTAGATGCAGAAAGATTGAAATCTCATCAGTTTTAGATAGCAAAATAAATAATTTCAGACTCTAGACCCTTCCTTCATTTGAGAAGACTGTGTGCATATCTGCATCTGGTTGTCTGTTTCTCGTTCAATGTCTCCAAACCTTTTTTTTTCTTTTTTTCTTAGATTTCATTTAACAAAATAGTCTTTCTTCCTCGTATCTTAAAGATGAGAATTCCAAGTTGTGTTGGCTCCTCGCCAGAGTTCTTTGTATCTTCACTTCCTGGCCAACAAGAGTCTGGAAACCAATTCGTGAGCTGTGTTAAGTATGTCAACGTACAATACAAGCGAGGAACAGTCTTACTAACAAAAATCAAGAAGACAACAAACACATTCTTGAACTTTCTTGAAAGAATAAAAGCAATTAGACGGTGTACAGAAACAGTAGATTTAAAACAACAAAATTTACTTTTGAGAAATAGCCTGTCTTTCCAAACAATAACAATATTCCATATCATTTTGGTCCAACCTTACAAAATAAAACTTATACAATTTAATTTAGCGAGAAGCCTAAATACACATATACTAGCAAAAATACCCGTGCTTCCCGCGGGTTACAAAAAAGAGTTGTCCTGATGTGGATGACGAAGAAATTGTAATTGTGTGATCAATTTAAAACTTTTCCAGTTGGTAAAAAAAGTCACGTGGTAGTCAAATTAATGTTATATTCCTAGTTTGTAATTCGATAAGCCCTAGATATCAAATTAATATCAAGATCGGAGAATATAACTTTCCACACCCCTATCACTTCAAACCTTCCCCAGTTGGTAAAAGATCACGTGATGATTACAAAGCAATGTTGTATTCTTCTTCGTAACCTGAAAAACCCCGTAAAGTACACTTCAATAAAGCATCCTAAACACCACCTCCAGTTTACACCGCTTAAGATGCGAATATCGAAATTATGTTTTAGATTGTGTGTTTCCAACTGAAGCGGTTTCGGAGATACGGATACCTTTAAGAAAATTTGCTCCCCTCCCCCGATTAGGATCCGAATATCGAAAATTCGTCGAATATTCTTTTCCATATTAACAAAGAACATTCCTATAAAATTTCGAATTTCCAATAAATTCCAAAAAAATTCCAATATTTATCAATATAACTAGTTGTTTAAAATTAAATCTTCAGTCAAACGAGTAGCAATAAAATAAAATTAATTAAAAAAAATGTCAAAATGTAAAATCAACAGTAGTTTATTTAATGTTAGTAATTTCGTACTGGCCGCTATAAGAAGATTACCATAATTTCTTGATTGGCTTATTTATTTTATACAAGTGGATTAATTCAAACTATTAGCACTGATTTAGAAATTTGATCATTTTAACAGAAAACCGCCAAGTGAATATCTCGCTGCATTTATTATTTCCAACAATAGTTTGCAGACTTATTTTTTTTTTGTTCTTTTTTTTCTCTTATGCAATCTCATATGACAGAATATAAATTAAGCAATTCCTTCGAACTCAACAAAATTGGGTGATCGATTGTTATTTTTTTTTAAACGCCTTCAACACGAAATCATTTATGTTCCTAATGTCTATTCTGAGATTTAGTTCATCGATTAGTTATTTTAGTTCTCAAGGAAATTAAAGGACGAATTATTTTCATTTACTTAATATTATTTTTTTTAATAAAAAAAGAAGCCAGGAAAAGAAAATTATTTTTTTTTTAAATTATTTTTTATTTTAATCTTGTTAAATGACAGAAATGAAAACAATAAAGAAGACAGCATGTATACATGAAAACAATAACACTACCACAAATGAATTTTATACATAGCTGAATTTTTTTTGTTTTAGAAAAATGTAAATCTAATTCAATAGCTTCTTAACATTTGACAAGCCATGTATCACTGATAAATACCATCTTTTCACAATAAAGATAGAAAGATAATAGTTAATGTTTAGTTGTATAACTTAATCTTCCTCCCACTCGTTATTCAATGGGAATTTCCCCCCCCCCCCTCAAGAGTTTTTTTTTTTTCCTTAAAGAAACAAAAAAATCTTTGATGTTTATTACCATGCACAAAAGGATAATATGTTGAGAAGCAAGGGCGGACTGGCGTAGTGGGTCACTGGTGAAACCCAGTGGGCCGGTACTACATTCAGGTCGATCGACCGGCCAAAGCTTTGAATGGCAGAGATGATTAAATCTCGAGATGCCAGAGATAATGAGGCCGATTGTCGACAAAGAGCGCTTGGAGGACATCCTAGACCGCCCTTGTTGAGTGAATGTTTTCGATTACAAAATACTAGTTCCTTTTTATATATAGTAATATAAAACATACGCCCTCTTTCTTCTAACGTTATTGTCTAAGACTTAAAAACCCAAGTCATTTCCCCGTCATCTCTCTATACTAATCGAGAGACCAGCCTATGGATCTGATGACGGTAGCCCCTTCCAGCTTGGCAGTTGAATTGGATTACGAGCTCAATATCTGTTGCTACGACTACATTTCATGTAGCAGCACAGAACAGTCAGCTTCGATCGACCAAGAAAAGGCTACAGGAATGATAACGAAATATCTTAACGAAACAGCAGAGTCTTCTTTCCACTAGAACGATCTGTGGAAATGTGTTGTGATGTATTTGCATCTGTTTATTTCTCTTAACTAGTAAAGAATATACAAGTTAAAGTTTCATTGTGTGAATGCAACTACAGCTACATCTACAGGAAATATCATAAACACATCTCAGAGGAACAAATGAATGCCTTAAAACCATCCCCAAGAGAAATACAGAATAAAATACGGCAATACTTTCTCTTAAAATATACTTCCCTATTTAAAATATACAACTCTTCGAATATTTCAGTACTAAGAATGATTTGAAGATCTCAAATCTTATCTAAATATCAATTATATTATCTAAACATCTAGTTTAATACCTAAATATCCGTTATATTTAAATATTTGAGATTAAAAGCGTATTTTGTTTTTTTTAAATTTCTGTGTTTACTTACTGCTGAATCTTTAATTGTTTCACTCTTTAAGACAATTGTTTCACTCTTTATACCCGATCTCTTAGATAGAAGATGGTGAACAAAAGTTTATGATTAGGCAAAGCTTAAGTCTTTTGGTTCTACATTACCAAGCATTATAGTTTTGGTTGTGAAACATTTTAAAATGCATCGTCGTGTAAATGTTTTACTAACCAGAGATGATCCATGAAGTGAAACTAAGCAGGTCTGTATCTAAGTGTGTATCCAAAGAAACAAGAAGATTATCAACATCACTGATTTTCCAGTTGGACTGTTAAATGTAACCAGCGTGAAATAAACAAGAGTAAATATATGGGTAAATATAAATAATCAATTTGCATTTTTCTTAAATCTATACGAAAATTCCTCCAGTAGCTTCCTGATACTTTGAATATTAAATAATATTATTTTTTTTGGTAAGTCATCGATTTAGAATTTATATTCCCTCATATATATAAAACTGAAATAGAAACACTGAACAACAAAACAAAAAAACGAAGCAGCATATAACGAGTCAGCATCGCAGATTTACCGCTATTTAATTCTAAATTGATAAAGCAATCGTGATGAAGGAACCTTCGAAATCGTAAATAAACAAAAATCGAGGAAGAGTCGCCTCTCAGCTGCCAATGAGTCATTTCTTTCTCTCGGGGCATCTGTTGCTCATCCTCTATTGAATTTTATCGGATATAGATTTTTTTTCCTGGGCGCCATCGAAAACAGCTGCTTTGCAATTCATAAAAAACTTATTTCGTTCTGAAATATTATTTTTTTTTAATGAATTACATTAAAGAATAACGGGCTTATAAATATAGGCTATACATATAAAAATTATGAAATTTTGATTTTTCCTTTTTTTTTAATGCGTGAGCTTTCGAAGACTATGTCTAAACTAAATCGATTCTTAAAACCCTAAATTAAAAATTCTAGTAAATTCCAAGGGTTTTTACAATGACACAAAACAACCGACTGAAACTGATTAATTCCATTTTAATCAATAGCTCTGTGTAAAGAATTGGGCAAATTTCATGAAATTAAAAAAAACTACATCCTCTAACGTATTACAAAAATTGCTTTTTACATTATTAATATTCGAAAAATCGTATTGTATTAATATGGAAAGCAACAAAAAACAGAGACAGCGAATGACTTAATTAAAGACTTAACAGTTGTTAGGATACAGTATCACATTGAATCTTTTTTTTTTTTCTTTTATAACTTTAAACCTGTTTTCTTAACTGAGTCTTGCGACACTGAACAAGAAGACATAAAATTCATTCTCTTACTGATGAAAAGACATGCGATGTCGTCAGTTTGAGCGGTAACAATGTCCTGAAACTGACCTGTAAGTAACTTATGCTTTTTAATGTTAGGTCTTGTCACGGCCTTAAAGCCATTATCAGATTAAACTAATAAGAATAATGAGGGTTTTTCATTGGAATCAATTAATGACATTCCATTGTTACTAAGTTTGCTTTTTTTTTTATAGTGAGGCTGTTTATTTATTATATAGTGATATGTAAACGTTTCAGTATTTAGTCATTATCTTTAGACACTGCTCGTAATCAAGGCAATCCATTTTTAAAAGAACACTACTAGGCATTCAGTGTAATCATATAATTAAGAACCTCAAGGACTATAATTCGTCGTTGTAACCAGGTTATAGTGTACATCGTAAATTGAAAAATAATTGCTATTTGTGGGCTCCATTATTATAAATTAGTAAATCGTACAACACTTCCTCAACAAACTCGTCCGTAAAGTTAGTTTCACCTAATCAATTAACACATTCTTTTTGGCGTAATATGATTAAGACGCATCTACTACAATAAAAAAAGAAAAGAAAGAAAGAAGGACTGTTTTTGTTTTCAAAGAGAGTCATGCAAAATTCGCTTAAATTTACATGTTTCGATGGCCTAGAACTCTTTTCATCAGTGCAAGTAAAACTTAAAGATTAAAAGTATCTAACAGCAATGCATGTTTCAGATACAGAACAAAACGACAAAAGAATGAATTGATAAGAATTTCAATAAGTCATAGAATATTATAATATATTTAACTGGTGTTTTTGTTTCTGCTGTAGGATTATCAAGCGCAAAAAGTTACATTGGCGACGTATGTAAATACTGAATAATCTATCTTCTCTTCTTGATATACTTTATGTTAATTGAGTACATCTTGTAAGATTTTTATTCATAGAATCACTAAACATAAAACACACTTTCTAAAAATCCGTGTTACCGGTATGTGATTTTTTTTTTTCCTATAGACCTCCATGTTTATATCTCCATGTTTAGATATTTCTGAATCATCAGCATTACTCAATTTTTAATTTTAGGTTTCCTTGTTCTTTTTGAACTTCGATCTAAAACGGTTCAGATTCATACACTTTTGTTCCTACACTGGATTAAATGTGATATTCTCTGTTAGTTTTAGTAACTCTTGATTTGTTTTGATTTATGTCAGTCAGAAGCTGTTCAATTTAAGATATTTTCTGAACAAACTAAACATTTTATATTTTCTAAGCACAGCAGTAAGGTTAAGAGATAAATTGAGTCTTGAAAAATGCAGTTCACAAGTGAATGAAATCAACTGTTATGAAAGCACTGCTCCAGTTCGCTTGAACAGAATTCTAAATTTTCAAGAAATTCTATTGTCCAAACACTAAAGATTGTTCCTAACCCCTGGATGAATTGTCGTCTTTGTCCAGGAAAAGACCATTTTAAAGGGCCATAGTTACATGGCTGTATTTCTTTCTTTCTTTCTTTCGTTTCTTTTTTTTCCTGATGAGGTAAAATGATTAATTAACTTTAATTAAGATTAATTAAATAAGTTTAATAAACGGAAGAATCATTTGGTGTTGTCTTAGATATAGAAATCATGTGATCAAACGAACGAGGTTATGATGATAACTAAATTACACAGGTTAGTTAATTATGGAATTTTCTAAATTAATTAAAGATTACGTAACTGTTCTATTTCCCACGGATATCCTTAAATGATTAAACATGAAAACCTTTACCACGATTAACCAGGACTGATTATAGCTTCTATTTTTTTTTATTACGTAAATGATACTCTTGGAAAAATTATACTAGAAATCCCAAACTATTAAGTGTAGCATCCATTTTCAAAGTAACTTTATTAGCAACAGATAAAAACAAGAACTCAATTTAAAAACACAAGCTCCATTCCAAGCAATGTAATTTATGATCACCATTCTTTACCTTGCGGTAGGGGGTGTTTCAATGGAATGTTTTCAATTGCAATTAATAGAAATTGCATAATGACTTCAATTACAAAAACTAACAGCGATTGTTCCATGTATCATGCATCGTTTGGTTTTTTTCCATGCTTCAGTCCACTAAGTAATTAGCATAGGTTGGAGATGACATTATATCTTAACTTTATTTTAATCTACTTTGTAACAACTTTACCTTAATAAATTAAAGGATCTAACCGACTATTAATCTTACTTATTACTGACAGTGCACAAAATACACTTTCAGCAGCATAACAAAACTCTCCAGTTTCTTGCACAGTAAATCAAGAACTTTGCTGGTTTATGCTCAAACAGAAAATTCTGGAAGATCCCAGACTGATGATTAGAGCAAAGTTGTTTTGACAATATCCAACTGAAGAAACATAACTTAAAAGTCCAAGCAAAACAGTAAGGCCAAAATCCCGATTTTTTTTTTTTTCATTTATTTGTATGAGATTTTTAACCAATCACTAAACCATTTTTCATTGTTACTTTTTTTTCGTTTTAATGTAACCTAAGTCGAAGCTACTGAGCGCTAGTTTCGAGATACCAAATTCTTTCAGCTTCAAACTATCAAACGTAGGATATCGTATTGCTGAGCTTATTATTACATCAGCGTTATAATAAATAAGAATATATAAAATTTGTTACTAAGTATTTTAATGTAATGATTGAAAGATACGTCTTCTGATTTGCCGTCGAAAATAAAAGAAAAGTATTTACTAATATTTCCTTGAGTTCAAAAGAATAACAACTGATCAAAGAACAATATTAAAATAAATAAATAAATAAATCGAAACTTAGATGAAGCACAAACAAAACATTAGGATGATAGGCCTAATTTATTTCATTTAATTGATAAATTTTAAACACTTCTCGGATCGTTTTCTTTTTTGCAACATTAGCAATTTCGAATCTACATTAATTTAAGAAACTTACAAGTTATTTGAACAACACAAATTCAATACAAATGTGATAAATTAATGCTCTGTAACATTGGGTTTCTTCCATTTTACGGCAATTTATTCTCTACAAGCGTGTTTTAAAATAAAAGTATTATTATTTTAATAATGGGATATGAAATCAATTGTAAATAATAAAATCCCCAAACTGAAAGAAAATAATAAATTTCTCCAGTAATTAAGTTAAAATAAATTAAGCATAATAGAAAAAAAAAAAATCTTATAGAGGGGAAATTTTAAGTATATAGGCCTACTAATTTATGGCATTAAATAAATGAATTGGATAAACTGTTATGCAAGTCTGGGTCTGAGGATGTTTACATATGAAACCAGATTAATGTGATAGATTATCAATATAATCACATTCAAAGCCTTATTCTCCTATTTCTAACAATTATCCTGCGTACTTCTAATTCAAGAATTTAACTTATGCCTCCAGCTCCCTCCCCCTCAATTAAATGTGACAAATAATGAAGCTCATCGAAAATATTAATATCAATAACACAATATGACTTTGAGGCTAGATTTATTTCTTGTAAGTCTTGGGCGAGGCTACTTCTTCCTGCTGGTATTCCTAGTAACCCGGAAATACTTCCTGCATCCTCAGTCTCCATAAATATTCCTGGATTAAAATCCCCGAGGGTTCCATTCGGGTGATGGGGGCGGAGGTTTTACCCTCTTCCCTCGCCAATAAGTCATTCGGGGATAGCCACCATGTGGCGTCAATGGACCAATCACGACTCATACATTTCGGCAATAAATCACCGGCACCTTCTAATTCATTGCAATCTTTCAATTTTAGGTAATTTCAGGTTATTGCACAGTTGTGATTATATATTTACTTCCGGAAATATCTTAAAGCATTAAAACACACACACATCAGTTATCTTTTACTTTGAAATTGTTTTTATTTTGGGTTGGCTGATAGTTAAATTCATTTAAGTCCATTTAGTTACAAGTTCTTCATATTCCTGAAATTATCAAAAGAAATCATACTCATCAAAATGTCTAAATAGTCTAAGTCAAAAAGAAAAACAAAAGTTATTATACATCAATAATTTTATTACAATAGTTTGCTTCAAAATGAAAGATGAAGAAGAAAAAAAAAAATCAAAAGAAATATCAACTACCTTTTTTTTTTTTTCCGTCCTGATAATGTCAATAACGTTGTGGAGCCAGTAAGTTGGAGACTAGTAATACTCTTTACTTTTTTTAATCATAACACTGTCAATAACTTTTTTGTATTAATTAATTACGAAAGTTATATTAATATTTTATACATGTTACTTTTTCCATTTAAAAAAAAAGGGGGCGAGGGGGAACTGCATTCTACTATATCCGCTTACTGGCATCAGATTTAACTTCAACTAATTTATTTTAATGAACTGTAATGTAGGCATTTTGATCAACGACAGTTACCTCGTAATTAGTCTGATCGTATGTGAATGATTAACCATAGATAATGCGTAAATGGTAAAGAAATAAGAAATACAACCAATAAGTCATAAGATTAAATTCAATTGCAAGCCAACTCAAAATGGAATCAGTGCAAAAGAATTTAAAATTATTTAAAAGATGAAACGTTGAAGATTAAAAGGTCGAGGGTTACTGTTTATTTATTTATTTATTTATTTATTTTTTAAGGGATCTACAAAGTGTTTTAAGCCAAATATTTCTTTTCTGCTTATTAGTCAACGGCCTCAAGAATTCAATTAAAAGTACAAAACTCAGATATCCTGGAAACGTCTTTTTCTTTCATACTCTAACAAGTATTATAAATAAACCTTTTCAATAATCACATTAAGCATTGCTGTAAGAGAATGGATAAATATTCAAATAGGTCAAATATTTGTACTTAATTGGTTTTCTGTATTGTCCTAAAGCGATCACACTTTTTTGGAGGGCAAAGTATTTTAAATTCCCAATACAGTAAAACCTCGTTAAGTCGTCACTCCGCTTAAGTCGTCGTTATCCTTTGGTCCCGACAAGGTATCATAGACAATAATGTAAAATAACCCTCTTTTACTCGTCACCAAATTTAATTCTACTCCGGATAACTCGTCACCCTCAAAAATGGCGAAAAGCATCTTTATTCTCAATTTTGCCTGCTATCTCTTCAGCTCCGCCCCTTCACTCTAAGAAAGCCTAGCCTTTACGGGGAATTTTCACGTGGGAAATTCACTTGGGAAATTACACACTTCTCGCTGCGACTCTTGTCAAGAGTAGACGTTTTTCTTGACCGCTACTGAGTGTGATTTTATTTCATAGCGAGTAAGTCCCGAAAATTTAAAAGCGATCGAAATTGTTTTTCTTCCTCCAAATGTACTGCACTTCTTCAGCCTTTAGATCAAGGGATAATTCTTGACTTTAAACGAAAGTACAAAAAAATGCTTGTAAAGGACATGATAAAAGCCTTGGATAGGAACGAAAAGCTAGAAGTTTCGGTTTTTAGATACGATTAACTATGTGCACAAAAGTTGGAGTTCCATTTCATTACAAAGTGTTTCGAATTGTTACCAGTAATCAGCACCTTCATCAATCAACACTGTTGGATTATTTTAATGCCAGTAAAAGAAAATAAAATGTGGTAAATATAAAATGTTTTTTTTTTTGTTTTTATTTTCCATTTATTCTTTTGCATGTATTGATTTCTGAAAATCTTGTTTTTCTCACCGAATCCTACAGCAATTCATAAAAATATTATATTTCAATGTTTTGTTTTTTGTTTTTTTCCTTTTTTTCTTCTTCAAAAATGCCCACTCCGCTTAAGTCGTCAAAAATGTTCGGTCCCCTGAGTGACGACTTAACGAGGTTTTACTGTATATAAAAATGTAGTCAATCTATCTTTAAAAATAAATTCAAGTTTACAATTGGGACCTAATACAGTTAAAAAAACACATTTATTAAAAATCTTCATTGCATGTTGCTGGATCCAAGTTCGGACCCCATCATCAGGTGACAAATGGGTCACCATGTGTCACCTGACGAAGGGATCCGAACTTGGAACCCGCAACATATGGTGAAGATTTCTTTTAAAATGTGTGGTTTTTTTTTAAGTGCATTGGGTCCCGATTGTAAAAATTAATCACCATACGAATATTTAATGGAAAAAATAAATTCAAGTGTTGAAGAGCAGGGATTCAAGTACTGAAAGTGAGCTGGAGGTTCTTTCCATTCTAAAGATTATCGAAGATTTTTGTTTCCCCTCACAGCCTATCGTTACTCAGCTCTCCGTAAAACACGACGGTTCTTTCTTGGAATTATCCTTTATTTCATCCTTTAGCCGCGGATCACCAGAGCCCCTACTTCCATAATTCCGGAGAGACTTCATGGCCAGGGCCGGATTATCGCATAGACAAATGCCTAGGGCCCGGTTTGTTGAAGGGTCCTGTCAAACTGTCTATTTTGAGAAGATTTGTAAATAAAATAGTTTACTTCTTCTTGTAGGAGAGGGAGGGGGCCCGGCGAGAAGAAAATGTCTAGGGCCCTAAAGTTGGTTAATCCGTCCCTGTTCATGGCTTAAAGGGATCTTTATGTATCATTTTAATTTTGTGGCGACTGAACTTCAGTCTGAAATACACTTTAACCATAAGGGCAATTTAACCAGAATATTCTGAAAACGAAATCTCATTTCTCCTTGCACAGTGCCATTGGCTCCAACAAAAATAAAATGCTCGCGAAGAACAAAACAGAACGAAAAACAGTTAAAGGTTTGGACTCAAGCCCAAAACCAAAGAAACATGTCTCAAAATCAAGGCGTTATTTCCGAAAGGCCAAAGAACTTTGACAATGATTTACATTTTATAATCCCCAGTTGTTCATCACAATAGAGAAAAAGAATATAATAGAGAAAAAGAAAAATAAATAAATAAATAAAATCGAAAAACAGCATTATTCTTTCAACTAGATTAAAAAATGAGAGGAAGTGCTTAAAAAGTATTTTTATAAAACTATATACAATTGCTGGGGTCACAATCTTTAAAGCTCTGGAGTCAATCTTATTTAAAAATTATTTTGAATAAAATTATACTACTTTCTCAAATCATTGATACGTTCTTTAGAGCATTACAACATATTATATCCGCTCTAAGCATTTTTCTTTTTTCTACTGTAGTAATCCCTCTGTCAGATACTGGCTGAGTTGGCCATCTTGGTTAAGAAAATTGTAGGATATTTTTTTTTTTATAAAATTGAAGGCATCACAATTAATAGATGCTTCTTTGAAAACTCTCAAATTTGCTTGAAGCAAATTACTATTCTACTACGCAACATGGAAAAAAAAAAAAAAAAAGCCGTGGGAAGTCAGTTTTACTCAAAAGAATTTCAAAACAACTACAACAGATGTAGCAATTGCAAAGCAAACTGAATTGCCTGTCAATTACACGTTTAAATGTTTCAGTCAAAAATTAATATTAAAATCACATTTTTTTTTGGGTTATTTGCAGTCAAATTTAAAAGAACAAGTTTCCAGTTATTAACTGAACCAACTACGTTTTATACTTTTCTCTCCCCAGGTGTCTCTGAACCGCCCGAGGCGCCATCTATAGCTACAGGGTTTGTTTGGCCTTGACTGAGTGTCTATTCTCGATGTAGAAAGGAAAAGGTGAAGAGAAACAGAAATGGAGAAGGAAAAAAAAATATATATATATAAAAAAAAAAGAAAATCTCAACTCGTTTTCACTCAAGTGGGCATTTTGAATTAGCAGAATCAAGAACCCGTTAAATATAACTGGATTGAGTGTAACAACAAACGGTATTGGAAAAGGATCACGACTCTTTTAACTGGTTTTGAATTGTAAATAATTTAAATGAGTTGTAAAATGCATTTTCTATTTAAAATTCTAAATTGAAAAAGAATAAAGAAAAATAATACTGAATCATGCTTCTTTATTCTTTCTTTTCTTTTTAAACTATTTTTAAAAATTTTGATAAGATAAAAACTCCCACACGTGGTACTTAGGAAAGAGGCATGAATCCTTTTCAAAACATTTGTGAGTAGTTGCTGACTTTTATGGAACTGAAAGTTTTTAACGAAGCTGTAGGAACTGGCATAAGTAGCTAAACTTTCTTGGTAAATCGTTTTAGACAGAATCGCTGTACTATGCAGAAATATGATAATTTAACGTCTAATCCAAATTAAATAAAACAAGCAATGAATTCAGCACAAATCTAACCAAATTGCCTTTCTGGTTCGATTATCGGGAAGGAATCGGGAACGGCCGTTTCGTCCTACTTGGGACTCATCAGCCAAATTAAATAATGTCTAATCGTTAAAAAAGAAAATACACAACTCGTTATTGTCACATTTATTATTATTATTATTATTATTATTATTATTATTTAACCTACAATAATAATCGATACAATCAAAATAAAGTAATATTTAAATTTTCTAAAATAAATAAAAATATTAAGTTATTTTTATTCTTTAAACCCCACTCTTTTTAACTCGGTGCAAGTTTTCTTAACAACAAATCGTTCATTTACAAAATCTTAGACGTTCATTAAGTTTTAAAATACAAGTGAGTGAATTAATAATGTATTAATTGTCTTTATAAGAATTCAATGCAAAGAACTGAAATTTTGTTTTTAATAATAATAACAAAAATACTATAAATTCAAGGAAACCAGAGTTGTAAACACTTGTTTTTAATTTCATATTTCTTTTCTTATCTTTCTTAGCATTTTTAATTGTTTGTTTATTTATTTTAAATTAAGGGATTTACTTTTTTTTTTTAATTTGATTACTAAGATAATCAATCAAGTTAATCAAAAGTTTAAAGCCTGTTCTTCTCAGAAAGGTAAAGATTTAATCATTATAAGTAACTGACATTCTTGAGGACTGCATTTTTATGCCGTAGTGTTGTCATCGTCTACAATAGTTAACCCTTGGGTAACATTCCATCGATTAAAAAAAATACAAAACAAAAACCAGTCGAGTGAAATCCCGCGCTAAGGAGATTTACCCGAATGTCGACATCTCCTAAGGAGTTGTTGCATTGGTTCAAGGTGAAAGAGAGGGAAAGACAGAAAGGAAAAAAAAAAAAGAGAGGGAAAGGGGAGATGAAGAGGGAACAACTAGATGACGTCATTCCGAAGTCACGCGATCCAACTACTACTAGGAAGAAGCACAGAGTCATTTAAATAATTCTCAAGAACTGAATTTTCAATATGTCTTCTATGTGATTTTTAAATACAAATTCGAATATTTTTTTTATACATCATTACAATTAGGTAAGAACAGAATTCCAAAGAATGTTATCTAGAATTAACTTCAGTTTTCTTTCTGTAAATAAATCTTTACGTTAAACAATTACATTGGATAGGAGAAAATTAAGTAATTACCATGCCACTGAAGCAATTTTTTTCCCCTCTCCCTATCTTATTTCTAAAGGAAAAAAAGACTTGCTGTAAGATCCTTCAACTCACTGAACAACTTTTTCAATTTTTTTTCTGTTTATAAAAAAAAAAAAAAAAAAGGAATTCTTTATAATCAACTTGTTTGAATGGTAATACATTTTTCATTTCCATTATTTCTAAGGGTTGTTTTTTTTTTTTTTGTTTTGTTTTTTTCAGTATTAACTGCTTAAATGCAATTTAATTAAATGCATAAAAAATCAAATATTGGCGTCTTTCTTTTTTTTTTCTCTGATACTAAAAGAAACTTGGGTCTTATGGTATAATTTGCATTCTCTGTATTGTATACATTATTCCATTAATGTTCGTCAATTTACAATCATTATTACTATAGGGATTTTCATTCTTTCCTCTTAATATTTAGCAGAAAATATAGTTAGGACAGTCTTATTAATGGATGTAGTTTTGTTTGCCTTGTTCACTGAGTCCATACGTAAAATCTCAGCAATAATTAAATTTTTTATTAACATTGTCCTGATTAATGCTTTTCCTTACATCCCAAACAGTGTTGCAACAATTTAATTTTTATTTTTTAAAACTGTACTATAGCATAGTAATCGCGTACACGTGCATGCAAAGTAATTGCATATCTTTGTTTCGTGGATCCATTAATCTATACAACAATTCAACAGATAAGAAAATGTGGATGTAAATTAAGAAAAACAAAATATTTTCTACGATTATTAAGAAAAAAATGATATAAACACAGAGTTGCTCTAAAATCGTAAGAAATTTCGTGATTATGTTATCCAACTTATATACCTAATCCAGAGCTTCTCAAGCCGCGAGAACATTGCGAGAGTACATGTGTAATCAACATTTAGCTTGAAACTAGTCAAATGGTCGTATCTAGAATAAAATCTCAACATCAAATAACAGAAATAAGAACTATATTCGGTTTCGTTCTAACAATTATGGTTATTATAATATGAAATCACATTCAAATAGGCTTAAAAAATATTTCAGTTAACTTTACTGTTTAAAAATAAAACTATATTTTATGCTATATTCATTGGTAAATCAAAGATGTTAATTCAAAGAATTCTATTATAGCAATAAAAGAAATGAAAAAGTTTGGTGTGTCGCGGGATTTCTGCAAATATAAAGGTGCGCCGTGAAGCAAAAAAGGTTGAGAAGCACTGACTTAATCTATTGGTTAAAATGCAATATTTTCAGTAGAAATGTCGGAAAAACTAACTGACTAACCAAAGAAATGAAACTAGGAATGAAGTTCATAAGTAAAAGACAAGTGGGTTTATTGAAGATTAATTATGCAAAAATTTAATTTTTTATTGTTTCTAAATGTTCATTACCTAAGTATATATTTTTGTAATAATTAACTTGAACATGTTAAGATTTGTATTTATAAATGGAAAACAAATCATGTTAAGAATGTAAGAAATGTCGTCGTCTCAATTTTGGTATGCCATCTGGTGGAGCAGTCAAGGATTAAAGCGATGTAACTAACGGACCAAAGCTTTCTCTTAGTTTTTCATTTTAATCAATGCAACAGTAAATAATAACATTTGAATAAAATAATCACCTTCAACACTGTTTGTCAAATACTTTTAAAAATAATGTAAACGTTACATGAGCTTATCTAAGTAAACATTGCTATTTCATTAATATCAAAAAAGTCAAACGACGACTGACTATAAAGAAAGGAATTTAATGTTTCAAGATCAAAGGAAATAATAAAAAAAAAAAAAAACAAACAAATAATAACCCTTTAGGAAGCAAAGTCCGCGATAGGATCCAGTTTTATCGCAGAAGTTAATTATGATTAATGAATATTCAGACAAACTGAGAAAAAAAAAAAGCTAATTACGATAATAAGTCCGGACTGAAAATGACAGAACATTAGATGATTTAATAAACATTAAATACATGAGTCATGTAATAATAATAATACGTAATTATTTCTATAATAATTAAAGAAAATAATCTTAAAAATCGGCAATGCATAAGTTTAACATAAAAAAAGATGATAAAATATTAATTTCAAAAAAATTCTAATGATCGCTTTCTTCTTCTTCTTCGTTTTTTTTTTACTTTCTTTTCCTTAATAGCCAATTTATGAAGAATTCTATTATTAAGTTCCTTAAAAAAGAAATGTGATAATAAAATTGCAATATCGTGATCATTTGTCAATTATATGGAAATCGTATTCCATTTGCAGAAAAAAATACAGGCATTGATCTTCTTTTTTCTCTTTCAAACATTAGCCCTGTTATTTGAAAAGCAGACTTATTATTAGGCTATTTTTATTCAGATAACTTCATATAAAAAAATTGCATTATATTTCAGCCAAAGAATTCATTTATGTTACAGTAAAAATTTAGGTATGAACTACACTTAAAATAATATATTTAATATATAACGTTTCATAAATTTTATGTCTCTCCGTATGTTTGCTCAAAATTGTGTTACATTTTATTAGATTTTGGGAATGATATCAGTGTGAGACTCAATAAGAATGTGCTAAATAAAAATTGAAAGCCTTTTGTGGTTAAATATATTACCATATTTGCAAGATAGTTAAAAACTCTAATACATATAATTTTCTTAGAGTTATCAAGGGTGGAGGGGTAAAAAAAAAAAAATCGCTGTTCAAGGATATATCAAAGTCAAAAGTGAAGTAAATGGAGTCAACATCTCTACATATACTATTTAGAATTATTTGGAAATGAATTTGGTGTCTGAATTAATAAAATATAACCTTACGTAAAATAATTTCAATTTAGCAAGTTCAACTTACAATAATATTTAAAATCCAAATTTTCACTATTTTCTATTATATATTTCTTTCTTTATTATTAATTCAATTTATAGAATCAAACGCTTTCTTTTGCCACGCAATCTCTCTTTTCGTTTTTTAAGTGATTGGCTGTACTATAGTGAAATGACAAAAGATTTATTAAAAAAAGAATATTTTATATTTATTTTATTTTTAGGAAGCTTTAATTTTTCATTTTAAATCAAAATTTCAGAATGTTAAAAATTTTGCGATTTTACGTAATTTTCTTAATGACAAATAAGCGGGGCCTATCAATAACAGCTTTTTTTTTTTTTTTTTTTTAATCTATTTTATTGGACTAAGGGTATTTCCTATTAGTGTCATGTTGATCCCTGTATCTTTACCACTGTATTCGGCCACAGACATTCCGGTGATTGCTTTTCGATCAATTTCACTGTCTTGTGGGACATTGACATCTGCAGACACACAGTAGATAGTAATAATGAAAGTACAGTCTTCTTGGAAACATTCATTGCCAAGCAAACAATAGAGAAAAAAAATCTAATTTTATTAATAATAAAACAATTCTGAAATTTACAAGTTTATCTGTCTTAAAGATTGAGGTTGTATCAAACCGAATATTGCAACTGTATTTAATTAAAGTGGAGTTATACTTTTAAATAACAAATAATAATAATCTATCCATCTACTTATATCTCTATATATATGTGAGTTTAAATTTTTTGTTTTCAAAACAATTTTTGATGTTTAAAATAATTAAAAGACACTGGTACACTCTTAAAATTGAATAGTATTATTATTCATACAAATGTTCCTTATTATTATATTTTTCCCGTATTAAACCATGTGTATGATTAATGTATATAACGTACTTAAAAATATCACATTAATTCTAACAGTGTTTTTCGTTAAGATTTCATACAATGTATAAACGACAAAATTCAATTTTTTTTTTTGTTTTTATTTTTTTCACTTGAGGATTAAAAATAAAACTGATCCAGAACTTCTTCAGCATTGAGAATTTAATGCTAAAAGTTTAACTTTTGATTTTCATTCTCATCTATTCGCGTGTCCTTGAGACTTCTGAGGACCAGGAACACGAAGGATGAAAACATTTCAGTTTACTGATGCCGCAAGCACGAATTTCAGTTCGAATTTCAATTATTATTACTGTATTATTTAAGGGAATTTCAACCTCCTTCTAAATTCTTCAAATAATATGAGTAAAACAGATAGGTTCAGGAGAACAAAAAAATATAAATAAAATCAAACTATGTACTACAGATTATTATTATCCGATCATAATAATAATTTTCTTTATTTCAGCGACAATAATTAGCATCTACAGATTTCTTAGTCAATAAATAAAGTTAATCTGAAAGGATCAGAAGAAAGAAAGTCAACCTTTTTGGTAACTATTCTCTTATGTTAAATAAAATAAAAGACTTTTAATAAAACATTATCGCTTTTTTTTTTTTTAACATTAAAAAAAAGAAAAAAAAAAAAAAAAGAAAGACAGAAAAAAAAAAAAAAAAAAAAAAAT
>JAFIDM010009631.1:186789012-186800055 GCA_023159025.1 Thereuonema tuberculata
AAAAAAAAAAAAAAAAAAAGAATCCAAACGTTCTCTCGATTGAAATATTTATCTTTTATTGGCTGAATCTACTATTTTTGCTTTCTAAATTACTATTCATTGTAATCTGATCCATTTCCCAGTAAAACTCTGCAATTCAGATACTTAAACGTTGATTGATTTCTTTTTTTTTTTTATTAAAATAGCAGCTATTGGAAAGGAAGCTAGAGAGCGAATGAGAGACTGTGACGTCATTCCTCAACGCCAAAGAGGCTGTTGGAAGAATGTGAGTCACCGCCGTCGTCATGGCAACCGACGACTGTTTGGGATACAACACACCAGTTGCTCAGGGCAACGCAGATGCTGAAGGGGGAATCTCTCCCACCTCCAACCAAAGGAAAACAGACCCAGGATTAGCAACAGAGCAGTTAGAGAAACAAAAACTGTCTGTTTATGTAATTTGTTAATTAAAGCAAATCAGAAAAAAAAATAACAAGTGTATTTATAGTGATACCTTGCTTTCTATTTAATCTTGTGGAGAAATACAGACATCGTAATCAGAATTTTTATGAAAAATTCTTTTTTTTTTTTTTTAATTGGATGTATGTCTACGGGTATATTAGTTCACTGCGTTATAAGAGAATCTTTATCTATTTAAAAACTATTTACAAAAGGACGTTTCGGGATCTTTCCAGATTCAATTGGCGTAGTAGTTGTAGTGGTAGTCGTAAAAAAAGAAACTTATTACTATAAACTGAATTCGGACATCAGATTAAAGAATTTCATTAGACAATTTTCTAGTTCGAATGGATACGAATTCTTCGAAAGAAATACTCTTCCTTCCCACTTCTCCTCAGACTGTATCGACATCAAGGATTCCGTGTGTTTGTTCGCTACGTATTTCAACATCTCTGAAGATATGGCAACTAAATTATCTAGGAGCATATATTATTTGTCTAGCTAAACAAGACATTGGACCCCTTGCTACCTAAAATACTGAAATGCTTTTCTGCACTACAAAAAGGTTACAATACATAAGTCTAAAGGTTTCGAGATCAAAAAAGTAATTCGAATTACTGAAATTTAATCGTTATCTAAGCAACTAAGAAACGTTTTAGAAACAATTATTGCCGGGAGGACCATAAGAATTAGTCAAAGTAGTATTATCATACAAACCGTGGCCCACGCTTTCTTGTATTTTCTTCATCCCGTTTTTTTTTTTTTTGTTAAGATTCTAATTTTTTTAATTACAGGCTCAACTTTATTAAGGTCGCTCATGCATTGCCAACTTATCCATATTATTTTCATGCATTTAACAAAACTATACTATCCATTGTTTTAATATATTTAATAAAAGGGAGGCATCAATAATAACATTTCAACAATAATAATGAGAAACTAAATCAAACTAAATAAAATCTACAAGTTTTTTTTTTTTTTTTAATTCTCTTGCAACAACGAAAACTTTAACACAGTAATAATAATAATAATAAAAATAATAATAATAATAATAATAATAATAATAAAAAGTTCGTATGGCTGAGAATTTTTAGTAAGAAATATTATTAATGAATGTTGCTGAAAAGTAAAGTAAAAAGTTGAAATTAATAGAGAACGCTTTCTATAAAAGGTCTTTGACATTCTATTGAAGCAGTGGCAACATCTAGTCTTCTTCTAGCGTAGTTACATGACAATTTTTAATTTTCTTCCATATTTTATCTCCCTATGATTCAGTTCTTATTTTAAATCATTCATTCATTATTCTGTTTACTTCCAATGCTACAAACTAACAAAGTACTGTTATTTGTTTGAAATCTGATTGGTTCTTGAAATTGCAAGAATTTTTCTTCCAATTAAGTGTTCCTTGTATTCTCAAATAAATCTTTATTTTTAAAAGCAGATTTTTTTTCAACCATTCCTTTGTGTAAATAAATGGTATTCAATTCGTTACCTAGGGCAAGATCTGTGTCTACTTTGATTCTGTAATCTAGTGATCATTATAAATTAACCAAATTGTTTTAATGATCGTCCTTCAAGGATATCAACTAAAAGTTAATCTTAAAAATTTTTTGCAAAAGATTTTTTTTTTTTTATGATTGAGTAAAATTAAAAATGATTTTTTCGAAATGAAATGACTCAACAAAATATATCACTTTTTGTGATCGACAAAGAAGTTAAAAATGTACTATCTAATGTACTTAAGATAAAAATATTGCCGCCTTTGAAGATCCCACAAAACAAGTAAACAGAGATAGCCTTTTATATATATATATATATATATTTTTTTTAGGAAAAGATAAATTTTATGAAATTTGACTGGTTATCAATACTAAGAACTCTCGCCCATAAAAAGATACTGAAGACATGATAGTATCAAAGATAGGTCGATCCTTTGAGAGAAAATTATTCTTCATTTGTTTATATTAAATCCAGTTTTTTTTTATTCGAGTTTTTTTCTAATTCAACTAAAGGGTAAAAAAAAAAAAAAAAAAAAGATTATAATTGGCATTCCAATTTTAGAATATCTCTGTAGGAAATTTCAAGTATAGTTATTCAGTCGAAACTTGATATTATATATTCAGTTTTTTTTTTTAGTTTTTTTTTTTAGATATTTAGTATGCAATAGTGTAAGGTTTTTTTTTTACGGGTCCATTCCCTACCAAACTTAAAACTAACATTACACTTTCAGTTTGTTTTTTTTTAACAGTTTTTGAGTTATCGTGATCCTCAATTTATGGTACGCGAGTTCTTGGCTTGTAACTCCTACCAACTGGTCCCGTAATTATTACAATCAACAGGGCCTTGCTTATTGGCACATCTATATCGGCGCAGGGATTCGAACTTATCAGCCTCATGGCAGACCCTTCTATCCTGACTTAGGCTTTAGAAGCGATTAACAGCAAATTCACCAAACAAATCTAAATTTTTCTGCTTTGCCGGCCATAAAAAAATCCTTGAATTGAATGCAATACTGAAAGTATAAGATTTTTGAGCTGTTTCGCTTTATATTTTTATACATGGGTAATTTTTTCTTACTCATTCAGATCAATTTGAATTCAAACGAAGGATTTTAATCCTAAATTCTCTTCTCCTATTACCTATTACTCAAGTATTTGAATTGAAATTCAGTTTCTAATCAATTCCTATTAATTACCTACTGGTAAGAGCGTTTCAGTTTAATTTCTTTAATTAGATTCTGCTTACTATGAATAGACCTCATTAGAAAGGAAAAAAAATATCCTTATTATTACCACGCTTTTATTAACTAACACTGTCTGGTTTCCGGATCTTGTCATCAATTTTTAAGTGATTTCCCATCGGCCAATCATCTAGAAATTTCTGCACACTTGCTTATGTCTGATGGCAATACAATAATATAATTAATATTGGTATGTTAATATAATTTATATTAATATATTCCGCCAAGGCAATACGTCCTTCCGTGCGTCGTTATTAGCGATAATAGCCGCTAGGCGTATATATGTATATAAACACACAACTACTTCTGAATTACATATACATAATTTTATATATTTTAATCGTTATATAATATAGAAAGCGTGGTTTTTAAAAGTTTTTTAACATTATTTTTCTATGTTAATACTGGGGATAAATGACCACAAAATATATATTTCGACGAATCATCAAACAGACAGAAAGTGGTGAAAGCTATTCGCCAAAAATAGTAATAAAAAAATATGTATATACTGTATACACATATGCTATGTAACCTACTATGTTAGAGATGATGATAATAAAACAGAGCAGTCACCTATAAATGGTTAACAACAACGCAAACTGTTTATAGCTAATAAAACTTGGACAATGAGAATTATTAAAAAAAAGTTCATTAATAGTAGGCGTAACTATTCCTAACCACAAGCTCGGACCACAACATTTTCTTAGAAACAAAACCCTGTTAATCTATACTTTTAGCTGTAGGAAGAAGAATGTAGCCTATTAATTTTTTGTTTTGTTTATAGGTAATTTTTATTCTTCAAATCCTAAGATGGATATTAAAAAAATCGAATTCATTGCCCAATACATTACTATTCCCTTCTTAACACGAATATGATGATGGGATTGGCAATTTATTACTTTAAAGAGTGGTTGCTATAGTTAAATAACCATAACTTTTTAAGTTTACGTTCTTTTTCCTTGAAGTAATACTTGCACAGAATCCAAATTGGATTAAATCATGAAGATTTATATAAATCGATTCAATTTATATAGATAATAAGAATTCCTAAGGATTCAATAAAGAAAAACAGTAAGAAAATATATCAATACATGCTGTAGTGAATCCTAGAATATTTTATTTATATTTTAATCCAGCAGTTGAATTAATTAACCTACGTATATTAGTTTACATTACAACGCCAATAAATGGAATATCTATTTTAGCTAATTTCAAGAGCTTCGGAATGAAGCACATTTTCACTTCATTTCAAATAAATCCTTCTGAATGGCAATGTTTCTGATACGAAGCAGATTTAATTACTTACACATCTGCTCACTGAATACAATTTATTTATTTATATATTCAAATGATTATGCCAGTAGTATTAATCTGCTGGTAACTGTAAAGATTAAAAAAGATAAAAAAAAAAACAAAAAAAAAAAAAAAAAAAAAAAAAACCGAATAAACATTCAATATATTTTTTTTTCCACCTTGAGAATGGCTGAATGAATATGACTGAAACTGTTAGTGCGATAACATTTTTAATTATTTTAACTTACACTTCTACACGACATAAGCAAATTTTTATGATCATATTTGCAATTGTACATTTATTTCGTAAGTGCATAGCGTAAAGTATATAATTTCCGAAAATTCCCCTGTTTATTATTTAGGTCTAATTTGGATAATAACTTATAATTCGATAAGGAGCTAACACTTCCCGCTTTATTTAAGTGACAATGAGATTCATTGGAATAATTTATCTTGGTTTGTCACTATTTACGTTTTTAAGGCATCTATTATTGCCTACAGGACCCTCCTCCGCTCTGGTTGCAGATACAGCCGCACCTCTTACAGTTCCTCTAATTCACAAAAATAAAGAACTTAAAAAAACTGATTTAGAAGGGAGTGAATATGTTAATTGTAATCACTTTCCTAATACAATGGATTAGTAGTTCTAAAAGCTGCAAAACATCGTTAGTACTGCTACGTATTAAATATACAGGCATCAGGGAACTGACTATTGCACTGTCTCATCTTAGACTATTCATTATTTTTAGTTTCCACAGATTCCAAGTGAGCTACGTTTCTAGTACGATATGAATAATGGAACGCCTCCTCACGTATAAAGAATCTTAGTAGAATTCATTGCATAAATGAACGGCCCCAGGAAATGAAATCATAGCTTTTATTAATTCCGAAGATGATGAATGAATCATCTAATTCAAAATGTCAATGTAAACAAACAAAAGGACATTTCATTATCACATATAGATTTTATATATATTTATTAAAATGAAAACAAAATTAAAAGACCATATTAGACAGAATGGCCTCTTTCTTTGTCCTTTGTGATTTAGTCAAAACGTAGATATTTGATTTCAAATGCCTTTAATATATCCATAATTGCTTCTTAATATCAAGAAAAAGAAAGAAAAGCTGTAAATGCGTCCTCTTGAAAGTTTATTTTTTAGTTTTTTAATATTGCCAAATCTTAACTCGTATTCTGTATGCAATTTAAATGTTTTAAACGATCTGTTCAGATCTAATTCAAAACGATCCCTATTATGTCTCCTATTTCAGCTCAGGAACTTGTCTGAAATATGATTAGAAATGCAATTGAAAGATCCGAGTGAACTGAGGATTTTTTAAATAATAAAAACAAAGACAAACAAACGAACAAAAACAATCAACTTGTTGGCTAAATTATTACATGTGCTTTTAAGACAAAAATTTAGAACTTTATCTCAAGAGCAACCCTCGAAAATTCGTGCCTAAACCAACTCGAAAATGGAAATTTACACTCGCTGGCTAATTAACGGGGGGGGGGGGGGGAGGGGGGGCAAAATTTCATATAAATACGATATACCTATACTAGCAGCGGAACCCTCCCGATTGGTAGGTGTATAAAATTTGGCTTCGCGACCTATCATTGTATATACGTCCTTGCACATCACCTACCTATAAATTGACGAATGGTGATTGGTGAAGGGTAAAGAAAACTTCCATCATGAAATTTACTCCTCGTGGGAGTTCACATCCCGGTGAATTTGAATAGGCGGTAAATTTGAATTGGCACAGCAGCCAAGGTTTTGAATTTAGGAAAAAACCGATTTGCGAGGTAATTTTTTTCCACTCGCAAGCGCCTAATTTCTACTCGCAAATTGCGAGTGGGATTTTCGAGGGTTGCTCAAGAGGTTCTCAATCTGCTATTTACTAAGATCATGTGTTATTTTATATCACGAGTGTTATTATAAACAAACGTTTGCTTACTTATCTGCCTTCGCTTGCTGCCTTTGCATATGCTCCAATCAAATACAAAAATATAATTCATTTCTCGGCATTTACGAGTATATATGTGCTTGACGGGGAAAACTTCAAACTACTTTATCGAACTCTTATTGAGAATGTGTGTTTTGTATAGCAAGGATTTTTTTTTTTTAAACACTGTTTCGTCTAGTTGCGGCACGCGATAAATCTGAGCAGTTCATTTGGACTGAATAGACTCTAGATCTGAAAGGTTTCCTCATTTATTTATATTATTTTCTATTTTGTTTTTGTAAGTTGAGTAACGTATACGAAAGTGATCTGAGATTTTTTTCCTCTCCCTCTAGTATTTTGCTGCAAATTTACGAAGCAGGCCAGACAGGAGCGTCTGTCAGATGTGTTCTTTAACTGTTTTTAAGACTTCGAAGAATAGCGGGTGATGAAGACAAAACGCTCTGATGATGAAAAGAAGCCATGAAGACATTTTTGATCCGAAAAGGAAGAGGCCATTGTTCTCGTGTCGGAAGGGGTTATTATGAAGATGTGGGTGGGAGGAGGAGGGATTCAAGGAAGAGGAACGGCCGTGACGTCACAACGGCAGCATTCATTGTGGCAGGGGAGTGATGCGTGCGATAATACTGTCACGGACCATTACAGAAGACAAGAGAGGACTTTGTTCCACCTTTCAATACACAACCGAAAAAGGAAAGAAAAAGTTAGTAATGAACGACCGTAGAAGGAAAGAGAAAAAATTATGCCACCGACAACAAACCATTCTGTTGTTTTAGTGAAAATGACGGAGTACAAAGAAACAACGGCAGACCCCATTGCGACATTCTCATGGAATACTCCACGTTTTCTTCATCAATTGAGAAGTATAGGATTGCTCTTTTGTTAATGTATACAAAAGACAAACAATTTCATTCGTAATATATGTAATAAGATAATGCGGTTTCGAACGTTAGGCCTATTAAAAAAATAAGATAGTAATTATTTTTATTCTAAGTTTAACTTGTGTTAATGTTCAATGACTATAGGACTAATTCTAAACTACTGCAATACAAAATATTGTTATGATTTTACTTTGATAATAAAATACAATTAAATATATCTGCCATGGGACAAATTGTAAAGATAGTTTTTGAGAACTAGGATTTATAACATTATTTTAAAACCATTAAAAAAAGAAACCACTATACATTAACGAAATGGAAAACTTCTGCAATTCAAATCCGAGTTATTTTTTAATTTCTGGGATTTTGGTTGGAGTCCCTGAAAAGCAAAGCACAAATTCACATGCCACAGAAAGTATATTATTTCTTTTATTTCTTATTCCAACAGAACATTAAAACTTTTCAAATTGTCAAACTTTTTTTTAGCTCAAATTAAATATACGTGGTTACTTAACTACAAAGGTTATTCTTCTATAATACTACTTTTTAAAAAAAACTGTTTCGTAATAGACGAAATAATTTCTTTCCTTTAGGCTTATATATTCTAAGGGCATTCATGAAAGACAGATGAATAACAAATTATCGCTGGTCAATAAATATTATTATGAGATCATTACAGGGCCTTGTCTTCAGAATAAAAAAAAAAAAAAAAAAAAGAGGCGAAATTGAGGATTGCTGTTGGGATTCGCGCCTTATATCTTGTGGCTATAAGGGAAAGGATATGCATTACATACATATACAACGATGTAGAAATATACCGAATTATTTCTTATCTGGCGGCGATGATTCAATCGGAGGCGCGCCAAACGAGGAAGAAAGAGGAAAAAAAAAAAAAAAAAAGATTGCTGGGCCAGAATTCTGACTTTGCTGACCCATCAGGTGTTTGGTAAGGGCAGTCAGTCCGTTGCTCCAATTCCCTGACTGATGTCTGATCTGATTTCCCTACAGATTAAAATCTGCCTTGCAGAAGAAGAAGAAAAAAAAAGAAGCAAAATACACAATATCGTAAATTGAATCATCGGATACTTTTTCTTCTTCACAGGAAACACCTATTTGGGATTCAGAAAAAAAAAGTAAAACCAGCAATCAATGGCCATCAGGCATCACAGATGCTCCACACCTTACAAGGGAGAATAGCAGGAAGTCCATTAAACAGTAATTTAGACCCAGTGAAAAGACACTCAACAGTTTCTTTTAGTTATTATTATTATCTAACTTGAGTTTTTATTATGCATTTCGGGTTTTACATCAGTTAAACACTAAAATTAACGATTTAGAAATCTCTTGAAAGTTGCTATTCTTTGAGGTCAGTGATTGGCGAACTAATAAAAATATTTTGCTTCGATATTCATTTTTAATAAAAAAACAAATAAACGACAAGGATTTGCGACTTCCATTTTGGAAACTAACTATTATGGAAAACACATTATACAGAATGCTATAGTCAGGAAGTAACAAATCAATAAATTTATTTGCTTTTGCTTATAAAACAAATAAAAAGAAATTTAAACAGGAAGCATTCGATTTAAGAAAACTAATACTGGATTCGATCAATGAATCTTTTTGCTTTTCAATGGAACTGACATTTACTCAAGTGAATGAACTCTTTGCCTTAGTTAACTTCAATACAGTAATATAACTGAAGGATTTTTTTTTTTTTTTTTTTGTCGTAAAGAGGAACCCATTCATCGGGTTTTCCCCAGTGAGAAAACCTGGTGGGACCGTTACTCATCATCGACTAAAATACAACATTTTATACATAAAATTCTTATTTAAAAATTAAAGTTACTGTTATCTGAGATTTCACAATCTTGTCAACTTATTTTTTTTAATATAGTGATTTATTATTATGATTATTATTATTATTATTATATCCAATTCGAATAACAACTGCACTATTGTCATCAAGTGAAAAAAAGGACATTAATTTTGTAATTTGAAATTTGATTGGAATATAAAGCTCTCAAAATAAAGGACATCTTGCAATGAAGAATCAAATGCCTCTTCAGGGACGTAATAGTATTGTTTAACTTTTTCTTTTTAAGTGAATATCAACTCTGTAAATCATCGTTAGGTAGAAGACTGTAATGCAGAATTTCAGCAAGAACAGACATGGTAAATACAATATGAGACATTCTTCCTCGATCACTAGGACAGCTGTTTCGCGATTATAATGGCTCTTTGGCTAGAGTTAGCTAAAACTGAAGTTAGGACAAATTATCCTCCATGTTCCAAAAGCCTGATACTTTGTTACTCCGAACTAGCGACACTTAAAGATTAAACGTTAACAATAACAACTGACAAACATTTTTGCCCCCTAAAAAATATCTGAACAAACAAATCGAATTCAAAGCCACAGTTCAACGGCCGACTTCAGCTAATATTGATCCTATATAGAAACAGTCTTTTACAGCTTAACACCGTATTAAGAAATTCTGATTTGGCTTTTATTCCGTACATCCAAAAATAAATGCATTCCTGCCAAGTACGTTATTTCTATTTCAATGGTTCATTTAAGGAATTCATTAGCGATAAAGTCCATCTTCTCGAATTAAATCGCTTTCATTCATTGAATGATGCGACTCCAAACTGTCTCCTTCCGTTTCCATGGCGATCGCTGAGCCTTGTGAAGGCCATGGTGCATCGATCGGTTGCTATGGTTACCAACGCACAGCTGACTAACTTTTTAAAGAGGAGTTGCCGTTCCCTTGCAATTAGAATTTTATCCTTGGGATATTTCGACTGTTTTTTTTTTTTTTCGGGAGAAATAAAATAATAACTGGCTATCTGGTGAATTCTAGAAACGGGCTTATATAATATTTTTCTTTTTTATTTTATAGATCTAACATTCAAACCGGAATAAAATATTTGCATTTTTGTTGCTACTTTTATTAAGTTGATTTTCTTTGATCGAAGTAGAAATAAAATAAATGTGATTAATTTTCAATTTATTAAAAGAACATTTTTTTTTAAATGACAGAACGAATATATAAGCAAATGTAAAACTACATGATTCTGTTTTTCGCTCTTTTCAACAGATTTATTTCCACGATTTTATTCTTTACTCCCTTTTGCTTCTTCCAAACTTTGCATTTTTAAGAATTAATAAACTACTACATTTTTATGACACCAATGTATTCGCAAGTATTTCTAGTTCAATATACAGTGTTACCTCCGAATAACGGACAGTCACGGGACCGGAAGTTTCGTCCGTTATTGGGAGGTGTCCGCTATTGAGGAGGACTGTCTTTTTTTTAATTTTTAGCTTATAGCATGTCATTTAATGAAAAATTACGTATAATCTTAATTAAATTTCTACAATTACCATAGTGATATGAGAGAATATGAACAATTGCAAATTATTTATTATATTCCTTTTTAAATGAGTGCTAATCCGTTTGTCTTACTTAAAATAATGACAAAATTAATTACAGTTTATAGAAAATTAATTTCTAGCCATCCATTTAATGCCTTAAACGTGTCCAATCCTAAATTTGACCGAATTCTATGGCTTTTTCTTGAAGCAAAACACCGCTTATAGGAATGTTCTTTGCATGAGCAGAGCGGAACCATTTTATGACCATTTCGTCGATTTTGCTTGTTTCAGTTTTAAGAAACTTCAAATTCTTCGAATTTTTGTTTGAATTCACCATCCACATTTTT
>JAFIDM010009631.1:186800455-186823738 GCA_023159025.1 Thereuonema tuberculata
AAAAAAAAAATTTTTTTTTTGTTACAGTTAAAATAACTGTCCGCTATTCGGAGTGGATAACATGGAATGTCCTATTGTAAGGGACTGGGACCCGCAGTAATGTCCGCTAATTAGAGGTGTCCGCTATTCAGGGTGTCCGTTAAAGGAGGTAACACTGTATTTCTGATCTTGTTATAAATTCGAGATAAATATGAAATGTTGGTTGGAAATCGAAGTCAAACGTCTGTTGTATTTTAACTGAGAAAAATTTGGAAACAAATGATAAAGAACTAGATTAGTATAAGAAAATATAAATTATTGGCAATTTAAAATAAATGAAAATAGGGATTCTTTTGTCTTAAAAGTTTTTCAATTTTTTTTTTTTTTAAGCTTTGTGAATAAGCAATTTACTTTTCAACAAAATTTCTAAATCCACTACATTTCATTTAAACTAATGGAGTTCGATGATTTCATATTTTTTTTGTGTGTTTCATTAATACCACGTGTAATGACTGAATTTGAATTTACTATTTTATCTAACAAGAACTAGTTTTGTAAAATTTTGTAATAGTAATTTAAATTGAAAAAGAAAATAATCTATCAGGATCCTATTAACTATTTTTTTAGATAAAAAAAAAAGAAAGAAAGAAGATTATTCATTACATTGGAATTTGCTTTTGAACTAATACAAGTGGTTTAATTTTGTAGGGCGGTGACGATTCTATTATCTGTTCTGAGTCATCGTAACAAATAATAAAAAAACAAACAAAACAAGTTATACTTAGTTTTATGAATAATTCGAAGTTCCCGCCTCCTTTTCGTCTAGTGTACAGAGAGAAGGTTATGTAAGAGAATTCCCATTTAAGAGCAAAAAAAAAGACAACCTCTAAATACTAACATCGCTGTAAACATAACTGAACCGGAACAAGACACTTCCCCACTTTCTCTTTCAAAGTAATGGTTCTGCATAAATTTATAATTCTTGTAAGTATATAAAAAAAAATAGACAATTAATATCGTAGAAACTTACCTTTGCTCATGTCGTAAGATGGATAGTGGCGAAAGTCAGGCTACACCGTGACTCCAACAATAAAATACAAGTAAACGATAAAAATTTGATACACATTAAATTTTAAAAAAGCTTTTAAATTAACTTATCTTTTTATTTTCAAACGTATAAAAGAGTCGGACGTACCACATAATATAGCAATTGTTTGATATCGTCGGATTACAACAACAAAACCGAATCTACACTTCTAATTAATTTTAGATATTAAATTAGTTGAAGAGACAGAAATTAATGCTAAATCGGCAAATTCTAAAGCTAATTCTCATTGCTATAGTTGGAAGAATCTATAGTAATTATTTTCATGGATTTATTTCAAGGAACTTGCTGTTGATTTCTAAAAATTTAAGAAATGTAGATTGTTTTAACCCGACAATATAGTTTACATATAATATACTTTATAAAATATTATAAACAGTTTTTGCAATTTAATATATGTCAAATTTTTATCATCAGAACTTTGTTTTCGCACAGTTTTATTAAACTACAGTTGTTATTTATTACATTTTGGATTATAATCTTGAAGAAAAAAAATAAATCCTTGGGATGGGGATACGAAAGCTATAATGTTATTTCTAATTAAGTGAAATTTGAATTAAAAACTAAATAAATCTTTATCTAATTTTTTTAATTAATAGGTATGTAGATATCTATATCTTTTTACATACTTCTCTGTCTAACATTAAACATAGACTACTACTAATAAAAAGTCGTCAATTCATTATAGTTATTAATGAAAAATAAAGAGAATAAAGTTTTATTTTGTTCATTTATGTTAGAGTAAAAACAACTTTAAATGTGTTGATATAAAATTAAAAGCTATTTAATTATTAGCCTTTTTTTTTTTTTTACAGGATGTACAGCAAAACGAATACTGCTTTTGTAATATATTAAAAAATAAAGAAAGAAAAAAAAAAAAACTCCGACTATGCCGCTAATATGAAATACAGTGTTTTATTCTGTGCATCTTTTCTGGTTAAATAAATAAACTGCTCAGTATTGAAGTTTTGACGAATTTAAAACTTCGACTTCTCAATAAGTCTCGTGTTAAGGACATAATAGGATTGGCAATCGATGCCCGAAACTGTACATTAACTGCCTTGGAATATCTTGGAATTTGGCATATTAAAAATGGAAGGATCGAACACGATGATGCATTTTAAAAACTCACCCAGTAGGCCTACATGAAACTATTACTTCCAAAAAACATTTCATTTTCTTGCTTACCTGTAAAAAAAAAAAAAAAAAGAAAAAAATGTAGTTAGCAAATTTTTAATTAAATACAAAAATACTTATTTTATAAAAATGTTAGAAAAAAACAAGTTTTTATAGTTAAAAAAGTTTATTCATTTCTTTATTACAAGTAAAAAATCAATTGAAAGCCTTTCTATCTTTAATAACTTGCAACACCTTAGTACATATCTACTAGAAACATTGTATTCTAGATATTCTAAAAAACCTAGAATACAATTCTGTAGATATCCAGATAGTATCATATAAACTATTTTTTTCCAGAATTTTCTTAAAAGCATGTACGTTCGAAACGGGACTCCGAGAAAACCTGCCTACAGCAACATTTCTTTAAGGCAAACTAATGACTATTTTACAGAATTCTATAATAACAGGTTGTTTTTTTTTTTTTAAATTAATCACGAGAGATTACAGCAATGCAACTTTCGAGATGCGATTATCATTTTTTACGTAAATTTAATTTTTGTTGAAAATATTTTAATTAGCGATCTTAATTACATGGCTGGAAAGTTTCAATTAAAATGGAAATTTTATTTTTAATTGTCATTTAATTCAACGTCATCTTTCGCCACAGTTACATTGGTACGGAGGAAATGGACAATCTTAATAAGAAGATAACATCGTTAGCGCAAAAAAAAAAAAATCAATGAAAGCCAATCTTGTAACGATCACTGATTTGTAATTATTTTTCTCATTGTGATAGCTTCGGCCGATGCCAATCTGTCACGTGATCTCATCGATAAAAGTCTCGACCTCCTATAGGTTTATTCCTGTCTCCGAGTTTTACAAAAGTGATTCATTTAAGTCAAACGCTGCAAACTCTTGCGGCAGGATTCCACTATAAATCTCGTCCATTCATTTTCCTCTGATATTGATAACAATTCAAACAAACAACGAAGAAGATGAAAACAATAACAAAAGATATGAATACGGAAAATAAAAAAAAAAAGAGCAATCAATACAATGGAAATATCCAATCAATTGGATTGGTAATTTTGTGGATCTATCTATAGGGCAGAGAACTGTATTAAGGAATTTTAAGGCCAAAGATTGCAAATTTCATCAAAGAAATCTATCTGCAGTTTTCGAAAAAAGATTAGTTACAAATAAATTCTTCTACAAATAAAAGATGAGCCTTGGGAAAAAAAAAAACCTGGTTTATGAAAACTAGAAATAAAATCAATAATTGAGGATATGCAAGTGATAGAAGCACTGGATTTGGTGTAAAAGTAAAACTCCTTGAAACTCGCATTTTCCTGTATAGAATCATCTATGACTGCTATCTTACTTTTCTAACAACCACAACACAGTATGTCAGCTTTCGGGGAAAATGTCAGAGGCGAAACAGTCTATAAGAAAAGAGACAGGAACTGAGGGTGAAATAAAAACACCCGTAAAACATGCTGTTATCAATTATCTATTTCACTATTCCCTTTGTAGCAAATTCAATTGGAGGATGATCATTCATCTACCATTAAATGTCAGCTATCAAATAAGCAATTTTTGAAACACTTTGACGCTTTTGAGCACTCCCTCTTATCTACAGTTCCATTACTATACAGGGTATATCAAAAAATCTCTGTACAAATTTTAATGAGAGATAAGAAGCACCAAGACAAAACTTTTCCGTCTAATGCCTGAAGCGCACACAAGCGTCTGACACGTTCCGTCACGACTACGTTGCGACTACGATAACGTCAAAACAAGGCGCGCTGGTCCGTCTGGCAATCCGTTTCTCCGATACGTTTACCGGAAAGTAATATCGCGCTTCCTTACAAAGTAGTGTCAATTTCACATCTGATGTAAATGATTTCAGTTTTTTCTTTTCATCATTGGTTATTTTACATTTAAAGAAACATTCCAAAGGACACAGTGGAAGAGATTTCGAATATAAAGAAAAGGAGAGTTAATTCCGAATTTCGCCTACCTACTTTTCTTTCTTATAAATTAGAAAAAGATATTTTTATAATAAATTAATAAAAATATTTTTTTCCTTTATTACATATATAAAACCATATTATGTTCTTTAAAAATGAGAACTGGTCCAGTAAGAAGTTAATTTTCTTAATATTGATAACTTTTAGTGAGGTTTTTTTTATTTTTTAATGAACAAATTAAAAGCTGTTGTATATTGTTTTAACAATATGTACATAAACTGCTTTCACAGTATTATACATAGTGTTTTAATTTGTTTTAATAGCATTTACAGTAAAGTTATTAGGATTTCTTAAAGGATTTTTTTTTTTTTTTATTTTTAGCTGAAAATCTTATTTATTTTATTTAACCATTCAGATTAAATATGATTGCAAATCTTATTAACATTATAAAGAAAAAAAAATACACCAAACCTTATTTTAGTTTGTATAATTTAAATACACGTGCGAGTTACCATTTTAGAAGTATAGAATTTTTTTATTATTCACATGGCGCTTCTCTTGAAAAATGAGAAAATATGACTGAATCCTAAATTCTGGTTAAATTTAAAACTTGGAGGGATGTCAGAACCGATTATAAATCATTCTATAATTATGAATTTACTTCTTTTGAGCAGTTATTTGACCATATTACGCTCGGATTCTTTCGACAAAAATTACTGGCAATGTCCACAAAAGAAGCGTCGTTGGCGCTATTCAAAGAAAAAATGAAGAATTTTTTCAACTTTCCTTCGATTGTATTTTTGTTTGAATTCATGAACTGAATGGATAGAAGTAGTCTCTTGAAGTTAGGAAGTAAGTGAGTATGTTTCTCTTTCATTTAAAATCCGTTAAAACGAGAAAAATGGCGACTCTTCGATTTGATTTTCGCTGGCGAGAAGGTGGTTTCTTCTGATTGGCTGCACGTATACTGCTGCAATGTGATTGGCTGGACAGAACGGCGACTTTGCTTCGAGTTCTATTTCTCCGTCTGTGAAAATCTACGCAACGTTTGATGACGTATCTACTCGTGATGACGTCAAACGTCTACGTTACGGCATCAAAACGGACCGGTGCGTTTATCTCCTAAGTCCGCTGACGGCAATCTTCGGTGCCATAGGGCGCTACTTAAAGGCACTGCAATCAGCTAGAGAGGAGATACGGAACACCAAGACAAGCCTAAATGAACGGCAACAAATACAGGGTGTCTACAAAATCTGAATAAAAAAATTCCCTGATTTTTCCCTGATTTCATGAACAATTTCTTTTAAAATTCCCTGATAATTCCCTGATCTGTTCAACCAAAAAAAAAAACGATCTGTTCAACCAAAAAATTCCCTGATTTTAAGTAATAATTGCAAAATTCCCTGATAATTCCCTGATTTTTTCCAGAATAACAAAATTCCCTGATAATTCCCGGTTTCCCTGATTTCCCTGATTCTGTAGATACCCTGAAATATGAATAAAATGTTTTTCAACAACTTTGAGCACCTTCTTTGAATAAAACCATGTTGATCACACTTGTTTCCATTCATTTAGGTTTGTCTTGGTGCTACCCGTTTCTCATTAAAATTTGTACAGAGTTTTTTGGTCCCCTATATATCAAAATCAACAGACTCTTCAATTTTAGTAACTTAAACGTTGATTAAAGTTCCAGCTTCCCCAAATAGTTTAAGTTCTCTTGAACAAGAGGAAGGATATTCTGAAGTCAAATGGCATTTTAAACTTCTTTTTTTTTCTGCTCTAATTTTCTTCTCTCTGACGAGCATTAAAGAGTGTCATATATCTTACATCAAGCCTTCTAGAAATAGGACGAAGAAATCATATTAAAAAAAAACTGGCAGTTAAATATTTTTACTTGCTAATCGATTTAGATTTTTTTATATGTATATAGTTTTTTACGATTAAATTATGTTGTTAACTTTTGCCTGGAGATGCGAATAACATGCATGCCATACAAGCCATTCGATTCTTGGGAAAATACACGCTTCCTTTCATATTTGCCTATTTCTTAGGAAATGAAAACTGTCTGTATCCGTAGATGAAACATCTGTGAAGCCGAGCAATTTCCGTTACGGAAGAATACATTCTGAAATAAGCAATTTCAAATGGCCTTCCTGGTTTTTCTTAAAATGGAATTCGACTTTTGTTTTTTTTTATTCCCATCCTTCGTCGATGGTGTTATTAATTTTATTTTTAAGCTTTCTGAGGAGACAGGATAAAAAACAAAACAAAATAATAAAGAATTGAACACTAATCAATAAAATTCAAAGAAATCAAAAATTAATTTTAATTTTTCTTTAGTTTTGGATAAAAGAAAATGAACTTCTTATCATTCACTATACTAATTTCTTCTTTTTTCTCGAAAAAAATTATAAGAAAGTTATAGGCAACTTTGCTAAACTAACGTTAATTGTCTTTACTTTTTCCATCATCTTTAATAATATACATATCAAATAATCATCTCGGTTTAATAATACAGTAAGTTTAATATGTAGATACTAATCTCGAACAATAGCATCATTTCTTTACTACAGCTGATTTAACAATGAACAATGCAATGAAAAACTGCAGAATATTTTCTAAATAAATTTAATGTCATTATTTTAGTTACCTAAACAATATCAAATATCAATGCAATCAAATACTGGGTAACATAGTATAAAGATTAGTAAATTGCAAGAATTTCTTCGTTCCGGACATTCTTCTTTAAAAGCTTTGAATTTTATTACAATTCTATCCAAAGATTACACGAAGATTCAGGAGGACGGAGAATACAAAGAAACAGATGGAAAGAAGACATCTTTCTTTCTTTCTATTTAAGTTTAGTTTCAGGGCTGTCGGAAAACAGTGTGCTTCAATTAACGTCTCGCAAAATATATATTTAATTCGTTGACAATAAGTTTCTCCGTTTGGTTCTTATGAGAAAGTTAATAAAAAACTGGGGAAAAAAAAAACCCTCTTCAAAAATAAAGTTCACAGCCATTTTTATGTTTCCCACGTAAAAGATTACTTCTTTCTATTTCTGTACGTAGCAACTCTATCAGTGAGATGCTGTTTGTTACAAGTGAATCTTAAGCCCCGTACAATAAAAGTTAGTATCAAAGTTTTTAAGAACGAAGACATAAGCAAACAATTTCCTTAAAAAAAATTATATTTCCTTAAATAACCCATTTCTTTAAAAAAACAAAAACAAATCTCAAAAGGAAATAAAAAAAGTAAATTTTGAATAAACTTGCTAGACACTGCGTTACATGGTTAATATTTTATGTTATTACAACGATTTTTTATCGATTATTGTTTCACATGTTTTTTTTATAAAAAAAAATAGAATAGAATAGAACCGATTTAAAAAATGATTATCGTGAAGGAAAAATTATTCGTGGAAGCAAAATCCATTCCTTCTGTCTCTCTCTCTCTCCTCTTTACTTTCGCTTACTGTCTTTTTTTTAAATTATAAATTCGATATCTATTATAAGAACTCTTTATATTTACTTTTTAGTTTGGGTCTAATTAAAATGCAACCGAGTCGACAACAACCTCATGCAGAATTGAGTTCATTTTCTGTTTTAATAGGAAATACAGGAACTGGCCTCCAATTACAGTGAATGATGTTAAAGGGCCACTGTAAATTCTCACTGAGGGGGGGAAGGAGGCTTAATTGAACCCATCAAATAGTAATTTATAACCAAAGTCACTAACCCTAATCGAGCGGCGCTGAAGAATTAATGCTGCAGCCTTCAAAAGCTGTAAATTAAAAACTTTATTTATTTAATTTGGAGTTCTCGGCGAGTGTAGGCGAAAGTTATACTACAAACTCCTTTTGGAAATTATTTTATTATTGTTTGTTACTCTTAGCATAATATCTCTTCTGACATAATACTTTTTATGGGACTCTTTTTTTTTTTTTTTTTTCATAATTTATGTAACAAACATATGTTTCGATTACCATTTTTATGTAGAATTCTTTTCTGAATATCAGTATATCAACTTTATATTTTTCACGGCTAGAAAACTAGATCCAAGTAAGGAATTTCCTGCGTGATAATATTTAATATTTCTTGAGTCACTTAATTTCTTGATTCTACAAGAGGATTTGTGAAATCTCGCTCTGTTGATCGTCAGCATATTCATAACAAAAAGCTAATGTGACATTTCTTGAAAAGTCATACTTGAAATTATAAAATCACAAAAACAATGGAGTAGGATCATGTTCTCGGAGTTCCGCCGTCGCCAGTCCATACGTCGGCGGATTTTAAAGAAATCATTTTCTAAAAAGAAATAATTTGTTCAATAAATTCATTGCTTCAAGGAATCCGACAATTCTAACAACAGTGAAAAAAAAAAGAAAAAGAAATAAAAGAAGAAATGCATGATTGATTTTATTTAATTTTTTTTTTTTTTTTTTTTTTACTATTGAATTTGTAGACACGAATATTTTTTAATAGATTACTACAATAATATTCTCACTGCATTTTAACAAAAAAGAAAATATATATGCCAGGATTTTGTTTTAAGTAAACACTTAAAGCAAAAAAACAAAACAAAAAAACACATTTCAGCATATTTTTTTTTTTAAACGCCCTAACGCAAACGAAAGAAAACGGACAGACATGCGGGGAATGTGGCTTTAATGGATGAAATGTACTTAAGCTGTAAGGGGGGAAATCTCAGAAGCGGATGTGACTTCATTACTCATCTCCCAGACTCCATCAGAAAGAAAATTCAATTCATATTCGAAGCTACCACAGAAATTGATAGTTAGTTAGTTAATCAATTATTTTATCAATTGACTTTTTTATTTTTATTATTTTTTTAGACACATTCATAAAAATTAAAAAAAAAATGTTATCATTCGTATTATTTTGTCCCTTATCAGTTAAGATGATTCAATAATTATTCATTCTTTGGTTGCATTAATATCAACAAATGCAGCTGCGATTGTTGGCTTTCGCACTTGGTTTTTTTTTTTTTTTTTCTTCTTCATCTTCTTCTTTTCCTTACCACAACTCACAACAAGCAAGCACGGAGAAGAATGAAAAGAAACAAAAACAAATTAGAAACATTAATACACAAAGAAAATACATCTGCTAAAGTCTTTTGAAGAATTTTTTTTCTAATTTGTAACTGCTGTGCTGAATAAGCAAATTTCGAAAAAGCTTGATTTATATTACAAATGACTGAATTATTATATACTGTACGTATTATTATTTAAAAGTTACTATTATATACCTCAAAACATAAAATGCTTTCACGATACTCTGAACTAGCTGTCTTGGATAGACTTGGTTCGATGAGTTGTGTAAGCTTTTATTTTTAACATTTCAATATTTGGAATATTGTATCTAAGTCTGAAACTGTTTCCTAATTTCCATAACTAACGTTGTTGGTGTAATTCCACGTAGGATTAACTGTAAACAAATATCTGAGTCTCTTTATTTAATTTGTCTAATGCACGCCTGTGGTAGACTCAATTCCCAGCCCTGACAAGTTCGTTGCTTTTACAGTATGAGCCCCAAACCACTCGTTTCGCCCTGCTTATATTTTAGTTTGAAATCAGTTGAAAATGGATATGTAGCCACTGAACATTATTTAGCACATAGGAAAAAAGAGTAACAGACATAGAAAGACCTAATCTGTTGCAGTAAGTTTATGGTGATGGTGATCAGCTTTTTAGGATGCTGGCAAGAGAGTTTCATCCTTCCAGAACACATTCTAATGAATGCATCGACCACGTCTGGAAACCTTTCAGCCAAATCGTCTGGTAATTATTCGGAAGCTAATACCTTTAGTACACATTTTTCAAGATGGTGATACAGACTCGTTATTGTTAATAAAGATTCAACTTTACAGTAAGGGATTTCACTAAAAAAAAAAAATGAAAAGGATTATTCTTCTGTCTATTCACTCTTTTTGCCACCATCGATGATATCATTACCTTATATTCAGTCATCTTTCTCAATCAACATTTCGCTTATAAGTTTATTTAATTCCTTATCTCATTTTTATTTATGTTTGCTTGTTTAACTTTATTAATTATCTTCTGTCTTTTTTTTTTTTTTGTTCTTGTCCTTTTGTTATTTATATCCTTCATCTTAATACTTTTGTCCGATGTTTTCCATTGGTAATTAAAAACAGATCTAAGCATCTGCTCCTCATCTTTCATCTTGAAAATGGCTGTATGAAGACAGCCGAAACGCTGGTTACTCTTGGTATCTTGTTTATGACTTTTTAGAACGTGTGCAAATTCAGTTTTACTTTAAACTTTTAATCACTATACATTCAACTTCCAAATACCTCCAGCAATGCGGGCAACAGTAAACTGATGCAGAGGGAAAATTACTTTTAAAGGGATATGACCCATTAGTTACAAAATACCTTCCAGGTTTCTAATACATTCATGTCGAAAATACTGAATTCACAATTTTTATATTGCTACAAAAGAGAAGCGAAATGTCACCTGAGCATTACTGGAATTAAATAAACAGCAATTTCATCATATCTCATTTAATTTCTATAGGTAAAGGATAACATCAATGATTAAAATCCACGTGGCTATAGTCACTTGCCAGGAATTTAAACAAAAACAAAAAAATATCTTATTTACGATGTTATTTTTAATTCCAGATGAAATTAAAAATAAGAAAAAGAAAATCAACGCAACAATAAATAAATAAATAAATAAATAAAATCCTAATTATTGATCAGTTATTCTTGCTATCCAATTGTCATAGAATTAGTGACTTCAATTTAAGTCCCTTCCTTCTCTAACCACACTGACATTAAGTGAGCCAAATGACATCACGTGGTTTGTTGCTGTTTGTGTGAATCTTTAATGAACATCTCCAATGAAATGGAAATCCAATTCGGCGGAAATTTAGATCAAATCGAAACAAATAAAAGAAATAAATTGTACATTTAGTGGAGAGATTATAGATTTTGTGATATCGGTTTTGTACTACTAAGAGTCGGATAGAGTGGGCCCGGTAGCCGAGTGGGTAAGGCGCTCGGCTGCGGGTTGGAGGTCGCGGGTTCGATTCCCGGTCTCGGCGGAGAGCGGGAATTTTTCCACGCTCCATTCTCCTCCAAACGGGTCCTAGGGCCTACCCAGCCCTCTGTAGAATGGGTACCGGGTTTCTTTCCCGGGAGTTAAAGGCGGGCGGGCGTCGGGCTGACCTCCCGACCTCAACCTAGTCCCGTCGGTCAAGTAACGCCGGGACCTTACCTCCCGCGAGCCCTTGGACCTGCATAGGCCTGTCGTGGCATCCTTTAACTTTAACTAAGAGTCGGATAGAAAACTGGAAAGGCATTACTTTTTTTGGTTGTATGGTGAAAAACTTTACGGAAAAAAGAAAAGCATTTTTTTTCCGGGTACTCCCATTCACGATTCTTTCATATTATGTAGTAGTTCTTGTTCTTCCTTGTTGTTTAACCAGATTATGCCGGCGACAGTCTTGTTAAACGTACAGCATCACCATTGCTTGCAAATTCTATTATTCACGTTTCTTCATCATCATCACCCTCCTGACAAAAGTCTAAGTAACTACTACTAGTAAAAATTACAATAATAACGTTTGTCAAAAGACAAACAATCTCTTTCTCATTAAAATCGACATCTATAGGCTGAAATTAAACATTATAGTTTATTTTCTTACCTATCATTGTTCAGGTACGTTACAACTATTATTGCTGAAATCACTATCATTATATTGATCATTGGATTAAGTTACTCAACTATGTTATAGACTTTATTTACCACATCGACTCAAATCTTACAAACAAGATATGGTTGACATTCGAATATCAACATGAAAAGATCGCAAAAGTGTTATTCAGTGACCATAATGAATACAGAATGTAGGAAATACGAAATCATTTGATGGACACCGAGAAGAAAGAAAAAGCAAAGGATCTGAAAAAGGAATTTAAGCAGTTTTACAAGGAGGCGATTCCAGTTTTTTTTTTTTTGATATACTGCTCGTTACCTACGTATATTTAACGAAACCAATGGGGCTCTTCCTCATAAGAACTTTAATTTAAATATAAGTTAAGTTTTTGTGTTATCGTGATCACAGAAGGGCGGGCATTCATATTTCACTTTAAAGTTGCATTCCAATACTTTTTTGTTCTTACTCAGTTTTGCTTTCTAATGCATATTGTAGTGCGCTATAATAAATGTTATACCAAATCTGAAATACTTCATGATATATATACCATACAGGTACAATAAGTTATATTGTAAAAAGGAATTCGGAATAAAAAAAAAAATCTTTTTTTTCTGCCAAAGCTTCTGTATCGTTTTTGTTACCTAAACTTGTTAGTTAAAAAAAAAAATGCAAACGGACACAATTTTTTTTTAATTTAAATTTATAAGTAAAGCGAGTCACTAAAACAAATAAGGAATTCCAATGGAATGGCATCTTAGAAATATAAACTTCAATTTCGGCGAAACAAAAGATGACAGATATCATTTGACCACTCCTCAGAAAAGAAAACAAAATGGACATTGTTGTGTTATTTGACATCAAGAGTTAGAGGAAAATTCCACGGTTTTCTTAGATGCCTTTTATCTTTCATAATTGAACTTTGTTCGTAGATAGAAAAGCAAAAAAACAAAGTTTTCAAGATATTTATAAGATATTAGCGGAAGTATATTAAGCGATAAGACAAAAGGTGTTTTATACGATAAGAACGAATTGTCAATAACAAATTCGTAACAATTAATAAGTGAAAGAAAAGATATGGAAGTTATTGCTGTGGCTTTCTTTGTTACATTGTTTTTAAAAGTTCAGGTTGTTGTTTTTTAATAACGTATTCATAGAAGAGTATTCATGCAATCGTAACACATCGTCATCAAATATTAAGACAAGATAATACATGTAGAGCTGTGACCGAATTAATAATAATGAAAAATTTCTAAAATAAATACAAGCAACGTAACTATACTTCCTCTCAGGTTAAAAAACAAAACAAAAGAAAAATAAAGATATTCAATGTAAGGGATCAGTACGATACAGGAATTCTGTATTCCGAAGTATTAGGATGCACTTATAGAATTCATTTTGCCTAAATTATATTGTTAATTTAGAGGTTTGGCCAGTTCTCTGCAGTAAAATAAAAAATAGATCATTCGCTTATGCGAAGAAATCATTTACTAGTTAGTTAATGCAGTAATAACCATTTTATTTTCCACGAATTAGACAATAAAGTTGTTTTATTTTTTTTTTCCCCGAGACATAAATAAGAAAAAAAAAAACGCATTTATTATAAAAAGACAATTAGCAATATAAAGTAATTATTTAATGCGGTAACAACTGAGACGTTTTTAAATTTTTACTAAACAATAATAACAAACAAAATTACTAAAAAATAATAAAAATAATGTTATTTTTTACGACAGAAATGGCGCAGGAATGAAAAAATATCCTGTGTATGGAATTACTATTATTATTATTTTTATACACTAGCGTTTCTAAAACTGTACATTAAAAAAAATATAATTAAAAGAAAAAAGGAAGTAGGTACAATAAAATCAGTTATAATTGTACTCTACAATTATGATTTTACTAGGCTAATGACGAAATTTACTTTCTGAAACAAAATAAAATACGTTTTCCTAGTCTGAAAACTAAGAAAGCTACGACCATTGAAACTTCCTCACAAGGTTACCATCATTGGCAACTGTATAAAGATTTTTCAAGCCGAACTTTTGTTGAGATCTGAGTAACGATCTCATGATAGTTACGAAAAAGAAACCCCCCCTTTTTTTTTTTCTCTAAAGATGATCCGAATAACATCTGAAAACACATTGCTTTGCTTCACGATTGAAGACAAGTCTGCACTCCATCAATTTCAGCAAAATCAACAAAAAAAAAAAAAAAAAAAAAAGTCTCTTTTTTGTTTTTTGGACAATTTTGACAAAGCCACATTATCGTTTCTGGGAAGTCTATATGGTAGGTTTTTATATATAAGAAACCTTTCACATATAGTTTTTATGCATCAGAACAAAACAACCAAGCATTCACATACATTATTTGTAAAATACTAGTCTACAAAGTATTAATGTATTTACTTGGATGTCGTTTTTCTCATCCATTTTGCCTAATATAACTTCGATAAATAGTCAGACAGATTTCTTTAATATATTCCCTGGAAAAATTCCCAAAAGAATTGAATGCATGGCGGCAAGGAAGAGATTTTTGTATATATATATTTTTATTTTGTCATTAATTTTTATAAGCACACTTCGAGACGTCTGAATTGATACTAAACTTCAATCTATGTGTCGTACGATAAAATTCCTTGTTTGTAATTCGATTTCAAGGCGAATCTCCGTCGTAGATTTACGGCGAAAGGAAAGAGGACTTGGAAGGAAAATTCCAGGATTGATGGAAAAAAAAAAAAAAAACCACACGCTATAAAAAAGAAATTGGATGAAAAATTTTCAGAAATAAATAAATGAAAGAACTGTGGATAGCAAATACACATCACGTAAGAATCTTGGCTAAAACAAACTTTTTCATTTCTCCTCAAAATCCGGAGAAAAAAAAAAAATGCTTCGTCACTAGAATGATTAGAAACTTTCCACTTATATGTGATCACTAATTCTTCACAAACGCATCTAAAGTCTACGAAAGATGATGATGCTTTTGTCCTTTTTTTTTTAAAGGCTTCTGGAAAGAATCGATACTTTGTCTTGTGATATAAAGGTCGTAAAGTATACAAAGTGAAAAGAAATGAAAAAGAACATTTGTGATCTCGACCTTTCTCTCTTGGAGATAAATGTGAACAATGATACATGTTGCAAGCTACTAGAAGCGATGAAGAAAATCTGTCAATGAAGTGGCCAGCCTTGATTTTATAGAATCCAGTCAGCTTCAAACTGATGTTCTCAGCACTGAAATACAGATGCTGAGCTGTTATGACCATTTGCTTGTAGGAGCTCTTGAAATAGCGTCAAGAACTGCATTTGGCCACTGGCCAACCCAGCAAGCTGGTTTTCTACTCGCGATTGTGGTTCGAGATCTATTAGGGGATCATTTTAAACCGATTTCGCTAGTGGGTGTTTAAGCTTCTTGTGTGGAGAAAAGGCTCACAAGAATGATACTGCCGCTTGGGTTGGGAAGGGAAAATTATTTTTCTGGTTTTAAATCTAGCGAAATTGCTACCGTTTTGCCAACGAAATAAAATAATCACAGCTCTCAAAAAAAAAAGTAATCAGAAAAATAATTTGGAATCTAATTCATGAAAATTGGTTCCATATCACGGGATCTATAAACATCTAGAGAATGTCTGCATTGCATAGCTGAATGTTCCAGAAAGACTTTCTGGAACATTAAGACTAAGGTAGAAAGTTTTAACTGGGTGATAATTTTTGCAAACTCTCCTGTGAATTTCCTAATGAATATTATAAAAATGGAACTAAAGAGAGAAAATTAGGAATTCACCATGTTACAGAGAAATACTCTTACTCCAACAGTACATGCTTCAGACCACTAATGTATTGCGTTTCGTTTTAAACAGTTTTTAAATAAATACAATTTAGTGTTCTTAATAATAATTTATCAACAATGATCCTCTATCTAGTTCCTGTATTTTGGAACAATGAAAAGCAAACACACCTAATAAACACTACGGTTCTTGTTTTAGCTTTTTGCCATAATGTTCTTGTGCTCATCTATGTCAAGAAATCAAAGTCTTTGCAGTGAAGCGATTTGTTTGTCTATTTCCTCTGACTTTTGGATCCCAGTGTATATTTGGTAAATGTTTCTCAGGCAAGTGAACCTACGAAATAGGACTTCGACCCTCGAAGAACCAACCAGAGACTCAGCAAAATCTCGTCTCCTTCTGGCGATACGTGAATAAAATTGGTAACTCACCCGCGTGTTTTGTAGAGCTAAACATACAATCATAAAAGCTGATTACCGTAACTAACAACCATAATAAGAAGTCACGAATTATTAAATTGTTGCTAATGTTGGATTGTTGTAGAGTACCTCTTAACAATGTAGAGGGCAACAAGAATGACCGTGACTGGGCATTGTTGTTTTTTCCGCTCTTCCTCCTCATTGGTGGAAATGAGGGTCACGAGGTTGAGATCGTGTTCAACCCCATCCTTCCAACGTAACGTGAGGTGCACAGCGCAAGTGAGTTAACTGACCCAGGCAGGTGTTCTTTCTTCGGGAACCGAAACCACCTGAAACAGAGTGGGACTCTCCCTTGGGCATTGTTCATCGGGGCATTCCATGTTGATGGAGGGGGGAAATAGCAAGGTAACTGTTCGTTCCGGGGCGGAAAATTAAAAGAGAAATGAATCCGAAGATGAATAATTCAGAGTCACCGCAAGGACTCCGTGGAATGTCCGAAATGAAAGGACATTTGATATTCGTGAAGATAAAAGCAATAAAAAAAAATTAGAAAGCTCACACAACGTTTTTGAAGATTGGTAGACATTAAGCCAACTGAACTACGACATGAAACATCGAAAGTTCATTAGAAAATAGCAAAAATTTTAACTAATAAAATTTGTCAATTACAATATATCATCAAAACACGACGATCCTACGAATGAAATCATATTTTTTTAAACAGCAATCCTAGGAATTTTTTTTTTTTTGCTGAAAAGAAGATGATTCAGACGCGCATAGGTGAACTTTTTTTTTTCTTTTGTAATGTTTATCCGATTTTTATTTATTTATCTATCAAAAAGCATGTTCTAAATAGCTGACCAAGGATAAATAAAAGAAAGAAAACAATAACAAAAATGCTTTAGCAAATCGCTTTGCCCATTACTTAAGCATCAATATTTTTCACTTTGGTTAAAATTTCGCAGAATTTGAGAACAACAAAAAGCAATTGCTCGTTATTTATTTATTTATTTATTTAGTTTGTATTCAAATGATTCCTAAAAAAAGTAATAAATTCTCGATAGAATTGTATCCTAAATGCAATACGTCAATGCAAAATACGTCAATGCAAGGCTGTGGAGTCGGGAAAAAAATATTTTTTTCGATTTCGAATCAATCAAAAAATTTATCGATTTCACGACTCGGACTCCACAGCCCATATATTGTTATGTAGCTATAAATTTTTTTTCTTTGTTTCAAACTACGACTCCTCAGCTTTAAGTCTATGAATTGTGCTTGAATCAATCATTGTCTAAAGCCTATTTTAATGCAGAAACGCTTTTAGAAACAAAAACTTTTTTTGTTTTTTTTGTTCCAAATTTATTCAATGAAAAACTACAAACCACGCACTATTTAACCAGTGTTATTGATACGAATTATTAAGTAGTAACCAATAACCATAATCAATAATAGCTTTACTAAACCTCCAATGCTATTATTTGGTTCTAAATCACTGAAATTAGGATACAGAGGGAAAAAAAAGAAATCATTAGTTCTTCTTCATTACTTACGAATTCCAGACACGTACGGAGAAATTCAAGTGAACAACATTCATTTATTCAACAAGCTATTTTTTGATGACAGAAATCTGTGACCATGACTTTATAATATAGGGAAATTGTTTCGGTTAATTGCTTTAAAAGGCACGACCATCATTTTCATACGTTTTAATAGTGATTTTTATAATAAATCTTATAAAACGTAAAATCATTTTAATCATGAAACAATTAGCAACAATTCGAAAAGTTAAGTAAACTGATTTGCCTAATCTGTTTACTCGTAGCGGCGTAAGAAGGCGCTCTGTTCAACTGAAAAAGAAAAAAATATTAGCATGAAATAGTTGCCAACCATTACGACGTCATAAGAAAGATATAAAGTTGAAAGGAGTTCGCTAATAAAATAAAAAAAAAAAAAACAAGACTTTGGGAGCCGCTCATCTGTTTGAACAATTGTTGTTGCTATACACACCAACTACAGTTTGCCTAAGATTAATACAAAGTTCAAAATAGCAAATAAACGTAAGCTAATGGAGAGTCAAAAAACAAAAATCGAGAAAAGGCTTCAAAAGCTGGCAGTGAGTATAAACTACATATTTATCTTTTTGTAAAATTAGCTACAAAATAAAATATACATATATAAAGGAACTAAGTACCATTTAAATCCGGAAATTCTGTAAAATATGTTCCCCTCATTAATCATGAAACAGGGATTTAAAAGATATATTAAAAAAGGAAGAACCTAACACACCTTTTCCTTTGTAGTTCCTATTCAAATGAAATAATCAGATAGGAAAGAAAAAAAAATACAAGAGGAAGTGACGCAAGAGAATTCCGTTATTCCACAATTCTCTGCTCTTGAAATCTGCGATGAAAACAAAAGATGAATAACTGCAGATTCAGTTAAATCATATATTTAATGAAAGTTATAATTTCTTTTCAGATTTTAATAAGCAGGAGACATCTTACCTATGAATCAAATCAAAAATATGAACAGAAGAGAAAAATTAAAAACGTTTTTTGAAGAGTATTTCCACATAGTTTTCTATGAATTAGATTGATTTGTAAATGAGTGGTTATGCACTGGAGTAAATATAATCTGTCGACAGTTGGAAGTCAGTCGTGCCACATTTACCCGAATAAATCTGCTCTTTCAGGACTTCAATCGTAAATTGAATCTTCTCAAGAAGAATCCAAAGTTTAGAAGGAAAGTCTAGCTTAAAAATCATGGAGAGATTTATTTTAAGTGAAATATACCTCGCAAATAAAGACAGTTTTCAATGATAAAACCAAATCTTTCACTTATCTCTTTTTTTTTCTCTTTTCATCAAAATTATTGTAACCAATGAAGTTCACAATTTAGTAGATTTTTCCGAAATGATAGATTCATTTTTTAAAATCCCTTGAATTTAGTTGAAGTTGCAGAATAAAAATTATAGTTTTTCCGTGCTTTTCCAATGTGAAATTCCTGAAAGACTTCACACTTAAACAAAACAAATAATAATAAAGATCAAACCGAAATTATACATCAACTAAGTAAACGAACAGCAAATGAATCGCAAGTGCCTAAGCGGGAACTGAACCCACACAGCCTACTTTCAGCACTGAAATCGAAGCCGCTATCCTTTGCATCAATGCGCATACGTTTCGTAATAAAAGTTAACTGGGAACAAAACTCACTCAAGAGCTGATCTTAAACTCAATTTACAAAAACAAACTAAGTTTGGTTTAAATTTTCGCTTGAAAACTTCATTTTTTTTTATAGTAGACTTACACTTCATTAAATACTCAAAATTGACTTAATAATCTACCTTTGTTCGAAAATGATTGTTTTAGATACACACAAATAGGGATAAATCACTTCCCAATTGAATTGAACATTCTACTTATTTTTATTTGTACAAGAAAATAAATAAATAAAGTGGTGGAAACTTAATGTTCAGCTAAGTCGTAGCCTATGCTAAGTCAATTTTAGCATGATGGTAGAGACAGGAACACAATCTCGTAACAGTAGGACGATCATGTAATAACAACCAGCTATTGTTATGGTATTGCTTCATTAATATCAAAGACAGTGCGATGCTCAGAAAGATGCATGAAATATAAGAGAAAACACAAAAGTTTAAGGGCAGAAAAATTAAGCAAGAATTCTCAATCAAAAAATCCAGAATTTTTTTAAAATTTTACTAGCAAAAATGACCAACTGTTGCTGTATATCAAAGGGTGAACGTAATGTTGTTACTGGCCAGTGTATTATTCCCACAGTGGCAATTTCCTCTTGCAGTTAGATAACCCTTCCCCCGAAAGAGAACAAAAAAAGACTGACTATTAAAAAGGCGGCGGAATGAAAAGGTCCTCCCCCGCAAACACTAATTTGAAGGGGAGTGCAAAGACCACAGAGTATTGTTACGCTGCAAAGAATAAAAATAAATGGATCCGATCTATTCAAATACTAACAAAGAAATTAAGAGAATGGCACTGCATTATAAGTGGAAAATAATACAAAAGTATTTAAAAGCATATATTAGAAATAAATACATAAAAAAAGCATAAGAATAATAAATCTTTTCTCTAAATAAAGTTTAAAATAATAATAATAATAATAATAATAATAAAGTGAAAAATTTATTTCAAATGCTTTTTCTTGTAAGATTTCAATCTAATTGTATCGAGTTAATAATTTTCGAGTTAAGATTATTTGATGGCTAAAACATAAAAATATTGAATAATAGACGAATTTTTGAAAAGTTATAAAAGAATTGTTGTATTTTTGAAGAAGTCTCCAGAAAGAGTTCTAACTTTTAATGATTGATTTTTTTTTTTTTTAAATCTTAAATACAGAATTGAAAAAAAAAAAAAAGTAACCAGTTGAATAAAATAAAAATTATAGCTGCCATTAAATTGTTTATCTATAAAATTAAATCGTCAATCCACAACTGTCAAACGTCATCTTTGATTTCTCACAATACTATTGTTTGTTCAACGAGGATTAATGAAATCAATTTTGATGATATTTCAGCAAAGAAAGTCCTATTTCTTAATCTTTGAGCTTCTTATTGGATTTATTTGAAAATCAGATTACAATTGGAAATAATAAAATTAACTGTGTATCATAACGTGCAACCCCTCAAGATCCGAATAGAAAGTTAATAGCTTAGAACTGCTTTACTGTGATTATACGATGTTTGCTGTGCTTCTACGGCCACTGGCATTAAAAAAAAAGGACAAACACCAACAAGATTTTTTTAAGTCCAATTTTCGAATTCATTTAAAACGCATCCAATATATTGAAACTTTCAATCTCATAACTAAATAAACATTGTATATTCTCCCATACTGCTATGTCACGATAGATAATGTAAGGGAGATAGAAAACAAAGATAGTAAAGGAAAACTATATGAAACCACTTAACAATCCAGAAATGTCTATAAAACGGAAAGCGAAGGTAGATCGGAATAAGAGGTTTTGTTTTGCTGTTATTATCACAATTAATCGTAAAATATGGTTATGCCTAAAATTGATTTGAAGAACAGTTTTTCGTAATCCATATCTTAGGTCTTTGAATTAGGTCATTTTGTTACTATATCAGCTTTCTATCTTTTTCGTTCACTTTTTTTGAACACGCAATTTCGTTAATGAGTGCTCTTAAAGATTGACCATGAAGCAAAAAAAAAAAAAAATGATAGAAGCAATAAATAAACCTTCACAACGGACGCCTCCTTTTGCCAAATGAGCCAGAAATACTTCGTTCCGCGACCACCCGTGGCGCTTCGATGCTTATTTGTTTACACTGACCCATCTGCTTTATTAGTCATGTAAAGATCAAATAAAAAGAAAAGAAAGAAAAAAAGTATCATTTCTTTCTTTCTTTCTTTCGTTTTTTTTTTTTTTTTAAATAGATTCTTGGCAAAGCTGCCCGAAAGAAATAAAAACAAAAGTGGTGTATTTGAAGGAAGAGAGGAATCTCTTCTTTGAAGTTCACTTCCGGAGTTCACAAAGTTATTTCCGGATGCAAGAAAACGATGCAGATACTTTTTCTGCTATTAATGATAACTTGCAGAAATATTATCTAAAAGGAAAAGCAAATTATTTTCAAGAATTTAAGAAATTTATGTTAAATGCTACAAAATGGACCTGAATACTATAGAACTGTCTGGGAATGGCGAGATACGAAAGCTTCAGAAATTCTTTGGGCGGGGGATGGGGGAGTAGAAGGGAATCTGGAGACTTCACAAGGAACAGGGAGATATGGATTCTATAGAACTTTTCGGAAACGGGAACCAGAAAATCAAATTAACTCTTTTTGGAACGGAGACACAAAATCTTGTAGAACTCTGGAATGGGATGAAAGAATCCTACAGAACTCTTAGAATAGAGAGACAAACAGAACTCTCTAAATTACCTCTTTGAAAAATACGACACTATTCTTGTATAATAGGAAGAAGTGAATTCTGTTATAATTTTAGAACGAATTCTTTCCGTTCTATGGATAAACATGAAATGCTGTCGAAATCTCACTGAATCGCTAATGAGGATATGAATCCTGTAGATAAAAAAGACTTGTATTATCAAATTATTCTAATTGGCGCTCCCAAAAATTTTTTGCGAAACTGAACGCTTTGCTTAAATAAGAGCAAAATCTTTTCCCTATTTCTCTTTCAAACATTCTTACAAAAAAAAAAAAAGAGAATCAAAATTATTTCAAGTGCAGTGAAATCGTACAACTTAATGAGCAAATCAGCACATATCTAAACACATATCTAAAGTTGAAAATTGCCTCTGTTTGGGTTATCGGGGGAAGGCGGGATTGGGCTGACGAGTCCGTAGAAGGAAGAAACGGCCATTCCCAATTCCTCCTCCATAACTAAAACAGAGAGGCAATTTTCAACTTTGTTTAGATATGTGCTGATTTGCTCATTAAGTTAAAAAAAAAGAGAATATTTTAAGATTCTAAAGTTAGCCATAACATTCGCAAATTTAACATTACGGTATTTATATTCGTTAATTTTTATTTATTAATATGAATTACTTACTTAGTCCCGAATTGTTTTGTTGCCGTATTATCTTTGGCTCTTCAAGAAAAAAATTAATAATAATAATTATAGTAATAACAATATTAAGATCGACCTGAATGACTTTTTCTAGAAAATGTTTCAATAATTATTAACACTCAACGCAGACGTTATTTTTATCAGGGGGAAAAAAATCATACTATTAAAGAATTATTCATTTCTCCAAAATGGTAATCTTAATATTTTTATGAATGACTGGTGTATATAAATAATCGACTGCAAAGGGTAATTCTCGAGCAATTTTTAGTTTAAAAGCTGATAATCCAAGTCCAAAAAGAAACATAAGTTACTCGTGGACAGTGAAGAAGAAAGTTGGTTCATGGGCTTAAATTGCATAGTTCTACTACTGAACTTCTGGTATCAATTAACAAATAAAAAAACTAAATAATAAAACAATAAATATTTTGAGTCTAAATTAATATTTATTCAATGTATTCTCTTATAAAATTATAATTATCTAAAATAATAAGATATTAATCTTAAGGAGGGAAATCGCCAACCGGACAATAAATATGCCTTCGCCCATTGAGCCAATTGAGCGATTTCCCTCCATTTATAAATGATTACGGACGTTAAACTTGCTTTCTATTCTTCTTTAT
>JAFIDM010009631.1:186825138-186887423 GCA_023159025.1 Thereuonema tuberculata
CGACACTACTGAAAAGAAATGATAAGTTATATATAATTAAATGTAAAAAAATAAATGTACGTAAGTTAACATTACATATTAGCAATTGATGACTTTTTTTTTTTTTTTTTTTATTGTCAATTTGTATCCTTTCAGTATTTCTTTATAAACTTTGCTCTTAACGTATTAGGAAGGATTTGCGCAGAATTAAGGACTGGGTAGTTAGTAATTCACTTGGAAATAGTCGAAGTTTCAAGGACTTGGCTTCTTGATCCGTTATTTGAAAGGCAGCGGTACATGTGAACGTAGGATGAAAAGAGGGGGAAACCCACAGCCTACGCAATTTGGGGGAGAATATCACGACAGATAAAAAAAAAGAAAGAAGGGAGATAGGAATGAAGGGAATGGGATAAGGGACGATAAATTGCGAGACTTTACGTTCCTGCATTCCCCCAAGGTCTTGCATCTCCATGGCACACGTCACGTTTTTCATTAACCCATCCCCCTACCCCTTGTCATCAAAACCATGGCAACGAAACAAACACGCAACAGCGAATCTCGGTAACGTGGCCATTTGTCGAAGTCAAAACACACACACGGTCGTTCCTTAACTATAATAAACAAACAGACAGACAACGACACAAAGCCAAGAGAACGCCATGGCTACGTACATTGAGACAGACACTGCACAGACATCAAAGGCAAAAAGACTATCTGTTCATAAAAAAAAAAAAAAATCAATTAGAGATTACTCATATACATTAATAAAGAACATAAACAGGGGTAATTTCTTCCGGCCACCCTAATTTTTATTTTTAAAGATCTAATTCAGTTTTGCGGAAAAACGTGTTTATGGTTTTACAAAAATTCATACAAAGAGAATAAATGCTTCACTCGAGAGTTTTAGAAAAAGAAAATTATTATTAATAATAATAAAAATAAAAATATTATTATTTTGTAATTTAGCCAAAGGCGTATCAGTAAAACGGCTGAATGTGGATTAAAAGGCCCGATAGACTTACAGGTTGAATCTTCTAGGATGTTTTATGAATATATAAGGATATATATTATGAATACAAAAGAGAATCGCATTTTATATATATTTTTTTTCCGTGTAGAGCCTTTTCAACAAATCAGCGCGAGTAGATCATAGAAATTCTTACAGAAAAGCATCAGAATAGAACAATAGATTTCTATCGAAATCTTAAACAAAAGACATTAATCCGTTTAGTAATCCTATTAATGTATGTGCTAGTTTTAATATGATTAAAAATTAATTGGATTCGGACACCTTCAGCAAGTATTGACGAATTTAGTAGCTATTAATTAATTTTATTATTGTATGTTTTTGTTGGAAAGTAAAATAAATTTGTATTGTTTGTACTCAGCAGATGTTACAATTAAAAAAAATAATTACTCGAGGCTTATTAACAATCAATCAAATACTACAAAGCGCAATTCTTGTAAGTTTTAGGTTGAAAACAGTCCTAAGGATTTTTATGAAATGGGTGAATCTATGTTTTCGAGTGCGAGAAAGCGATTGAGCTAGGTCTCAACTTCGGGAAACTCATTTAGGGGTAAATGATTGACCTGGGTACTAGATTATTTTTCTAAAGTAAGTGATCTTACTTTATTTTTCTTTTATTTTACCGAGCAAAGCCAATGTCACCTAGAGATGTCTTTAGGTGGCATTGGTGAAGCTCGGTCTTCCAGGTACTGTATAGCTAACGATATAATATTAATATGTATTACTTTCACGACTTTTTTTTTTTTTTTTTTTTTTTTTACACAAACAAACAAGAAATCTAAGATTTTAAGGACAGTATGCTCCAAGTTTCTTCAGGAACTTTTTGCTTAAATTCTGGAGCCACAGTGAAATAAACCTCATAAATTAAAAAGAGTGAAACGCTTAAGAAATGTCCACCTTATCGTAAATTATTAACGATCAAGTTTCTTCGCAAACATAAATAATTATATAAATAATGAAATAATCAGTGAGAACACTAAATAAGAAAATAAACATTATAATTTCCAATGAAAATTACAAGGAGATCTTATGTGAACTCGAGTTTGACTTTCTAATTTGGAGATTTTATAGACTGTATACAAAACTGGGTTGACGATTAAGGCTTCACTGATCGTATGTCTTGAGATCACTATAGATGCAATCGAAACTTAGTAAAGGCGGACTTTGTTTTATTAACATTGGTAATCATTAGAAATCTTATTCTTGGTGATGAATATTAACCAGATTCAGACTGATTCAATGGTTTGATCGAAAACTAAATCTAGTTTGTTTGTTTATTTTTTTTCCTTTTATTATTAAACAAGTCTTTATCTAGCATTAATTGATTAATTAATTTTATTATTATTTAAGTTCAGCAAGAAAAAAAATACACCTTTCTCAGGATTCAAAAACGAGAGAAAAACAGAAGTCTCTTACCGGAAGTACGCATCAGGAAATTTGAGAAATGAATTTCGTGACTCCCTTCAAAACAGAGCACAGAGCTTTGGGACTATAATAAAGGTCTATCATTTTCTTAATGTAGCCAAATCCAATCTAATCATATCAAAAATCACTGAAAATTCATGAAGTTAATAGTTTGAAAATTCATATATTTCGAGGTATAACAGAAGAACCAATGAAACTCATCTATTTCTATAGTAAATCTCAATGTAAACTATACAGACTGCGCTACGTATCTTCCCATACAAAAAGAAAAAAGAAAGAAAAGAAAAGAAAAAAAATCCAGTGTTATGATGGGAAAATTCGAAATTATTTGGCAATTAGAAATGAGAGAAAGTGTATCCTTAACAAAAATGGAAACTAATAGAAACCATTATACTAATAAATTATAAATCATGATTAACAGAGCTCAATAAAAAGTTTCTTCATTAGAACTACTATTTTTTTTTTGTGACGTCACACAAGGAAATGGTTTCGTGAAAAGTGACTGAGATAGAAAACGAATTTCTCATTGATACCGTCTATGAAGCAAGTATTTTACAATAAGCTGTCGTTTAAAATATTAATTGTTTTCCAATTGTTTCGATTCCTGGAACAATCCAAGTTGCAAACAGTTTAAAAATAATTTCTAACATTTTTTCGCCGAATACTATTTGTAAACAATTTCAAAACCTCTCCTCTATTTTGGCTAGAATTCCATGCATTGGTTCTCATTAAAACTTCGTGGAATCAAGGCTTTTGATATGTGGCAGAGACTCTTAAATTATCAGAAACAATGATACGACAACTTTATTGATGATATATTTCCTTATAGATCCATTGTTAATGAAAATAGTGAATTGCATAATTGGACACGAGATCAAAGCAAATAAATTACACAGATAAAAGAACTATTAGAGGAAGGGAAACTATTTCCTTATAACAGCTTTTTTTTTTCAATAGTTCAACTATAAACGTTTTAACGAATGCATTTTTTGTTAATTTATTTATTTTTTAGTCTCTCATGGTCTAAACCATAGGTTCCCAAACTTATTTGATCTACCGCCCCTTTTCAGGAAAAAGAATTACTCAGCCCCCCCCCCCCCCCGGAGATCTACCTTCTTTAAGCGAACAAAAAGAAAGATGTAGGGACAAATTTATGTTCTTTTATGTATCTATATTTTTACCTAAGTCCTACAAATTCCGGTAGTACCGCCCCCCGGGATCGTTCCAGCGCCCCCTAGGGGGCGGTATCGCCCACTTTGGGAAACACTGGTCTAAACCCTCCCCTGATAGTTGGCGTACCAATATTCGAAAGGAATACTCTACCACAGCATAAATGCCTAGTTCTGGCATATGTCATTAAAAGTGCGTTTTCCTATTGTACTAAATTATAAGCTATCGTGAAGGGACAGATGTCTGCCTAATACTTCTAACACACTTTGAGAGCTTCGCTTCCCATGCGGATATGGAAAGAAAAAAAACACAACAACCTAAGTTTTAGTTTCATTTGATGCAACTCCAAGGTCTTTTAAGGAGGTCAGTGATGCTAATCGCAGAAAGTTAACTAATAAAACTAGACACACAATTTATTTAAAAATAAATATACACACATGTAAAATCTTAATTGTAGAAAAGGATCCACGTCTCCATAATTAAACAAGATTCATTAGTCACTATAAAGTGATTTACAACAACTCATGGGTCAATTCTAATTTAATAAGAACTACAAACCAGATAATGTTTTATACTGAATTATCAAACAGATCTAAATCAACCTATAAATTTTTAACAGAATAAATAATTTTTAAGTAATCAAACTATTTCGCCGTAATTTTCTTGGAACTACGAAAATTTATATATAAATATATAAGGATTTTTTTAAAAAAAATCCGTATATATTTATATATAAATTTTATAATATATATATATATAAAGCAAGATGCCAAAATAGTAGTGCTCTCTAAACCCCCATTCTTCATGAAGATTTGTGTGGTCAGTTGGAATCTTATCGAAATGACGAGATCACCTCTAATGAATTCGATACAATGAACGAGATTAGGGTTATTCTCCTACTGAAGGACCCTCGGCAATAAAAGAAATGCAATTACCTCCTTATCTGCTTGGGAAAGAGAGAGAGGGCTGACATGCGGGGGTAATTAACCTTGTGACGTGGACTAATAATACTATTGGAAATTCCATATGGAGCCGTCATTAGGATTATTTTCTAGTCAAGAAACTCTGTTTATTTACTATTTAAAGTTAGTTTTTCCAATTAAAACAAAGAGTAAAAAAACAAACACAAAATTAGCATACCTAAGATCCGATGAATTAGAGAAGAAAAAAAAAAAACAAAACAAATTTATACTTCTATTACAGTATACATTATGCTATTTTTACGATTAATTGTACGTAAATTATAAATTACCGCAGAATTGCCTTTTAATTAATATTCAACTTTTTATTAAAATCAATTATAATGAATTCGAAGTTGTCTTTCTTACCCCCACCCCCTCCACATTAGCAGCAACAAAGATTACTTGGGCAGCTCATTTTGTTATCAAGCTGTACAATTTTTGTAAATATATCTTTTTGATTTATTTAGAAATTGTCAAAAAAAAAAAAAAAAAAAAAAAGAAATCCTATTTTTCGGACTGCGTCGGCTTGTTGACATGGTCTTGCCCATTTCTTCGGTTGGCATTATCGTAACAACCGTATCTAGGCAACCGTTGCTAGTATCTTAGCAACGCTCTTTACTCAGACGTGCCTAAGATTATTCACACAGGCTTTTCTTTTTTTCTGCATTAAAATCTCGTAGCTTCAGCCTCTTCCCCACTTCAGCCATTAATTTTTTCTTTCTTTCTTTTTTTTTTTTAGTAAATAATTAACTTTTGGAAGTAATAGCCGTTGAAGAAAGTCCACTTGCACTCCGTATGGCGTCGATATGGGGTCAGGATGGGGAGAAGATAATTCATTTCTCTTTCTAAAGAGAGAGAGATGCGGCATTCCATTTCTTCCGTGCCCCCGTGATGGGACTTTTGGCACAGAGCCAAATAAGGCTTTAGGGTACGTGACCAGCATCTCCGGGACATTCCATTGAAGCGGAGGAGGGAGAAAGGAATGCTTCGCTTCTAGAGATCAATGTATGGGAAGGAAGATGGAAAAGGAGAAATCATTTTCCTCCAAACGAAATTATAGTTGAGCTTCCTCTACTGATTTCCAATCTTTCTATTTTTTTTTATTCTTCTGCGAAATGCAACAATTGTATCTTATTATATTTTTTTAATTTTTTTTATCCATTTTAATAATTCTCAAGAAAAAAAAAAAAAATCAGTTTTTTTTTTTAATATTTTCTTTTTTAAGGAAATATTATATATGGCAAAAAAATTCTTTAAGCTTTTAAAGAAAGAAGAAACTATAGTAGAGAGTTTTGTTACTCACACAATTTCTAAAATGTTACAATCGGATATAATGAAGAAGTTAGCTCTACAATAGTAAGATTAACAATGACAAATCATTACTGCCAATTAACTTTATTTCCAAAAGATAGATGAAATCAATAATAAATTGATTTTCTAATAAAAATACTCATTAAATACAACTGTATTATAATGCTCGTCTTTCTTCATTAGTAAAGCAAATTATTAGAACTATAACGATTAATGAAAACTTTGCAATGAAAAGAAAAACACTTGAATTAGATACTGTATTCTTTGTTTCATATCTTCGTGACAAACACACGTATGTATTAACAACAAATATATTCTTAAATAGCACCAAACTTAAATCATCTTCACGGCAATATTTCGTCCTGTTTCAAGGACTTTGTCTAGCCTTTTTTTTACAAAACGTTAAGGAAAAGAGAATTACATCTCCCTAACCTAAATTCTATATAATACAACAATTCAAGAATTTTAAAAAATTAAAACAAAAGAAACGTGAATTGAAACACGTTCAATTAATGAAATCAAATCCTATTGTTTAAAAAATTCTCTTAAAATTCAAGATTTTAATATTTTAACTTCCCAATGTCTTTTAAATTTTATCTAAACTTTCCAAAGTCTTTAATTGAAATTTTCAGTCTTTATTAATTTTGAAAAGTCTTATTAAAATCGTCAAAATTTCACCAGATTCCTAAGTTGAAACTCTTCTCTTTGACTTTCGCTGAGATGTTAAAATTCTTCTTTTCTCCCTTTCTTCCTCCATCTTTGCAAGAGCGAAGATAATAAACCTTTTCCATACCTACAATCGTAAATCATCTTCTTAGAAGAAGAGTTTCAACTTAGGAATCTGGTGAAATTTTGACGATTTTAATAAGACTTTTCAAAATTAATAAAGACTGAAAATTTAAATTAAAGACTTTGGAAAGTTTAGATAAAATTTAAAAGACATTGGGAAGTTAAAATATTAAAATCTTGAATTTTAAGAGAATTTTTTAAACAATAGGATTTGATTTCATTAATTGAACGTGTTTCAATTCACGTTTCTTTTGTTTTAATTTTTTAAAATTCTTGAATTGTTGTATTATATAGAATTTAGGTTAGGGAGATGTAATTCTCTTTTCCTTAACGTTTTGTAAAAAAAAGGCTAGACAAAGTCCTTGAAACAGGACGAAATATTGCCGTGAAGATGATTTAAGTTTGGTGCTATTTAAGAATATATTTGTTGTTAATTTTTATGGTATTTATAAGAAGATGTAATTTACACGTATGTATTAATATTATTTCTCTAAACAACTGTCTTGTTCATCAGTTTCTCCATATTGAAATTCAAAGATAATTAAAGCTAATTCATCAGCCAGGTTAAATTTATCGAAATTAAGACTGTACAAGTTTGATGTAATTTCCTCAGTCAACCAAAAATAAAAAAATAAAAACATCGATGCCAGCTCTCAACATTAAATAAAGAAACCAAGAGAGCCAAAAGTTTCCATAAAAGAATAAGACCTTAAACAAAAATACCTTATAACTAAAAGCTGAGATAAATCTTTGGACATTGTTTTTATATTAAAACAGTGATGTTTTAAAAAGCATACCTCAACTTCTGTAAGGAGATAAAGCAAGAAGAAAAGAGAGAACACAGAATAATCAGTAAGAATTTGTGAAGGGAAGAGTATTAAGATATAAATAAAAACATTATTTTGATAATTAAACACAAAACGAAGGGTAAATATGAATGAGGAATAAGACAGTAAAAAAGAGAAAATGAAAGAGAAAAAACACTGGCAAGGATAACACTACATTAAAAGAAATGCTACTATTACATAAAAAGATAGAGGATTTATTAAAAAAAATATTAAGAGCGCAATGAAAATCATGTAAAGTTTCTAAATACGTACAACGCCTGTTGATGTCGTAACAGAACATCTGACGAATAAATAATTACAAATGATTTTCAACAATCAATATATCTGAAAGGCATTAAATAAATTCTCAATAAAAAGCATTACTTCATTTTTTGACATTATTATAAATTTAACAGAATCTCCTGATCTCCGGGGCTTTTTTTTTTTTTTTGGTTGGATAGTTGGAGCTTCGTTAAAAATTTAATGTTGGATGGAGTCGCCACTCAGGAAAGGTTGGGAATCATTCGTTTAGAATGGCTCGAGCTATAAAAAGCAACGGTGTATAACTATAAGCATACATAGTTTCTTTATGTAAGACTAAACAAAACGTTAAATCGAACTTTTCATTAACATCGGTTTTCTAAAATCTATTTGTTTTTGCAAAAATGACAGGATTTCCTTGGGATTAAAATATAAAAAGTAAGAAAAATTAATGGTTAAAACTAACTTAATGCAGGGATCAGTACAATTCTTTAGCTGAGTCTTGAATTTCAGCCTGTTCATTTCTTGTGGAAAATATCGGATATTTTGTATCGAAGCCCGGTAAAAGGATGAGTAAAAATAACCTGTCGCCTTCGAAAGTCCACTTCGAAGACATTGGATCGAAGTTCAGTTGGAAAAACAGATCGGATTCTTTGTCTATTGTTTGGAAGAGCGTGAGATTATGTCGCTTTGATAAATAACACTTATGACAGCATTGCCCGAAATAAAAAACAATGCCACCAATCAACTGGAACCATTCGGATATCATTACATTGTTCCTCATCCATTCAATGCTATTAGTATTTCATAACCAATGTTAGTATTAATAATAATTCTAATAAGGCAATTTTGTTCTTTTTTCTGAGTTTTAGTGACTAAGAATCCCAAAAATCTAATTTGATTTCCTACAACCAAGGCATTTCTACATTGTACGGATCTGTGTTTACAACAGTACAAACAATAAAAGTCTACTGATTTCTAGTTCATTCTAGACAGTCCAACTAAAATCTTAACTATCAGATATATTTCAGGATTACTTTAAGGTATTTATCTCTATATAAATCCTTAATATAATGCCTTGAAAATTCCTGCTGACTGATAAATATATAAAACCAGCATTCGGAAAAGTCAAAATGTGTTTAAGGGACACCAAAACATGTTTTTTCGTTATAATCGAATACCGAATAAAAATACACTTTCTTATACAGGATGATAGGTCAGTATTCTAAGAATGAACAGTTGCAAAATGGTAAAGAAAAAGATAGAACAATAGGTATTGTTTCTAATATTTATTACTCAAGTGACAAAGTTGTTACAGTTTGTAATAAATTTTCAAAAATTCCACCGTCAACATCAATGCACTTTCACTTTGCTTCATACCAATTCCCGTGCTTCAGACATTGAAACATTACGGCGGGAGGAAAGAACAATATTGCGCGCCAAATTCAAAATAATACATACTCAAATACCTCCAACTCGGAAATCATTCGGATAAGGATACATGTTCATATATATATTTTCTTAGAAAGACCGATATTGTGACCTGCTAAATTAACCTTAATCCTGGGACACCCTGTACATAAGAACATAAGAACATCAAAAAAGTTAAGTTTTATTTGCCTTGCCCAGATATGGGCTTCGATATCACCTATGCAATATCATCTCAAAGAATCAGACTCATTACTAACTTCAGCAACATTTACTTTGATTTGTCTTACCTTCGTTTAAATTCTCGTAACAGCAACACATTTTTTTTTAAGTCAACATTATTTTAATAGATGAAATAACTGAGTTCATTCATTGACATCCACTGAAGCAGCTGCGGAAACTTACATTCAATTTGATGCATTTACCAGAGAATCATAAGTTCTTCGTTCATTTTCCACTTCAAAGCATTTAATTGTTTCTGAAATAGTTGAATGAATTTCTGATTCACTAATACATAAAAAAAAAAAGGCAAATGTGCCATCTTTTGTTGGTCGAACTTCTTTTTGTATCCACAGATGGTGTCAAATAATTGTAGTTGTTCTAAAGAAAATACTCCAATTACTGTGCAATGTCTTTAACATTATGTCTTAAACATTTTATTACAATAGCTGAGATGATAAAATATTCTGGAATAAAGTAACTTAATAAATGATTTGTCGCTAGTGAAATTCAGTGGGAATTCAATTAAGTAAATATAATAATAATTTAAATAAAACGTTTTTCTTTAATATATGCAAATGTGGAATTTATCTAATCTCATCAATGAAACAGTGCTTGCTCATTAAAAGTTAAAAATGATTGCTCAATTTGAACTATAACAAAACTTAGCATTACAGCCATCAATTATAAGATCTAAAAAGAAGAAACAATAGGTGTAATTAAAAATAGAACACATTTTCTAACTTTTAACAAAATATAACTACGCGAATCAACTACCGATTTCTGTTTCTATTGTTGTTGTAACAAAATTTCCTGCAAAAATTATAATGGTATTAAACTGACAGTTCTCGAATCCAAAATCATCTTTGAGAATATGAGGTTAAAAAAAATATTAAAAACTTTGATATATTACAGAAAGCAGACAGAAGTAATAATATTTTTAAGTAATGGCTTAAAACGGGTTCTTTTATTAATATTAATTTCAATGCATTCAATAGTAACTAATAACAAAATAGGTGTGGACAAGACACATTTGGAATGCCAACTGATTACAAATAATAGATAAATAACAAAACCGAAACTTTTAATCTAAAATGTTTGATAATCACAGTACAGAGATGCCAGATTTCTGACAAAAAAAAAAAAAAAAGTATTTTGTTTTAAAATTGCTTTTTTTATTTTTTTTTTTTTTTTTTCAATTTCCCATTTTTCCTAATTCTTAATACAGTTATCGAAACTGGTCAGATACTTTCCTGCTCGATCTCCAATTTAATTATTATTAAATTGAATCTACTTTTCTTTATTATTACTAAACAAAGTGCAGAGATTAGGGGGAAAAAAAGTAGTTATTTTTTTATTAATTTTAAACGAATCATAAACCACACATTTAGTATTAATTTTACTTGAGTTAATAATAAAATCAGTCTTGAACATTTTATCCTCTTCAAAACTAATAACAATAATTAGATAGAAAGGCCAAAATTACATATCCTCCTCTTCATCTCTTAAGAAAACTTACAGAGAATGAGAACTAAAATTACAGGACTTCAACATTAATAGATTGCAAAAAAAAAAAAAAAAATAATAATAAAACAATTGGTTTTCTAATATGAAAGAGCTATGACAAATGCTTAGTTTCATTTCAGCAACACTGGAGGTATTATAGCGTGTGCTTCGAGTTGAGTGTCCCAACTAAAGCTTTTATTATAATACATAATAGCAAAGGTAAAATTCAATAGAAAGAAAAAAAAGGAGAGCTATTTGTTATCTATATGAAAAAGATAAATGTATGAATTTTATTATTATTATTATTTTGTTTTGCTCGTTTCGATTTTCCGATTATTTCTTTTCAGATAAATAAAAAGGCCTGTACATAATAACTTAAATGTGAGGATGTAAAATATTAATTCACCAGATTAAAAGTATTTCACATTAATTTATCCACCAACTAATGCCTAGACGATTTGTTTTATATCACTAATAGATATTTGCGACTTTGAATGGTATGATGTACAACTGAAGATTTTAATTGAAAAGGATTCGTTAAAAAAGCTTATCATTGCCATATCAACAGTATTACGGTAACAATTATTTACTGAAGGGATAAATTTAGGCATTTTTACTTGTGGTAAAACAAGAAAACTGTCATCATATTTAGCGTTTTGGTATTTGATTAATTACTAATTAACAGTAATAATCAAATATGAGTTGAAGTTGATTTTTCTCATTTTACTTTATTTACATAATAAATATAATAACATTAAATAATGTAATAACATTACATTTCCATAAACATTTTATTAAAAAAAAGTATTCTTGGATTTACAGACAATACTGTCCTCCTAAAACATGAGAAACCAGTGTAACGAAAAGCATCAAAGAAAGCCTTCAGGAAAGGGTTAAAAAACCTTGAGAGGTCTATTTCAGCGCCCAAACAATAACCCCTCCTTTTTCTCTCAGTGAGAATCTTCCAGGACTCCTCTCTCTCTGGACTGATGCATTACCTGGCCATTTCCTGCCTTACCTCTGTCTCTGTTGTCTGTGGCGGCAGCGCTTGGCCAGTCAAGCAATGTCAAGGCTGCCAGGGCACCAGGGTTCACCACCCGCTATCGTAACTACAGCCAAATTATACAGAAACAAGAGCAAAGACTGTAGGAACACACGATACCTACATCTACCGTTACTCTTCGCCAGTGTTAAGAAATCAGGTCTCCATGAAAACCAAATATATGCTTAGTATTCCTTCAAAATCCAAGCTTCCTAATTTCAGAAATTTAAATTCTGACAAAAACTAAAGCAGTAAAAAAAGCTTTAAAACATACTTTCCATTCATTCGTCGACATTAAACCAAAACCTTGCTTTCCTTTTACTGTCATAGCAGAGATTTACAATCAGAAGAAAAAGTTTTATTACAACATTGCTATAAAAATTATAAGACTTTAATATATAAAAAAAAGAACAACTCAACTAAGGTCTTCGAATATAACTGAATACAAATAACAATAATAAAAATAATAAAGAAATAAAATAGCGTTAAGAATAGATTTGTAAGCTGTATTTACCCCATTACACATAAAACAAGATTTGTCGTTTTCTATATCAATTTTTATAATTAGTTTTTGAGGCATTAACGAAGATATATTCGATAATTATAGTAACAGTTAATTACATTTTACGCATAGAAAGAAGTGTATGTATGTTGATCCATATTTCAAAACAAAATTTAAACTTTGAAATAACATATATTATTACATATAACATATATCTGTAATAATATATTTAATAATATACTTGAAAACAATGACTACATCAAATTCTTCATACAACGCTTTCTTAAAAAAGTTACGAAAATAAACTTCAAGAAAGAAGGATTAAAAAGTAGCAAAGTTCGTAATTAATTAATACGGAAATTTCAATGAAACAGGTTTTTTATATACATACATTTAATCTTTGGGAACTTGTTAACGCTCCGCCTTCTGAATCGTTCAAAAATAGATATTAGATTAGCACGAGCGATACAAAGCACTTGCTGACTGGATTGCTATCCATCAACTTCAAGCTACTCCAACATAGATGCAAACGCCAAGGATTAAAAATTACATTAGACCGAACATTCCTATTGAAGAATTTGTAAAATTTAGCACCCCTCCCCACCACTTCAGAAATCACTAAACATTTAAATATGAAAGAATTAACGATTATACTATTCTAAAAAGCATTAACAAATCTATTGAATTAAGTAGGCTTATAAACTAACAAAAAGTTTTGATTTTTAAAAGTTATTGTGTTAACATGTGCATTAAGACATTAACATTTAATCTAATGAGATAACCATTAATAATATTCACAAAATTTAGGAGCTTTAAATGGTAAAGTTCAATAGATTTTAAAAAGAATTTGCAGTTGTAGTTAAATGACAAAACAAGAAAACTAGATAAGTAAAATAAAATGTGAGACCAAGTTGTTTACTAAATGACATCCTAGTACAGCTGTTTCACGCTACTATGGCGATCATCAGCTAGTCATCAGTACACAACCAGGTCTCGGTACTCGGGCCTATATGAGAAAACATCGGAATCAATGTGGAACCCGAAAAGCTAAAACAACCAATAAAAAACTCGCCAAAAGGTTTAATTGTGAGAAATCCCATGTGCACGCGGCCGCTATGATTTCTTTTTTTTTTTTTTTTTGAGAAATTTATTTACGAACCTCTGGATTAGACCATTGAGCAAAATTCTCATTACAAAAACTAAAATTAAAGCACCAAGAATTGAATAACAAATAATTATGATGAATGGGTGAATAAGAGCTAATTTTTTTTTTTTTTTTTTTTTCAAGCACTTTTTGATCAATTTTCAAATTGCCAATAATTGTAGACCTACAATTAAACTAAGACAACAATAACTCAACTAAAAATACAATTTAAAGCCTTTTTTTCAGACGAACAAGATTGAGACGCAATATCTGCAATCGCAAGTATTATTCGAATTTGTATAAAAATACAAATATTGACCTATTTTTATCCTATTTGAATTGCGATAGGCTTTTCCGTCAAAGTTTAATTCCCTTAAAACAGATAATTTAGTTTCGGTCTGATAAATAACTATAGATAACCAATTATTTACGATGTCATTTCCACGTAATCTCGGAAAAAAAAAAAAGCGCCATATTGAAAGCTGAATACCTAACTTATTTCTAGAATAACGTTGCTAAGCAAGAATTTGTTACACAAGAAAATGCTGTCACAGCGAAAATTTCATCGTCAAGAAAATTCTACTAATCCCGGCCAACTTCCTTAGTAAGTCATTAGAACGAAACATAATAATACCCCTCATGAATCTGAAATAGGATTTTTATTAACTTTTAAAAAATCACCTAAAAATAAAGTGTTAAAACTAAATTTGACTGTCTTTGAGTGTTGTTCCATCAAACACTTAAACCTATGATGAACTGTTGTCATCTTTCCCATTCTTATATTAAGTATATTCTTTGCTAGTCGTTACAGGAATCATTCTAATAAATGAAGATGAATTTTGCCTCGTTTCCTCCAATTGTAACTCGATCGTCCAACAGTTCCTACGCAAGCCAGTTTTGTTTTTCCCTTCGCTGTCATTAATTATGAAAATGGAGGTTTCGCTTTGTAGGTCTCTCCTCTCTCATTTTTTTTTCCCGCCCATTTTATCAGTTAGAAACTCAGACATTGTATCCTCTCCCTCCCTTGAATGAGATAATGAGAATGACTCATCTGAACCAACAAGTGCATCTCATCATACGATCCGGGTGTGAAGTAGTTATATGAAAAAACAATACCAACAATGACATCCGCACAGGTGGCGAAATCGCTATTGTTGATGAAGAAAAATCCCATTCACATAAAACCAATCTGTACTTGTCAAATTCGACATAATCACACGACAAGAATCAAAACAAATATTAGCTTTAGCAAAACGAAAACAGGATTTCTACATTTTAAATCTGCTCCCGAATAAGGAGGACGACTTCAAGTAGGCGGAGCTAAGCTGACGTCATCTTAATGATAGTATCTCATTAATACTTCTTGTTTTTGAGAGATATCAAGATGGAACGAAAATAAGTTTTCTATTGTTACAGCTAAGGTGTGAATGACTTTAACCACATTATTAGAATTATTCAATGGAATATTATTATTAAAATTCATAATCAAAATTTTTCACTTTCCCCTCAAAAAACAAATGTAAAATAAATAAATAAATAAATAAATAAAACATTAAAAGAACCACAAAACGCAATAAACAATTACATTCATAATAATTTCGATCCACTTAAAATAAAATAAAATAATAATAAAAAAAAATTAAATATCTTAGTCCATTTTCAGTGAGTCGATTGTAGTCTGCTATTAGATCTCAAAATTGGCCAGTAGAGGACAGCAATAACAATTTTTGCGTTTCTTCGACAAGTAAGTGATATTAAGTTTCTGATAGTTGATTATTATTCTTCAGTCAATCGAATTTGTTTTTAAGGTTTCTATTATCATCCTATCAGAGGGTAGTGAATTACGTTTTAGTTATTTTTCTTTTCATAAGATCTTTTAAACAACGGATAAAATGCTGATCCAATTTCGGGGTGAGGAATGATGGGATAGGAATGTTAAAAAACTGTTGTATACGAATAATAATAATAATAATAATAATAATAATAATAATAACAACAACAATGGAACATGATATTGCAGTGCCTGTCAGCAAGAACATGCAGAAAACTCACGCAGACAAGATAAGTAAATACACTGATCTAGCACACGAGCTCCAGAAGCAGTGGAGGCAGGATCGAGTACGTGTTGTACCCATCGTTCTGTCTGCCACTGGTCTGGTACCTCACACATTGCACCACAGTCTCAGCATACTAGGACTTCACAAAAACACTTATGCACAACTGCAGAAGGCTGTGATACTCAATACAACACGCATAGTTAGGAAATTTATGGACACAACCACACATCCCTAACTATTCTTCTGGCGCAGCTTAGCCGCAGCTGCTTTTGCGCCATTAAACACCAACCAACCAACCAACCAACTATTCTTCCACATTTTTTTTCTTTTTTACGGTTGGCAATATGTGCTTTGGTCCTTGACCCGCCGTATTGTCGTTGCTGGAGAAACCCATGTTTGAAACTTTTACGACATAATAATAATAATAATAATAATACGCATTAGAAAGGAAGACAATAACTACAATATCAAAACAACGTTCTCATTAAGATAGAATACTGAACTGACTACCTAGCAAAAAAAAATAAGTAAATAAAAACTACGAAGACGACAGTCAAACTGGTATCAAAACCGGATATACAGACAAAAGGTTTTTTTTTTCAATGCGAACACCGTTGTCAAAATAAATAAATAAATAAATAAATAAATAAATAAATAAATTTTTTTTTAACTTTTTTTGTAATTAATTTTCACATTGAAATTATTTTCATTACTCCATCAGTGGCAATAGGAAAAAAAAAATTCAAAACAAGAGAAAACATAATTTGATGCTATTAGAGGCTTAAATTCATTAACAGTAATGATCTCTTATTAAAATATAATTTAATCCATTTTTTTTTAAGAGACAGTAATAACCATTTCATTTGATTCTTTAGGTATCGAATAAGCCTCTTCCAAAAGGCTCCTATATTTTCTACTTGGTCTCTAGACTGTGACATGACACAATTATGAAAGCCATGTTGTTGATCAACAAAGCGATGGCTGCGGAAGAAAAGGGATGATGACAATGAAGGCAACGGATGCACAGCATGCCACCAAAACAACACTCCGTCTCATTAAGCATAATTAGCTTTTCGATAAATGAATCAACTGTTTCATGTCTCCAAAGTAATTCAATTCGATTATTTTTTTTTTCAAAACTAACAAATGTGATCCCTAAAACTATCATCCCTCAAATATTATTTTATCAAAATCAAAGGACCAGTAAAAAAATTAAAAAGTAATATTTGTTGGGTTTCTGAAAATAATGAGAAATACTGTAAAATAAACTATTTAAGATCCCATTCTACAAATGCAAACTGGATTGTGGCAAAAGAAAGAAATATTTCTAATTTTAATGTTGAAATGATAAGGTTTTCCTTTTTTTTTTCTTTTTTAAAGCTGTAGCACTCAACTCAATTATAAAAATAGTTATGAGAATATTTTCTTTAATGTTCTATCATGAAAGTCGTTTGTAAAATATTCATTTAAAAAAGAAAACTTTTAAATACGTTTCATTGAAATTTTTCTTTAATTTTCTTTGTTTTCTTTTATAGATACACAAAGATCAAAAAAAAAAAAAAACTTAAATAATTATTAAAACTAATAACCTGAAATGTTAAAAAGAAATAGATGAGAAATTATAGCAATCTAGCAGTAAATAAAAAAAGAACATATGGACACACAAACTGTTAGTTTGAAATCAATGAAGTTAAGTTGTTTACAGATTTCTTTAAAATATTATTTTTTGATGATAAAGAGCGAAAAATACACATACGAAATAAAAGTTTTCCGTAAGTATAAATGCTTCTTTTTTTTTTTTTAACTCTCAACACGGAACCAGTGTTGGCCAAGTACGGACTGTCTTTTCCAATTATATTTGCGTGACTGAAGAAGCTACTTTCGTAGTCAAAGGTTTTGTGAAGCCCACGGCCTAGGGATGACCCCCTCTCATGACTACAACATTCCATCGTGATGAAATCATTTGCAACACCCCCTACAAGTCAAAGGGCAAAAAGAATTCAGGTGCATCTCTACAGTGATATTCGTAATCAGCTCATTGCACTCTATGGCGGAAAGAAGACACTCAACAATAGACACTGGCCTATTTGAACAGGAAGTCATTAGTTTAACAATAGGCATTTTCTTAACAACGATCCGCTCGTTTATGTTACTGATACCAGCTACCCAAACTATTCGAGTTATTTCAGATGTTACTACACACTGAGAGGAAGGAAAAAAAAAACTGGGTTGTTTATACTGTTAATGCTTAATAAATAAATAGGAAGCTGCTATAAATATGCCTGATTCCATATAACAAAAAGTTAATTAGTTTTCATACAACTGTCTTAATCATCAGACAGAATAATATTATTGAACAACAATACATTACAGCCATACGAATTATACTGCAGATGTTACGGACGATTGGATGGGGGAATCTTCAGCTAATTATTTATAAGTAAGATTTATTTCTTCTTGGTTTTTTTTTTTTTTTCAATTTAAAAAAACAAAATTTTAAAAATAATTTCTCGAGACTGAAGAAACATTCTGTCCCATTTTCGTAACATGTGTCGTTCTGATAAGAATCTAAGCTTCGGGCATCCAACTTAATAGGAAGTAGAAGAAACAGTTTAACTGAATGAGATTAAAGATTATATAACCTATTGATAGATTGTTAATGCAAAATAAATCGACAACAGATACTGGCATAGTGAATAAGAAATCATATGATTACAGCAACCACAAAAATTACAAGATGATTTCTTCGTGGGAAAACTTGTCATCACAACATGAAGCTATTTCCATGTACTCCAAATTTTCTTCATCTGCACGAAAGATCCTTTTACAACTTGTGCTCGAAAAAGAATTAACATTATTCACCTCACGTGAATGGACAATTTCTGAATGTTGTCTAATATTCTTTCCGAAGTGTAACGACGATGACCTACTGAAGATACCAAGAAAAATCCTCGAAACATTGTGGCTTTCAAAATACCGTACAGTAAATTACTCTACTGAAATAGAAAGTTTAGAAGCTTCAACCTTTGGCAGGAAGTATTGTCTTAGAAATGTCTAAAAGTAATACTAAACAAAATTATTATTATTATTTTGTTAACACGGAACTTCCATTTGAAGAATGACAGAAATTCATTAAAAAAAATTGTATAATCAATATTTTATATATAATAAATTATAATCAAGGCTTAAAGCAGTCTTTTTTTTTTTTTTTTTTTGATTATAGACTAATGTAAATCCTAGTAGTCCTTCGTTTATTTTCCTAAGGAAATGAAAATAAATTTTCTCGAAAATTCTATATTTATATTTTTAAGGCTTTGCATAGGGAGTGAGCTCATTTGATGGATGTTCATGTCGTACATCTGCCAAAACTAATACATCAATTTTATTGGTTTATTTTAGGACCCGCTTTATTTTCAAGGGATTTAGGTGACATTTTATGTATTCTTTTTGTTAGAGGGTTTATTCTGTATGCATTTCTTGTCATATACAACTAACTGATGTATACAAATATCGTATTTAAAAGTTTTACTGAACTTCTACTATGGCTTACAGAGTTTGCATCTTTCAAACTTCATCTTCGTAAATGTTAATCTCGAACGGTAAAAAAATTAGGGACAATCTTTTTTATCGACATTTTTATATTTTCTACAATCTTAATAAATCCTTCAAAATGCAATACAAAGCAACGTAAGACACTAGGAAAAATCTTCCCAGATATAAGGTTTTTATTACATCTCCTATTCATTATTAAATTGATGTACTGAAAGAGAAAGTTAATCCATCGTTTTATTAAATCACGAAATATCTCAAAGGTATTAAATATTTATGTATTTGACAAAAAAATAAACGTACTGAAAAGGAGGTGCCATTAACAGCGGGCTTTTTTTTGTGTGTGTGTTTTGTTTTTTTGTCAAAGATCATATATAGAAAAGGTTACTTCTTTTTTTTTTCAATGCTTTCTTCTCAATATTTTGAAGTGTTAACATGTGAACAATGAAAACTGAAACTAACAAACAATTCTTAAACAGCTTAAAACAGGCATTCAGCTAGTTTCTTTCCATACTCTGCTATGATAATAAAAAAAAAAAACCTTCTTGACAGACTATTAAGAGTATCAGGCTGAGTTCATTTCAAAAGAATTCCGATATGACATTTGAAAAGAACTCTCTTTCTCCCCTTTGGCCTGTGACATAATAAGAGAGAGAGAGGAAAGACTCCCCTTGAGAAACCAGCGATGGCAATATCGATGATAAGTTTCTTTTAGTCGTGAATTTACGAGGGACCAAAGCGAGTCCCTTCTGGCGAACCTTGGTTAAAGCGGACATCAACCTATCTCCGAACTAAAACTATTCGCTGCCAAAATCACCTGCAGGACACACACCTGGGAACTTCGGATAATGGCGAGTAAGGAACACTGGAAAACACACAGAATTAGCAGGTCTCGGGGGTTTTATTTACAGAGTTATAAATTATTTTTTTTTCTTATTAATAAAGTTTGATAATAAACGAAAAGATTTGCAAATGATTCATCTGCCGTTAAAGAAACTTGAAAACAATTATGTTGAGCGCTCGTACATCAACAGTATTATTCCCTTCTTTCCTCCTGATTTTTTTTTTTTTTTTAATTGCTTCCTCTAACTGAAACAAACAAAAACTGATATATTTAGGACGGAATTAATGTTTGGAATTTTACCCTTTCATGAGACCGTTGTGTTGAGCTGTAGATGGATTTCAATAACTGGATTGGTGAGCAAACTGTAAATGATAGTCTTATTCATGAGCTTGGACTTTTCTTTTTCTTCTTCTTCTAAGATTTATTCTTTGCAACTATAGGGCGTTCGATCAGAGGAATGTGAAGGCCAAGTAATGTTTCTAAATCTTGAAATTACATGGCTACAAAAACTATCTTTAACAGCATCTTTTGGTAGCTCTAAGAGTTGGAAATCTTTCTGGATTTTATTTTTTTTCCCCTCCATTTGAGAAATAAAATTCAACAATTTTTCAGCGCTTGTTATTTGTAAATATACTCTCTGGTAAATGGCTTTATCTGTGAACAGAAGAAAAACTGAAAACCTTCCATTTGCTTCAGGTTATCATGTACATATCTTTTGCTTTTTCTTTCTGTCCCTTTTACACCCAAATCATAGATAAATAAATAACTTCGTTTAGACAAGTAAAATATCCAACAGTATTTCAAAGATATCACTGATTCTTAGTGGAATGGATGGGAGGTTTCCTAACAAATAGATCGGAAATTATTATTTCAGATGACTGTAATTCTTGTAATGAAATGAAATTCTTTTTTCTATTAAGTTATTTACAGAGAAAGTAGTTATTAGAAATCAACACTGCATTTCAGTTATGGATGAAATTGTTTCAAATTCCACATCGTGTTACTGAAGCTTTCTGGTCTTTGGGATTCACGCGCGTTACATGTTACACGCTACATTCCTCGGATTCTAGTTAACGTTACACGTTAAATCAAGTTTCCACAGGAATGTATAACAGCCGCCTACGTATTATGGTTTAAAGATACGTTGTTTTTTGAACCGAATGAAAATGAGAAGAAAAAAAAATTACCAAGATGTTTATTTAAATTTTGGAACTTTGAAAATAATCAATGACGTAAAGATCACCGCGAAATATTATTTCATTCAGATTGTTACTTAGTCTATTATTAGAATCTTGTTAAAAAGTCAGATAGTAATTGCGTAAAACAATAACTGCAGCCTATCGGAATATACCTTTATTTTTAGGATATCATTCCTTTATAAACAAGCAAATTAATAAGAATTCGATTTTTTTTTTTCAAATTTCTTTTCAACCATTGTAAGATTACGAAATGTGTGGCATACTTTAAGCATAAAGCAGAAGGATACATTACACCATTCTGGTAAAGTGTCTGAAAGGTTTTTTTACACTCAAAAGACAAGTTGTAAATGCAACTTCTGCAAAATGATTATCTTTTCAACAGTTTTTATTTTTATTTTCTTCTGTAGATCTGTTTCCTTATATTGGGGTCTTCGATATATCTACCTTAGAAACAATGATAATAAAACAGAATAATAATAATAAAAAAGGTTATTATTACTTTTTTATTATTATTATGCCTAAGTATGGGTAATTACAATTCTTTTTCTTGAAGTAGATCTAACCGCATGTGATTATATATTTTTATTTTCCAGTCGTGCTACTTTTGTTACCAATATCTTTTCTGGAATGTTCGCATCGTCCTTTTTTTTGTTTGTTTCCTACTCCCACGCCTCCAGTAACTGAACATTGCTGTCTGTCAACTTCCAAAACATAGACCCTATTGTTTTCGTGGAGACCCACCTACTGAGATAAAGTCCTCAGTGAATTTTCCCAACGCAAGGTCATCAGAATCAACAACGATGCCAATCACTGAACCGTCGTTCACTCGTGATCGGTTCAAACACTGCAATTCAATTCGCTCGAAAAACGTCCATCAAGTAAACAAACTCCTAAATTGGTAACAGTGAACTCGATATAAGGGAAAAATGAGACTGGCACCGAAATAAATTACGTAGATCCCTAGAATTAAAGCAGAAATAACAAGGACACAGCGAATCTGTTACAATTAAGGTAAAATCCACAGCCGTAGACACAAGGATGTTTACACAAAGTAACTACTACGAACTGGAAATAGGTGAAATGTTTAACCTTTCATAAAATGAACAGTACACATTACAGTTTTCAAGCTTTAATGCACTGAACTCATAAATCGATTTCTGGTGGGGAAGGGGTGTCCAGGGCAGAAGCAAAACTCGGTTGTCAATGAGGTTTTCGAGATACAAACACACACGTAAAAGTTAACAGTAAATAATTACTATATTAAATTATGAAATGATTTTTTACACTATTTATACGTAGTTTATGCATAATTTCTTCTAAAGCACTTAGTAGCACAAGCGTACAGCAAACTGAAGATTTTTTTTTTTAACGGGTTTCACAAAAACCTGACCTGATCAACTTTTCATCAGAGTGGTTTCCATACGTAGTACTGATGTAACAACGGCCTACTGGGCTTCGCTCGTTGATTTTAATGGTCAGTCAGCATCTGGCGTTAACCAAATCATTTTAATTTTAAATAAATACTATGCCACCATTTGAGGCAATGCACAAAGTAAAATAGCCTTTCAAATTATTTTCATTCTCTCAGTTTCCACGTCTACTTCTACAAATAAATAAAAAAATAAAATTTCAGCTAAAATCAATCCTGGTAATCGATTATTTTCCTTTGCAGGACTGTGTCCATTGTTCAAAACCTATCTGCCAAATTCGGTATCTATGAAATCGAAAGCTTCCAGTTGTCATATCGACCTTTATTATTATTATTATTATTATTATTAATTTTTAATAATTAATAGTACATTATTTTAAATCAGTTTTAGAAAATTATTTCTCTATGATAAACTTAAAGACTTAAGCAAACAAGAAAAGAATTTCTAAATGAATTAAATTTTAAAAATAGGCTTCTTTGACTCTAAATGTGTGTTAAAAACAGTTTATTTCATCTGATTTTCAAATAACTTGAATCTGATAATCTTCATCCATCTCTCATATGAACAAAACAAACCCAAACATTGAAGGAATTAACTTCCCAAAAGAATGAAACAGCGCGTGCTGACCGGTTCCTCGCAACTTTCCCACCACACATTCCAACAATAACGCTGCCTGAAAGGAATTCGAAACAGATTTATAAAAATATGTTTAATAATTCTATGTATAGTGGACGACAAAGACAAGCTCAGGCCATTAGATCTCTTAACAAAACATGATGGATAGTTGTTTATAATATTAACAAACACCGAAATTTCAAATAACTACTCTCTAAGAATTTTAATTAATGCCTCTGATTTATATAAAAAAATATGCTTAAAAAATTAAATTTAACTGGTAATGAAAAACAAAAACAGAAAACGATTAATTATTCTAAATGAAAATCAATTTGAAAGGGTCAGAGTGCCTCTATCATAATAGCAATTAGGATCGACTACTTCCCTTATTCAATTGTTTATTTAATTATTTACTTAACTTTTTTTTCTCATCTTTATTCTTAAAGTAACTAAGTAACTTTTATGACCAATTTTACTTTTATTTTAAACTTATTAAAAAAAAGAAAAAAGAAAAAGAAATATTCTCATAAAAAATATACACAAGTGGCGTAAGAAAGGGGGGGGGGGGGAAGATAGTGTAATAGCATTTCTTCGAATTCAATGTAATTTCAAAAACAGAAAATAATGAATAAAAAAGTTAGTCATCATGAAATGTATTCACTCTAATTGTAATTATTACTATGTAATTATAGTATGTAACTGTAGTAATATATTATTACTGTATAACTATATAGTAAAAAAACACAAACAAAGTATTATAATTTGCACAGTAACCTCCTACCCATCCGTCTTGATCAGACTGTTCAATTTAATCCACGCCCCTAATATTTATTGCATCCTTTCTATGCCAGTGATATCGATAAAAAAATGATACAAAACACTCAAGCAAAAGACAAGAACAATATTTTGCTTAAGTATTTTGTTTCTTTATATTTCTTTATGGTAACTTACATAACTTTTTCAAAAGTTCTACTAACACTGAAAAAAAAAAATACCGATTATGTAATTTGAAGAGAAAGAAAGAGAAAGCAAAAAAAAAATGCCTTGGACATTTAAATTGGGACTCTTGATTTTCAAAGACCGCGTTGCTGCATTCCCAAGGTAATAAAGACTGCCTGCGATAGTTGGTTCACCGACCTCAAGCAAATTCCATGTTATCATTCCATCTCGGACTTTTGATCTACTGCACTTCTTCTCCCCTTTTCTCTGCTTACTTTTTTATTTATTTGTTGTTTTGTTTTTTTTCTTCTCCTATTCTTTTCAAAAGACACAATTCGCTTTTATGGAACCGTTTAATTGATTGTCACGAAAAACATTTTATTCAATTCGTGTTGTTAAAAAGTATTTGTTAACAGAAGGATCTGCTTTTGACACATCAAGGAAGCCGCCAAACCCAGACCGAAACATCTCTTGTTAAATTAATCCATGTCTTTTGTATGATTATTTTGAAGTTATTTTGTATTTAACAATAATATTACACGGTAATTATTATCACTAGCTGTCAAAATTTAATTGCTTTCTCAATTTCTATCCGTTTCTAAGAACATTACGGTATTATAATATTAATAAAATTGCTGACGAATTTACAGAACATAAGCATTTACTGAAAATAATTAATAAACACAAGAATTTGTTTATATGAAAACAATGTTATTTACTATTTATAATCTGTGACTAAATTTGTTTTACTTTTAATTAATTTGTCCGGTTATTATTGTTCTAGAAGATTTCGGCAGACCTAATTCGATATGTTAAATCTAGTCTCACGAGAACAGGGAGTGTGAGGCTGAAGAATGGAAAAGAGAGAGAAATAACTCTCTTCGATATTCCTGAAAATCTACATTTAGGCAATAAATATATTTTATAAATTTTCATTAATTATATATTAAAAATCATTTACCACACTTTCTTCGAATTTCAATTATTTCTGGGCAATTTCAAATAGTTCAAAATCTCGAATTAGGTGTGGATTTTTTATTTCTCTTCATCTTGTAATCCAGAATTAAAATGAAAATGGGTTTTCTTAATTACTTTGATTATGAATTCTACTTTTGAAAAAAGCCATGTGGAAGGCAACGAAAAACCATCGAAAGTTAATAGGAAACCAAGTAGACTGAAGAAGTACGACGGTGAAAGCGGTGAACAGCAGAAATAAACTCTGATTACTAAAATTATAATATTTCTAAAGTTCTATGTAACGATTATTAAGAAGTGAAATATAATTTTAAAAATAAAGTTTATATAGTAGCAATAAAAACAAAATATGATATTAAAGTATATAATGAGATAAAGTTATTTCAATTAACAACTACAATTAATTTATGGAATTTAAATGTTACATTTGTCAAATAATACGTATAATAATATTTTATTGCTTAAACGTTGTTGATGTCTCCATGTTTTTTTTGTTTTGTTTTTTTTCAAATTCTAACGATTTGAACATTTTTTAAATAATGGAAATGGTTTGCAAATGTATTTTGGGAAGTTAAGAAAGTTTTGAATTACAAGCTACGAAATACGTTAGCTGTTCTCGTTGCTTTTATTTCAACAGAATTGAACAATCAGTTTATTTTTTGGCAGTGAATCAAAACAGAAATTGAATAAGATTGCTAAACTATAAAATGCTTATAAAAGAAAAGAAAAAAAAGAAGAAAAAAAAAACTCTTGTTTTCTTATTTAAGAATCAACAACTTCTATTTAATCGTAAGCCACGATTTCCTTTATCTTAATCTTATCATTATCTTAAAAAAAGAAAAAAATAATGGCGGAACCTTTTATGCTTTTTTTACTCGATTGATATATAAAATAGATATAACACTTTCGACCAAACTGAATTCGTCAACTGCAGTCGTAAACATAATTAATTTATTCCTGTCGTTTTATTTTATCAACTCTAAATCTGTCACAGCTTTGGTATATTTGAAAGATACTTTTTTTCTGTTGTAGGCTTTTAAGAATTAAAGATAAAATTGAAATTAAATTTAATTGATTTGAAAGGAAACTGGAATTGAACTTAACTATACGTAACCACTCCGACATAGCCTTGTGGTCTAGGCGGCGGTCCCCCCACGAGACTGATGCGTCGGAACCTGGGTTCGAATCCCGGAGTCAGCATGGATGTTTATTTCCTTTCCTTTCCTGCATCTGCCAACTTTCTCTGAGTTTGAAGCCACTCCATAATGTTTTCCTGGGAAAGCCTTGAAAACCCCTTCAGTATTTGATCAAAATATCTGGCAGCAGGCACAAAATGTATTTTCCAATTCATCTGATCAGTGTGGGAGATTAGATTACATTAAAAAGAATTGAATTAGGAGCCAATACTACATACTAACTAAAAACAATAATTATTGATTACACATGTAGTAAATAGCATTTTATTGTCAAAATTTCAACACACTTAACAAGTATCGTTGATCAGGTATTACATTGGAATGGTAAATATTACAATGCAAATATTACATATTCTATTCGAAAGAGAGCAATAAACGAAGATATCGGTAGCTGCGAGTTGTTTTAAATTATGAGATGGCTTCACAAAGATATCACATGCAAAAAGAATTGGATTACAATTAGCCATAAATAGCAGAAAGCTCTGAAATATCTGAAAACAGTGGCTGATACATACTTCCAGTGATAGACTTCTATTATAATGTGCGCCAATAGGTAAACCATCAGTATCAATCTCTTTATTAATAAACAATCGTGAAATTGAGGTAGCGAAGTAATAATAACAGCTAATATTGATTTTGGATTTAGTTGAGAAATATCAAAATATCAAGATGAAGTGCAAATCCGTCAATGGGAATCGAGCTATTATCCGAGACAGACACACACAACTTCAATTAAATCTGGCTGATGAGTCCTAATGAGGACGAAACAGCTGTCCCAGATTCCCATTTGACGATAACTCAAGGTGTGAATGAAAGCATTTTCTTTATCCATTTTTAAATGATGTTGAAATATTTGCAATATACTGAATATTTGCCAAAACTAACTTTTAATTACAAATTAAAATAAATGGAACTTAACCTTCAACTGTGTTATGTGCGAATTCTTCTGAAGTAAAATGTTATGTAGTATTTATGATCCCTTCATTATTTTGGTAGAGTTAAACTGATCTGTTAGTGTTAAGACATCACAAAGCTATATTTTAAACAAAACTGACATTTCCTTATAAATTTGGATGACCCCTCCGCCTACGTGGGTGCGCTCCGTTTTAATTAGAGGCCAAGGGAGGAAGGAATCTGTGCATTCAAGGGGGTAATGGACGAATAATGAGGGGAGGAATGATGCTAGAAAACAGGGTTGAGATAGTGAGGACGCGGGTAGGTGGGAGTTCATTAAAAAAATTGCAAGAGACTTTCGAAAACTGAAAGGGGAGGCAGGGGGGGGGGGGGCAGAAAAAGCAACTATCGGGGGAATAAGGGACTCCGTTATTGGGTAGAGAGCACGTGCGAGGTTTTTCCCACATTCCATATGGTCAGAGTGGAAAGCAGAAGGCATTCGTTGTATGTGTGTAGTGGGTGGGTCTCTGACAGATGTGGTGCTCATCTGATTGTTGATCAAATGCCCAACTGTCCTGTTCGCCATCACTCTCCACCAAACCGGAAATAAACACGGCCGACGAAAGCCATCGGGCGCCGCCATACTTGGAATACTTGTGTTGACGACACCAGATCACATGATCAGTTTTCTTCAGCAAAGCGGAAGTTCAAGAAATAACATCCGAGGAAAAAAAAAGTGCCTTTACTCCTCCGTGTAAAGTGGCTAAAAGGAATCCTATAATTGACATCTTATTGTAAGACTGTTTATGGATCTGAATTCGAACAAGGACTTAATGTTAATAAAACCTCATACAATGAGAATGAGATCATGGGTTTCTGGACCACATTCTATTTTACAGCTGTTTCACACTTATTGGAGACAGTCAGTTAGGACTAGCTTCTTTAACAGAATTCGAGTTTTTTAATGGATATTACTGGGAGAGACAAAATAAAAAATAAAATAAATACAGAATCTATATGTTTCTAAGAAAATTTGCTATTAAAACCAGGTTTTTTTTTTTTTTTTTTGTTATTTCATTTCTAGAAAGTCCTTTCTTTTAAACTAGGGAAAACTGAAATGAGACAAACAAAACAATGAAAGAAAATAAATTATATTAATGTAATAATGTCCAAAAACGAATTAGCTAATCTAAAGAAACTCATTTCTGGTGTCAACTGTCTCGACAGCTGGGAAACAGATGAAGGGAATCGAACCCAGAACCAGCAATCAGTGGAACCCAAGTCTAAACGCTTTTCTGTCACAGCTGGATGCTTTACATTCTACAAATGAACTTGTTTCTGAGATTTTTTTCCCCCAAATCTGTAGATTTATAATTTATTTATTTTCTTATAAAACCTATTTATTGAATTGCTTAAAAACCTATTTATTGAACAATTAAAATAAATTTAATTTTACTTAAATATTTACTTAAATAAGCATTAATATTGTAAAATTTGTCTAACCAAACTGATTAATTTAAATGAAAATTCCGAAAAAAAAAATTTTGGAATAAAATTTGGAATTTTACTTGTTGCTAAATATAATGTTATAAACCTTCATATTATTACACATTTAAAAATAATGAAGTTTTTCAATATTTAAATTTAAAATATATTAATTATTTTAACACATTATTCAGGCATGAACTTTATTTTGAGATTAAATTATTTAACGTATAATATAAGTAAATTAAATAAATATATAAATATTTATTTTTACTTTTGTAGAAATGCAGTTAATCATTGTAGTAATCTCATTTATGTTCTGCAATATTTGATTGATAACAATCGCAGGAGAAAAAAAATGTGGAAAGCAATTAAGATTGGGGGCATACACACATAAAAACCCTCAAAAGAAAATCATTCTTTCATAAAAACCAAATATATTTTTTTATTACATTGTTCATATTTTTTTTTTTAACTAAGTTACCATTTGGACTCAAGAATTAAAACCTCTTAGGAGCCCATCGTGGAGCCATAATAAATTGCTATTGTTTTGCGCGATAGCTGGCGTTGCTGAGAGCAGTTTGTTTCGTCTGCTGAATCCCACAACCTTTGCACCATACTTTGAATGAATTCTGTGTGAGATGCCCGATGGCAGCACCACTGTTGCTTATATGCATGAGGCACATTCCATCGCGGCCATGTGGGAGCCAGGAGGGACTCGAGTCCTAGGATAAACAACGCAAATACAAAACCACCCATGTTAACCAGCTATCGTACAAAACAAATAGTTTGATTCAACAAGCTCAAGGTTAACCAAGAAGTAACTATTATTAAGGGAAAAGGAGAGAATATTTACATAACGGTTATCGAAGAAGATAAAGCCTATCAAGAGATGAATCACTGCTCTTTCCCATAGTTTTACTTCTTTCTCGTATACTTATTTCAATTATCAAATCCTAAAGGTTAATTCTTACGTGAGATCTAATTCAGCTTGGATCTAAAAGAAGCATTCTGCAAATAAAAGAAAATAAATTAAAAAAAGCCCAAACTGTGATGACGGTTTTTGTATTTATTACTGCAATGTAATACTTACATGGCAAATAATTTATGGGAAACCTCCAATCCATGATCAAGAGATCTACCGACAGAGCAATCTACACAAAAATGATGAATATTACACAACATTTTAACGTTGTACCTATTTTAGCATTAAATCATCCACAAGGAAAATAAAACTTAATGTTACCTTGCTAATAAATAAATCTGTTTATTGGCATCATCATTTGATAAAAGAACGTGGTTTCTGAAGGAGATAGGAAAAAAAAGATCCATTCCTCATTACATAACATAACGGATTAAGAAAGATTAATGAATGTGGGTGGCAGAGAAGCCAAGCACTGCGACCGGAGGTCTATTGTACTATCCCACGGAAATATGGACAGATGGAGAGAAAGACTGAGAAAGTATGGTGGGAGAAGTGCAGGGGAAACGGGAGAACCCCGAGAAAACCTGCCCAGCGCGGATCGTCCACCATCATGAAACACACATGAGAACCGAACCCGGTACTCAGAGGTGAGAGGCCGATGTCATAGCGACAACGCCAACTGCGCGGCCTTCTTAATCCGTTAGTGACCAAGAATAAAGTCTACGAATCCTTTTAATCATTTCTACAATAAGACTTACTGTACATTCTACAGAAAATGTTTTCCAACTAGAAATTAACTTTGTTTACATAACAAATGAATAGAAATTTGCAGCGTCAAATATTCATGTAGTCTTCTTATAGCATCTAGTGATCTGGCGACTTCCTTCTTTTAATCTTTCACTCTAAGAATGACTCATGATAGTAGGATGGGTAGACCCAGAGATACAGACAACAAACAAAAGAGCCCAACTTGAAGGGTTAAGCGATCGCTTTTTTTTTTTTTCCTTCTTTCTTTCTTTTTTTTTTAAAATAAAAAACGTTTTTATTTTAACGTGGGAAAAATAAAAAGATAATTTTTAAGAAAAACAGACCGCTATTTTCACAAGGTAAAAACAAAACACAAGATCACCGTGATGGCTTGAGATTAAGAATTTAATAATAAATTCCGTTTCTTTTAACATCTGAGGAATGTAGCTTACGAACCCTTCAGAACTGTAGCGTTTTGGCTTTCAAGTCATTCCAGTACAGCGCTTTTTCATAATTACTATTATTCGTCAGGTGGAAACATTATGAAAGATGAAGATTCATCTATTGGTGTCCCACTGCTTACTGTTATTCTCAAAAAGATTTTTTTTTTTTTTACAATATTTTATTAAAATCACTGGTAAAAAGGAGTAAATAATATAAATAAATTTTAAAAAAAATGAGTCACATGGTATGAATTTTGAAGATTTATGTATTTATGTACGTATTCGCATACATACGAAAATAATTACATTTATTAAGACTGTTTCGGTAAATAAACATTGTTTTCGTCCACAGTTTTATCGGGTAAGTTACAAGAGAACAAACGGATTCCTGGCCAGAATTTTAGTCTTTTTAAAAGGTTAAAAAAGAAAGCATTATTTATTTTCTTTTCCCTCGGTAAGCCGCAAAAGAAAATGCTGAACTTCAATGCAGTTGAGAACAAGACGACGAAAGAACAGCGGGGAATTCTGGTGTGTGTCATTTCCACTGCTGCTTTTCTTCTACAAATACAAACATTCCCCTTTGAGAGACAGATTTCTTCAGACAAGGAGGGCTTTTAAAACAGAGGAACAAGACAAGGCCAAGTTCGTTATCTCGGGAATTTGGAGTCTAACCAGATAATGTGCTGTTTCTCAAGAGCATTTGAATTCAAAGAATTTATTATAAAAGAAATTTCATTATTACGTGAAAAAGCTTCTTTACATACAAACCCATTTAATACCATTTTTTTTTTTTTTTGCAAAGCAAAATGTAGGTGCTAATTATATATAAATAATTATAAAATAATAAAACAACAATACATTCGAGTACAGATTGACAGAATGAAGCCAGAGGATTGTTGAAGTCTTACATAATTATGTCATTCTATCATTGTCAAATTTTACATATTCAGTCGATAACACTATAAAGTAAATTACTAACAATTAGTTTAATTATTGTGAAAATAACTGTAATAATTTTAGGACTTTTATATTTGAAAGAATTTACTGACAGAACTTTATTTTATTTATTTGGAGGCCGCCATATCTGCAGCTAAACTGATTTCACCTCTAGGACCCCCCGATTTCATTTCGCCGCCGTACTGAATTTTGTGGGAGAGAAAGTTGTACAAATGCAAATGAAAAATAGTTTCTACCCATAAATATTATGTTTAAAAAAAAATCGTTCAGTGATATATTAAGAATATTAGGCTGCAAAGAAAAAAAATGAAGAATGGAAGTGGAGGGGAAAGGAATAAAAACAAAAATAAACAAAACAATCAAAAGTTTCCATAACTAATTTCAGTTAATTACAGTACTATTATTATTAGATTTTGATTCTGAAGCTATCTACAATTAGCAGCTCCATCTAGCGATGTTCTTACAAATTAATGCATAATAGTAATTTATGAAATCCGAATTGAATGCATGAGTAGAAAATAACCATAATTAAGATTCTGTTGAGGTAGCACAAAGAATACACAACCATACTTCAGCTACCAGAGACCTTTTTGCCAAGCAGACAGAAAGGAATTCCAATGAAAGGGAATCCTTTGGCTAGAGTACATCTGTCCTCTTTACGTCATTTAATACTATTACATTCGCAAAGATCTGATGATGACCCACTGGAAGCACCCGAAACAGTACCCCAAACGGAATCCACTTAAAGACACCATTTGGTCACGGTCAAGGCCTGAGCTGCCATTACTCAACTGTCCCAAGGTCGACTGCCGTTTTCACTGTCGTGTCTGACTTCTTTCAGATATACAATTGGAATCTTTTATTATGATATGATAATAGAGCTAATTCAAGGAAAACGGAAGAAGCAGGAGGCCTAATTCTGTTCACAGTTCAAGACTCAAATAAAATCCTGAAATAACACAACCAGACAAATAACTGAAGGCTTTCAATCTTAACGGAGTTCACTTGTGAGTGTGGCAACTGCATGTAATTGCAGTCAAGCTTCAGCTTTCCCATTGGTAGAAGAATAATTCTATAAGACCCAAGCAATAATAATAATAATAATAAAAAAGAAGCCATTTTGACAGAAAAATATATAGAAACGATATTTTTATTTTATTTACTTTTCTTTTCATAATCACAATCAAAGATTCACTATGGATAAACAATTTAAATATAATTATAAATATATTTATATTCACCAGGAATATAAATTCTTAATGAAAACTTACAACAATTAAAGAAATTTTAGTTTTTGAATTTACAGCAAATGGAGGAAATTATAGAACTACACAATGTCAATTATTTTCATGATATAAAAATAATCTAATACTTAATTACATCAATCTCAGATTTGTAGATTTCACAGTACAAAAGAAATATTTTTCATACCAATGAAACTATTAAGTAATTGTTTATTTGGTTTTGTATTCTTATAAAAAGAAATAATAAATTTCTTAACCAGATTGCTTTTCCATTAAAATAATTACTTTTTAACAATTCTGCTGTGGAATCCCTGTAATTAAATTGGAATTTCTTAGTAAATACGCTCTCGACGACATTGGCTTCAGACGAAAGGAGATACGCAAGAGGTTGGTTCTTAAAACTCAGCAGGAGAATGGGATTAAAGGATCTAAGCTCTATTAAAGGATAATGGCAAATCCGCATTTCTTCAAAAGTGCAATGAATAAGCGCCTCTTTAATAACAGTTCCCTTGATAATTGAGGGAAAACTTCAGAATTACTATTTCCCAACTACTGAAAAAAACTTGACACATTCTTAGGAAATACATACATTTTTCGTTCTTCTTTTTTTTTTTTCCACTAATTACTTCCGTTTCCAATAACGAACAAATACTGTAACAATAACATAAATTGATTCTTGTAGTAATCTCCATTTCACAAAACATCGACTCTAATTTCACTTTTATTCAATCACGTACAGAATTAGTTTTGACTTTTCTGGGATTTCCACAGAAATCCCGGAGTTTTTCATATTTCAGTACAAAATCAAGACATTAGATTTGCCAACTGAGAAATCTTCAAAATATCCTGAAATAGAAATACATTCATTTAATCAATAATGATCAAAAATTAGAAAACAATTTATCATGTGGTAAAATTTTATTCATTGAAAATAAAATATCATCGTTCAATACATTAGAAATATGCCAATGTAATACGATTAAATAAGTTGTATATTAAATTAAACAATCAATTAATTGGCGTCGATTATTTAATAACTCAACCTTTTTAATTAAGTATTAATTAATAAATTTCGTAACAATTCCCTTTTTTTCGGAAGACAGGTTAAAGATAAAAAATAATCCCACGTTGCCAATTCAAGACCTTCTAATCGTAAGACGATGACGCTTTTTCTACGGAGGAATAGAACTGACGTGCTTGTAAGCAAAAATTAGTCGAACTGAATCTTTGACTGGAAGCTTTGCTTTTCTTGACCTGACTTTTGACTATTCAGTTTGTATATAGAGCAAGCGTTTAGCCTTAATGTATGTTTAATAAACCAGGTGAACAACGGATAAGGTCACTTTCACTTTCCGGAGATGGGGGAGGCAGGTGCCGGATGGGAGGTGGGGTTCCAATGTGAATTTGTATGTAGGTGGAAACAACATGAATAGCACATTAGACGCCACCAGGTGCTCAACAAGAAATTTGTATCTTCCCGCACCCCACGAAGGAATGGGCACTCCCACACAAACAGATTGGCTTTGCAAATGACGCAAACTGTTGATTTGCATAAAAAGATGAAAGAATGATTGTTTCAATTCCCTATTTAGTAGTCCTTCATTTTCTCTTTGTTCTCAAGTGTTTTTTTATTAGTATTGTTTCAAATAAACGAAGCTTAAGGCTGAAATAACAATAATTCGTATTTCCAAAAGAATAATAATAAAAACGAAGTAGTTCTTGACTTTTTTTAAAAAAATATTTTCCATGTATTAACTCGGCAATTAAACAAGTTCTTCTAACTTACACATATTATTGGTTTCATCCATAATTATACACTCTAATTGCGCCTTAAGTACCCAGAACTAATAACATTATGTCTACATCCTCCAACGTTGGTTCTGAATCACTGTAAGTTAGATTTCATCATCTTTTAAAACCCGTATCCTTTTTAGATGGTTACTATTTACTATCAAAGTAACACTTGTTATTTGCAAGGAAAAATAAATAAGAAACATTTATACCAAAAATGTCATCTCCTTTCTTCCAAATTATTTCAATAGTTACAAATTAAGAATCAATGAGAAATAAAACAGCCTTCGAATCATCTGTTAAAAGAACCGCTTCCGGATTTACAAGCATTATACTAAGGAAGAATACAGTGCTGTTATGAATGGTTAGGTAAATGATACAGTGTATTTGTATCTTCAATTCTTTTATTGATGAATGTAATGATTGGTGTAAGCAAAACAGAGGGTAATAATAATAATAATATTATTATTAATAATGCTTTTTTTATTCTTTATTAAATCGTTATTATTGGAAACTGTTTTCGTTTTCTCTTTCTATTTTAACTTCTGTAACATGTCAGTCTTGTTTAGCATTGCACAAAGTTGTCCAATAAGTTCTGGTAACAAATAACATGAAGCTATGAAGTCACTGAGAAACTGACATACCTGTTGGTTGGAATGATATTTCGAAACACAAACACACTATGTAAGATAATAACTCACATTTTCCAAACATCTATTAAGCAATTTCCGTTTTAACTACTTTACAAAAGTGTGATAAAACGCATTATTACGTTCACTTACAACTAGGTAAATAAGTCCACATATCTCGTTCCTGATTTGATCTGTTGAATTTATTTAAATTTATTTATGTAAATAAATCAGTTGCATTAAAAAAAAACCTGCAAAATATAAAATTATGAAGACACAAAACCTTCAATAACATTTCTGCGTTTTCTACTTGCATTTAAATCGAAAGAGCAACATTAAATGTATGAAGATGATGATGATGATGACAGGCTAACTGTTCAGTAAGACTCAGACAATTAAAACAAAAAATAAGTAATTGTTTGCACGAAAAAGCCGGACACTTCAGATCTCGACTTCGAGTAATGCCTATATGTCTTTCTTTAACCCCCTGCCATATACTAAATGAAAGTCTCTGGAAAGATTTTTGACTTCGCTTAAATTCTCCACTCCAGGCTGTCAATCTTCAAGGTCTCTGAAGGAAGACAGCGGATCAACCAGAATTTCTGTCTACTTATCACCATCCAAAAGTTATTTAAAGTTAAAGTGTCCCACTACAGTCCGATGTGGCCTTTGGGGTCGCGGGAGGTAAGGCTCCCGGCGTTTTAATAAGTTGAGGTCGAGTGGTCAGCCCGACACCCACCCGCCTTTAACTCCCAGGAAAGAAACCCGGTACCCATTGAACAGAGGGCTGGGTAGACCCTAGGACCCGTTTGGAGGAGACTGCAGCGTCGAAAAATATCCGCCCTCTGCCGGGGATCGAACCCGCCACCTCCAACCTGCAGCCTATGCCCTTACCTACTGGCTACCGGGCCTACCTTAACAACAATAATGTTAAATTTATGCATTGCAAATATTCTTCCATTTTTACATTCGTATACAAATTTATATTCTAAGGCTTAATATTAGAAAAAAAAAATCCCTATCAATAAACTGTTGTGAATCTTAAAAAGATTAATAATAATTAATAATTAAATTTAAAGAAGAAATCGTTGATGTATAGAAAGCTTATTTGTTAATAATAATTAGAAATAATAAATACAGAAAATACAGCTCCGACTAAGAGGCGAATATATATATAATCACTTTAATGAAATAAGCAAATGGCGGGAAATCAAGAGATAACGCTGATACTGGTTTTCAAGTTCTATGCAAACTTCAACCAGGAAATGTTTTCGTTTCGACCTTCGAAATCGTCTACTCGAAAATAGACCCTGAGCGAGTGAGTGAGTGAGTGTACAACTGAGCGTTTCTACATTTCCAAAGAGAGTGACTAATTTCCTGACTGCAATCATAAAGGACTGTTAGTGTTAGGAAACTTCCTCGTGTTGAGATATACGCTCTGTCAAAAGATAGGATAAAATGGGACAAACGTTCCATTGTTATTAAAGTAGGAGGTGGTCCACATAGCATGCATTACATTTCGGAATATGCTAATCAAATTATAAAAGTCTTTTTATGATGTTGTTTAAAATCGTAAACGAAAAAAATGTTCTTTCTATAAGCCTTGGGGTCCTTGAAAAACTCGTGTTTTCTTCTTCATATATTTTCTTTTTTTCTTTTAAGAAGCATTTATTTCGATTTCCTTAAAACATTTTCAAGACAGGTTCATCTTGTTTTTTTCTTCAAAGAAAACGTTTCTAAATTTAATAAATTAATCCAAACTACATCCTCTTCACTTTTTTCTTTCATTTCCTTTTATTAGATTTTTTTTTTTTATTTTGTTTCAGTAAAATTATCTGTCGAAGCAAAAGTTAAAAATAGATTAACCATAATCGCATAACGCCAGTACATCGTCCCACATATTTTTTATTATTATTATTACTTCTGTGATATATATATATATGAAAGTAGTTGTGAAGCTAGATTTTTTTGGAATTCGGAACGAGTGATCAAAATGAAGCCTCAAGCACCGTGGGTCTTATCTTCCAACCAAAAAAAAAGCAGGAAATCCAATTTGCTGCGATCAGTAAACAGACTCAGACATTGAAGACAGGCTCAGGAGAAGGTAATTAATTAGTTTTTAATAAAAACAGATCATATCAAATCAATTTACTTCTTTTATTTATTTATAGGAAAATACTAATGTAGTAAAAGAACATGAAAAACTCCGAAAAGTTCCAAATGGCCCACCCCATCTCGATTGTGAACTTCTAAACCAAAATAAAAATTCGTTTTATAAAAAGGTAATTTAATTTAGATTATTTTCAGTTAAGTCTTGCAGAGTAGTTCTGTTTATCTGTTATATGTTGAGGGGAAAAAACCTTTGTGAAAATCATCATATGTCCTTATCTTAACTAAACAGTCTGGAATCTTCTGTACAAAACGAATAATAACCAAATCAAAAAAATCCTTATCAAGAATAACAATATTTTCCGCCATTTCAAACATATTTTTGTTAAAAAAGCACCATCCACCGTACTTTTAACGTTTGAAAGAGAGAAAAAAAAAAAAGATTTTTATCATTCCGTAAAACATGAATAACACATTATGAGAGAAAGTAAATAAAAAAAAAAAAAAAAAAAAAAAAAAAAAAAAATGTTTAACTACACCGATCTGTCATTATGGCGTGACTTGAATGTTTTTCCTCCCTTACTCATGAAACATCTTACCCCACCCCCATCCCGAATCATCACAGTCCATCCATCATTTTCATTAACTCGCCAACATTCAGCCAGGGGCTGGCTCTGTCATCTTCCTCCCTCACTTCCTGCGTTTCTGGGTCATCACAGTTCGACCCACAGATCAAAAGATGGGGGCGTCTGCTTCGGCATTTCTCTTGATAACACATTAATTTTGTCAATAAAAAAAAAAAAATATGATAGTCCCTTCAAGAGATATTTTTATCAGAAAATGTTACTGAAGATAGGAAAGTCACTCAAAACTAAATATTCATCATCGAAAGCAAAGTAGAATTTTATTTCAGTCTCAATTTTTCTGAAGTCAGTGGTGAAAGAAAACAAATTATGAGATTTTTCTGTTTGTTTTCGAAAAGGAAATAATAAATAAATAAAAAATAATGATGTTCACTTTTTTTTTTTAATCATGAATTAAAAAATATACAGTATTTTTTTCCCCCCGTATAAGCATTATCTTCACTTTAACAATTATTTCATTGCTTTTTTTATTTTTGTAAAAAAAAAAAAGCAGCTGTGTAAAGAGGAGAATTTTAATTTAAAAATTAAGCACATTACCAAATTTAACAATAAATAAGCAAAAAAGGAAATGAAATTTCAAGAATGATGTCAGATTTTGCCAATGTAAAACAGCATTACAAGAAAAAAAAAATAATAAATTATAATGGAAAAAAAAACCCAGATACGTCTATCTTACATATTCATTTTCATTAAAGATGATGACTAACAAGATATTGGATATCGTATTAAAACAGGAAAAAAAAAAAATAATAAAAATCATATAAGTCGATTTAATTTTGCAATTAAATAAAATTAAAAAAAAAATGCCTGTGAAAACATTAATCAGTTTTTTTGGCAGAGGAAACTGTAGGGAAGGAAGGTCGATAAGGTATATTTACGGAAATACAAAATGCATCCAACAGACGCCGGAAGCTGGAGGTCCCCAAATACACCTGCCAGACGAAACCCTCACCCCTCAGGATCACCCGCATGCCAGATGCCAGACACATTACGCGGGAAAAATAGAAAACATTACATCAAAACAAATCAATGACAACAGAGTTCAATTAGGGCATCAAATATTCAAAATTGCCAAGTCCAGTTGTATTACTAATGTTTATGAATTTCTGAATCCGATTCAAAATAATTTGCTTAAAGGACTATTTTCAAAATAAAAATGAAGTTTGACTGAACATTTGCTGCTTATTTACCACTTTATTTATTTTTTTCTGTTTAAAAAAACTAAGTAAACTGAAGTAAATAACGTTAAGTAATATCGATTGCTAAGATAGAAAATAAATTTAAGAAACGACATTTCATTTTTTAATAAGGATTAATGTAAATATTTCATTTTTATAGCCTAGAATATGTAATTAAAAGTTATAATAACAAGTGAAACTGAATTACTTCAGTTTTAGTTCAGCATGAAATAAAAAATGTATCGTCTCTCGATTAATGAGAAAGTGTATCTACATATATGTATATACATATATATTAATAAATGTAATTCTTTTTATTGCTTCTAAAGTGTTAATATTTGTAAGATTATCGGAAGATCTTCCCTATTTCAGTGAGAGAAGGAAATTACGATAGACTTAAGAATTTTGGTTGCTTACCTGCTGCCAGCAGTCCTCGAGCGACGAAGCAGCTGAGAAATAGCCGGTATCGAGAACCACTTGAAGCTCCCGGAATATGTTTCCACTCGGTAAGACGTCCATTCTGAGTCGGTGAATCGTAATGTCATGCACCCATCCAGTAACGGACGGCCCTGGGCCGGGCTTTCTCAAAGCCTTAACCGATGGAGTCTCCGCAATATATCAAGTCTCGCATACATGCGATATCGCTGTTTTGTTCAGGCTGCATGGCAAAGCTTCGCACTCACCAATTACGGCCGACAAAACATCAGCCAATCGCATGTACTGTTAGAAATAGCTCCGAAGTCTGGCCAATAGAAGTGAAGCGCCGTTAATGCCTGAATCTCTTCTGCGCAGGTGTTATTATTTTGTAATTATATTATGAATTTTTTTACCTTATTTAAAGAAATAACTTAGAGAAATTTTAATTAAATGATTTCGAATGAAAGCACAATAATAATTATAAGAATAGTATTTGCATTGACGAAAACGCGAAAGCTTTTGTTTTCTATAAGTACCATTTTGTTCTCCGAACCTAACAGTTGCGGTCCCATGGTGTAATGGTTAGCACTCTGGACTTTGAATCCAGCGATCCGAGTTCAAATCTCGGTGGGACCTGCGGATATTTTTGTCACTTTTTTCCACCCCACTTTTTTAACCAGAAGCTTTATTACTTTATTATCATTTATATTTCCTATTTTATTTGTAATTTCAAAATTTTAAGCATTTTTGACATGGAATTTCATAGTAAACTTTTCAACAATCATTCTTAATAAAAATATTCTGCTAAGAAAACATGATTACCATGAATATAAAAACAAAGATTTACAAAAATTATTCTTTAATAAGAACTGACCAACTAACTATACCATTTTATTATTACATCACAAAAATAAGCATTAAAAATGAATTAACAAATTATTATAGTCCAATAATATTTAGAAGGGAATGTATTCTACAATGTACTCAAAATCAAGAAACCAAAAAACCTGAAACTTTTTATGCCGAAGAAACCTCGAGTAAATGTTTTCCACCTTCACTTCCAGAGAAGTGGTTTATTTAAGATCTACAAACCTTCCTTTCACCTTAAAAATATGTTATAAGGTTTTAAAAACTGAATTACAAAATGCAATGAATACAAATTTGTTTTGAAGCATAATTCTGATACCTCCCTTTACCAAGGATCCTAGCGTAGTCAGGGGTTGGGGCAATGGATATGGGCGGCACTGTGGAAGACGGATTCAAAAAATAAGGTTTTGTTTTGTTTTGTTTTTTATTTTTGGAAAAACTGTCTTGTATTTTTTCTTTTGTTGAAAACCGTGGGGCCTTGGAATGGCATTCTGATACCGCAGTTGGGCGCTAAAATCCTAGCTACACCACTGAATAAGAGCAAAACCAAATACATAAAGGCAAAAATTTGATGTGCCTGCCAAACGCCGGCCACAATTGAATTTACTGAGTTTATAACAGGGGAAAAAAAAAAAGCTCATTGATTCGTGAATTTACAGAGGAAAGTTTCATTTTGAATTAAAAAAAAAAAAAAATATAAAAAACTACTGAATCCAGTGCGTCAATTTGAATGTTTAGCGTAATCATATACGCTACTCCTCAACAATAACGGAATAATAATGCGAAGCTTAGAACCCAATGTCGACGTCACTCAATTTTGAGGAATTATATACAGTGCAACTTGGGTAATTCGAAGATTTCTCTTGGTCCCTTGAATTTCTTATTAAATCAATGTTAAAAAATCGTGGATAATTCGAAGTTCAACTTCCTTAATTCGAAGTTTTTTATAAAAAATTTCGAAACATAACGATTTTTCGGCATTTCATCGCTAAGAAATTCGACACGTGACAACTGAAATCCCCTTCCCGCCACCGTTCGACACGTGACGCTTCAGACGCCATTCGAGCTTCCTGCTGTCAGTGTCACCATGTCTTTCAGTAAACCACGCGTGTACAAGAATTTATCGTTCGCTGAAAAGGTCGCCGTCATTCGCGAGGTGGAAAAGGGTGTGAAGAAGAAATGCCAAATCGCCAACGAGTACGGGATAGCGCCGAATTTCGTCGGTACATTGAAGGACAAACCAACGTAAGTGAAGCTGTTTTCCGTTCACTAAACATGCTTGATGATTTTGCTAACCTTAAGCGACTGAATTCTACAAAGCAATCAGACATTGCACAATTTTTTGAAATACTATAATTTTCTGTATTGAATGTAGCTTACGTAATATAAATCTTATTTTGTTTACATACATATAGTGTTTAAGTCTTTCATACCATGATCTTTTCTGAATAAATATTTACTTATTGACAGAATAATCTTTTCAAGCATTCAGTGGACCTGAAATGAAAGTTAAAAGATGTAACTTGCTTAATTCGAAAACTTGGATAATTCGAAGTTTTGTAGTGGTCCCTTCAGCTTCGAATTATCCAAGTTGCACTGTATATATATACAGCAATAACATTTTCAATCGTTAGAAATGACTTTTTATTATTATTATTATAACAAAAAACGTTACTCGAATGAAAATAATTATTTAAAAATTTAGTTTCAGCTATTTCAAAATTGGAAAAAAAAAAATATGAGCACCAGAAATTCTCAACTTTCCAGCTAGAGTAGCGTCATCCTCGGAATGGCTATGCTCCCAATTTACATTTACAATAAAATTTTATTTTGTTTATCAGTTGACAGAAAGGTGATTTCATACAAATTTACTGAATGAAAAGGGTAAAATTTCTTTTCATGTTAAAATACACAAAATTACTGAAATTTTTTGATGGGTAGGTTGAGAAACATTTGAGAAACACTAGTTGACAAATTTGAACCTCAGATTCTTAGAATAAAAAATAATGCTTTAGCGTTCAGATACGTTTATTTTGATTTAAAATAGTTTGTATAAAATCACCTATATGAGACAAATTCTGCTATATAATTAACTAATAACCTTTTGAGAGTATGATTCTACAAAAGATATAATGACCTAGCCCATTCTCCTAATAATTAAGCTTCCCAAAAATGTTTCGTCTTCAAGTGTAAATACTGACTTGGGCTTTTGTATATGAAACTGTTACGCTAAATTCATCTGAAGAATAAAAATAAGAATTCAGTAGTGGAAGTAATAAAAATATATATTATTTACATCCAATTTTCTAAGAACAACAGACTGCAGGCATTAACTTTAAACACTCAAGGGATGTTTGTTTTAAAGCGTTTTAGGATTATAGATTTGTATACATTTGTCAACGTAGTATCTCCCAAAATAAGTGTTTACTGAATAACGAACAAAATATTTAAAGATATTGGGTCGAGAAATTACACAAAGATTTTTGTTTTTTTTTCCCTAATACATCGGAAGCGCAGTGCGTCAAGGAATAAATTACACAATGAAAAAATTCACCAATGATGCGCTTCCGATGTATTGTTCATACTAGCATCAGTAGCGAGACCTTATTTGCAGTGACTTCTCCTGGCTGATGATCGCCAACGAGCGTGAAACATCTTTCCAGGATATCACTTGTTAATAAGTTGGTCTCATCCATTGTTATTTTTTTTTCTATTCACGAGAAAATGTGGTCAATAAATATGGTTGGATGTAGATTTTTGGATCTTATCATTCCCATTATTTTTTAATAAATCAATAGTTTAAGATATAGGAATTATGTCGTGTTAATGTAGATTATGCAGGAGCTTCGTTTGTTTTTTTTTTTCTTCCTATTCCGTCATTATTATTTAATAGTTATTTCAAGAATTCGTTCTCCCGTTACATTTTCTGAGAGATTTTGATGGGAATAGAAAGATAGTCCTTGAATTTCTACTTCACAGTAGATACAGCAATGAAGACATTGCGGGAGGTTTTTAATTAAGACATTATAAAATAATAATCACATTTTTATTTATTTATTTTTCACAAACGCAAGCTGTGAATGTTCGACCCTTTTTGACCAATAATAAGTACCAACAAAATAAGCAAGCTTAAAAATGTGAAGCTTAATATTAAGTCATAGATAAATCAAACACAGTAAAAGGTTTCCTGAACTTAATGCTTAAAATACGATTTCAATGTCTGTTGCATAATTAAAAAACAATTTTGCACTTATTTTTGTGCTTTCAAATTACAACTTATTTGAGAAAACAAATAAAGTCCTTGCTGTTTTATTAATAAACTAGAAGTAAATAAGGCATGAATGAAAGTTAAGCAGGAGGTGCAACTAATTAAAACCATACATAAACTTCAAATCTTTTTGTTTTTACTGAATTCAAGAGTTAGCATCAAAGCATATTAAAAAAAAAAAAAAAAAGTACCATTAATGATTATTCACGTGTCTACTGAAGGCTACGGACTGAACCAATCAACTGAATACAGCGCTACTGTACTTGAGTACATTTTGGAAGCTTTCTGTGGAAGAAATTACATACAGATGCTTGTAGCCACAGGACGGAAGAAATAAAAGCTCTGACATTTCTTTGGCCAATCCAATGGCCTTTAATTTCTGTGGGAAAGAAACCCGGTCCCCATTTGGTAGAGGGCTGCTATGGATAGTCTGGAGGGGCCAAAAAAAAAAAAAAGGAGAACCTGGAAAAAAATCCATGACCTTTGCCAGGAATTAAACCCCATTCCTCCAGCACACAAACTACCCTTATACCAATTGCCCCACCCCCAATAAATGTTTCATTTAAAAAACAAAAAGCAAAGATATCTCTTCTTTCAAAATATTTTATAAATCAGTATTTGCATTCAATTCATCATAGCATTTTATATCAAGAATTAAGTTATTCTTGAAGCAGTACAATACCCATGTTGTTCGTCCATGAACATTAAGCAGCCGAAGCAATATTTGTTTTTTAATGAAAATATATAGCATGTATATAATAATTTTAAAACAGGCCTAAATGATTAAACTGGTTTGGCCATTTGGCATTTTGAATTTCAATGCTTAGAAAATACATCTTTAGTAATTTTTAATGTTATAACATTGGTTTTAACAATTTTAAAGAAAAACCTTTATTTTAATTCAGAATAACTTAATTTAATAAACCAACTTTATGAAATTACTCTAAAAAAATCAGATGAAAGTGGCTACTGATGAGAATTCCTGCTAGTTAATTATGACAAAAATTCGATAATGTTTTTCTCTGACTGCAACCGAATTACCTTCAGAAAACAATCTGGCAATATATGCCAACTTTCTTGTTAAATATCTGCTACCTGAAACATAATGAAACCAAAATCACAGCAATTTCCTAAACATAATTTCCCAATATTAAAGTTATGGCAGTGTAATATATAAAATGGAAGCATAAATACATTTCCACTATGGAAGGCTGAAGTTCTATCTAGTGCAATATCACATTTTTTTTCCCTTTTAATATATTGTTTAATTGGCATAGCAGCATCACAAAACTCTTTTGTTACATTCCGTCCTTTAAAATAAACAAATATTCCATTTTCTATGGAAAGCTGTTGATAATTTATATTGCAGGGTTATTTCGTTTAAAACACTAAATTTCAGCACATTTCGAGATTAAAACTGACATGAAATCCAACTTCAAAGTTAATGATATCTTACACTTCTCATTCTTCAATTTTAAAAATGTTGCTCATTCTGTTAACACTAAAAGAAAAGAAAATCCCACCTTCGACAACTAGCTTTGAAATGTTATCATGGAAAAGCATCTCTAAAATCGAATATTTTCTAAAATAAGTGATTTAAATAATTCATAGGTTACTTTTTTTGATTTCCTCAAATATATGATTTAAAAATGTATATATAATTAAGATCAATAAAAATACCAATATCACTCATGATAACCTAATAAAGCGACACTCATTCAAAAACATCAGTTAAACCTTACTGATCATCCAATAAGCTTAAAACATGGAACTCCGATATCACTTGTTAAGTCAAAGCCTCCTTACAATGATTGAAAATATTACAATTCATAACTAAAAGGATTCTTTTAATATCCAGTCAAAAGCAACAAAATTCATTATACTGCAGTTACCATAACTCATTAATGTTTTTGTTTCTTTTGCCTGGCTTTTTGAGTTCTAAATTCTTTCATTTCCAAGGCATGGCATGGCATACATTATGGATGATTGTGCTCAAACATGCTTAAAATGTAACCAATAAAGAAAATGAAAGAAAGACAACAATAATACCTTACAAAATTTAAAGTTTTAATGCGATCAATTTCTACTAAAAAAAAAAAAAAAAAAAAAAAAAAAAAAAAAAAACACTTGCAGGGGTATTGGCAAAGCGCAGCAAATATAGCCTACTATTTACATTTCAGTTAATAGAAAATTATTTTTCAAATATTGTAAAAATTAATGAAATAATTTGACTTTCTGGTAGTAGAGGTTTTTTTTTTAATCAACAAATACTAATGGTAACAATGCCTATATTAAGTTTTGGACTAAGGAATGACTCTTGGTGCTGACTAGGAATAGGCTGGGCACCTGATGCATACCTTAAAAATGCTGAACACTCAAGAAACAAACAATTTGTAGTGGGAGTGATTCCAGGATTTACTAATCAGCTGTTTCTTGCTCTGCTGACAAGACTATCTCAAAGTGCTTACCTTTTTAAAAGGAAATTCTGTATATTACACAACTTACAATATTCACTTTTTTTTTTTTTTTAAAGAAAACATCAGAATATCATACTTATCTGCTTTACTCCGAAAGTAAGTGTCTGTTACTTTTTCAACAGTAATTTATTCATGCTTTATATATCAAAATGCCAGCATTAAACATGTTCTTACTTAAAGAAAAATTATGTTACAAAAAGAATGACAAAATACAAATCAATATTCTATTTAATTAGATTTATTTTCAGATACATTGCATTTTTTTTTTTTTTCTTCATTATTTCAAGAAAATGACTGATTGCATTCGAAAAATCATTGTTCTGTAAATCTAATGAAAACTGTTCAGACCTCCAAGTCAGAACTTATGGAAATTGGGAAAGTGGACTGGTCCTAGTTTGCAATTACATTTTTTTTTTTTTCAAACTGTTACTTTGCTTTAAGTCCACACATACCTACAAAAGAAAACCTTAACCCCCAAAGTCTTCTTAAAAATTCTTATAGTTGTTTATCTGACAACTATAAATTATTATTATTAATATCATTTTAGGAATATTTTAACCAAATTGGGAATTTTGTTCAGTTGAATTACAATAACAAAGTAGAAACAATAAACAAAAGCAATTACACAATATAAATTCCTCTATGAACAATTAAACAAACAAAACAAGCTAACATATGAAATAATAATGAAATGAATGATGCAATTGAACAGTTAAGCAAAATAACACCAGTACACTCACTTAATGGCAATTATATCAACAGTAGTACAATTCCTAGAAATGTTAAAGCCATGGAAAAGCATTTTAGTTTAAAGTCAACCTCTTTGTTTTATTATTTATATATTATTCCTTCACTCTAAGGGAAGTTATTTGCATCCATTCAGAAATGGATTCCTTCTCTTTGCTCTTGAATTCTCTACCATATGACAGGACCAAAGCACAATCATCAGATTTTCCCCCACAATTGTTTTGCTTTAAAGCCATAACAGTTACTGTTGCAATTTAATCAGTGCTTGCTCTAAAGTATTAAATGATTTAAAAACCACTTTGTAAAGTAAGTTACAAAGAAAAAAATATTAATAAAAAATATACAAAGCTATCATCTTAACAAAAACAATCTTTCAATATTTAAAACAAAACAAAAACAAAACAAAACATAATTAAATGTAATTTGGTTCTTCTAAAATTTGAAATTGAAACTTTATAATTTTATAATAAAAAAAAATAATAATATAGAAATAATAACCTTAATATACTGATATATTCGTTTCTGCATTATATTTCTATATAAAATGAAAGTAATATGGCATATAAAGTTTATATAAATGGGATTACAAATAATTGGTGCGTAGCTTCACTTGTCAGTTCTCATTTTCAAATTATTTTGTTTCCTAGTTATTATACAATTTTATTATACAGAACTCAAATTACAATAGAACCATCATAAATATTTTCCCCAAAGAAACACCTGCAAAAGAGAAGAAAGAAAATTAAATAATTAAATAATTAAAACTGAAAAAGTAATTTAAATAAATTAACTACACAAATACAAAGAAAACTTTAAACATGATTTTTCTTGCATGGAATTAATAGCAATGGAATAATAGAACCCAATAAAAAATTAATTTGTACTGTTTTCGTAAGCAAATTGTATGTTGCCCACTTGAATTATTTTTATTTTTTCATTGTAGTATGAATGATTTGACTTTTTAAAGCTTTACATTTGAAGCAACAAATATGTTAGTTAATAACGTTTGAGAACAATTAGCAAAAAACAGCATTTCGAAGATTTTTATTTCCAATATCTTCAATCTTTGGATGTTACTTACCTAACTACATTATGTGTTTTTGCATGTTTGTATTTGTGGTGCGAGTGAAACAAAATCCATGGAGGAACTGAAGTTCAACCAACTACGGAAATGTTTGAAAAACTTACCAGCAAAGATTGAGTGCAAATAAGAGACACTACAACCGCCTCATTAAGCCTTCAATACGTTGGTTAATTGGGTTTCATAACAAAATACTGGTTTGTCACTTAATTGAGTTTCATGATGGCAATGCCACTAAAGAAAGGTAAAGCAAAAACATTTGCTGGCTACAAAATTAAGCTATAGTGAGATCAAAAATATATATATATATATATATATATATATATATAAAGAAGAATAAATTACTTCAGAGCAAATAAATCCAGTTAAAAGCATAAACTTAAAAGGCTGTTATACAACAAATGCAGTCAGAAAATACAAGGAGGAAAAAAACAAAACAAAAAACAAAATAATAAAGGATAACAAAACAACAGAGCAAATGACAAAATACTTAAAAGTAAAAAGCATAATGTAAAAAAAGAACTGCAGAAAATCAAATAAAAAAATAACCAGAAAAAGAACAAGTAACAAATGTGGCAAGGTCAGAGATAAATAAAAAGCAGATGAGGTATGCGCTGAATAGTGCCAGAGCAGTTTAATAAATAATCTCAGGATGCTGAAATAATTAGACAACAATGATTCTGTTGAAATATGACAGAAATCCAAATACAGATACAACACAAATACAGGATTATCTACATTCTGTATATAGTGCAATGATAAATTAAAATTATGTTTAGAAAGAGCAAGGAATGAATCCTACAAATGTAAAAGTAGCATTTCCAGGACTCATTTCTTGTTCTTTCCAAATTTATGATTTTGAATCTCCTCAAACTTGCAAAGCAGAGCAGAAGAAACAAAAAGTGATATTATTTTGTTTGGGCAAAATAAGCTCAGCTATTGAGTTATGCATTTACAAGTAATTATAATATTGAGCAATAAGAAACTATAATTTCTACAATGGAACACCACCACCAAAACTTTATTCTGCTGTATTGATATTTCTAAAATTTTCAATTAATTTTCTATTATTAAGTGGCAATGGAAAAAAATAACAAAAACATAAAATTTATCAAATCTTACTCCTCAATACATGCCCATTTCTAATGAACATCACTGCATATTATCCATGAACAATACACTCAAGTTATCAAAATAATAAAAAAAAGTAATTATATTCTTCTCAATATCAACTGAGAAGTAAGTAAGTAATAATACTGTAAAAAAATAAATAAAAGATAACTCACTCAAAATTCATAAATTAACCTTAATTTCCAATAATATCAAAGCAAATTATATAGACAATTATATTAATGATAAATAAAGAATACAAAATTGGAAGTCGAAATTTATTAAAACTTTTGAAAAAAAAAGTTTTAATAAAATAGAAGCTTGTAAAATAAATTTTGCAAAATAACTAAATATTTTTTATTTTTTTTTGTCTTTAAAAAAAAAAAAAAAAACTGAAAAAATACAAACTTTAATTATTTGTAGGTGAAAAATTATAATTTTATTTAAAAGCAATGACACAAATTTTCATTTTAAAATAGGCTGTCCCTTAATAAATTAGGATGCCCTTTTATAACCTCCAGTAATGGCTTTAGGCAAAATTCACACTTTTATTATATAAAAAAATCAAAACACAGCAAAAATAAAATATGAACACATACAGTTATGAAAAAAATAGTAAAAAAACCAAGAGGTTATGACCATCTTTGAGACAGATAAGAGTAAAGACACACACACACACACACACACATATATTTATAGTTAAGTACAAGCAAATTTTAATTAAGAAGCTTTATTAGCAATTGAGATGTTGAAGTGTTTGTAAATTTTTTTTTCCAGATAGTAAAAATAAAAAATAAGTGATGGCCATTGGAATAGATTAGGTTTATTAATGAAAGCTTATATTTGTTTCGATGAAAATTTTTTAAAAAAATTACAGGTTTTAATTTTCCATCACTGTATCTTAATTTTCTAGATCTAAATTAATAATTAATGGGGTTTAACGTGCATTAAATGTAATATGAAAATGGGAAAAAAACTCGAGAATGCACAAATTCGTTAAATTTGTTTTGCTTTCATGCATTGAGCCATCATCGACAGCAATCTGGGACAGCTGTTTCATCCTTATTAGAACTCATCAGCCAGATTTAGCTTTGATGATTAAGCTCAGAATGCGTGAGTACCTATGGTTTTTCCCGTTTTCAGATCTAAATTAAGTGAAAAATCTATTTTCTTGTACAAAGATAAATAGTTTTATGGCAATTGCATCTTTTTCTGACATGAACAATCCCCTGCACTCATTTTATTACAAGAAAATAATTTAGATAAGTGGTTTTAACCTGGGCTGCAACATACGCAGAATTTTTTAAAAAATGTACGAGCATCAATAATACAAAACCATATAAAGGGCAATTATTTTGTTTAAACAAACCTATTAATTAGGGTTGCCACCTCTCCGGGTTTGACCCGGAGACTCCGGGTTTCAATGAGTTATCTCCGGGCTCCGGGTTAAATTATTATTTCTCCAGGTTGTGTAAGTAAAATTGAATATGTAATATAAATAATAAAAATATAAATAAATTTATAAAACAATACTCAAATTTGTTATAGTTAGAACAGAGGTAGAGCGTTGAAAAGTAAAAATTCAGATATTTCCGACGCTGCAGAACATTGTTTAAAATTAGGGCATGTCATGGATCCAAATGTTAAAATTATCTTTAAAGAAAGATTTAAAATTAAGTGTGTGTGTGTGTGTGTGTGTGTTTTTTTTTTTTTTTTGGGGGGGGGGGGGGGGGTGTGGGGATTTTTTGTCTCAAGGCATAACTTAGTTCTGAGGTGGTAACCCTACTATTAATATCCTACATATATCTCAAGATTACTGAGCTTGGTAGCAGGGTACAATCCCAGCAGAGGTTGGGGATTTTTCCACACTAAATTCTCCTCCAGATGAGTCCTAAGGTCTACCCAGCCCTATGAAAATGAGCATCCATTTTCCCAGGACTTCAAGTTGAGCTGACCACTCGACCTCAGCTTAGTCCCACTGGTCAGGAAATACCAGGAGCCTTACTTCTCGCGAGCCCAAGGGCCACATAGGCCTGTATTGAGGCATACACTTAAGATCGGATATAATTCATGAAAAATTCTTGAAAAAGGGGGTTATCTGTTCTGGCAACATTTAAAATAAACTGTAATCCTTTATCTTTCTTTCTATTTACATCTTACATGTCAAGTACTTAGTGATTTGGTAAGGGGCATGAGAATACATTTTGAGAATCAAAGGGTTTGGGCAGACAGATTAAGTACAATTACTTCAAATTAACTGACAACAATTGTAAATTATGCAAAATGATTTCTTTTGTATATTGTTTTTCTTATATATAACTTAATGTATTACAAATTTAATACATGAAATTATTTAAGAAAAGTAATAAGTACATATCAAGTATGTACCATTTATATGTTTACAGCAGTAATGACCCTGATGCAGAATTTTCAAAATGATTAAAAGAAAAATACCACATTTAAAAGAAGTGTTAATAATAAACTTTTATAAGTGAAGGTTCATTCTCCAATCTTTTTTTTTTTTTAATGCCATTAATGACTGATCTAAATTTATTGGCATTTAATAGACCAACAATACTAAATGTTTCAAGAAAATTATCTTCTTACCTAGTTTAAAATTTTTTTTTCCCTATGTCATAGTTCCAAAGACAGGATTGTGTCGGCAAATACTTGGGCCATATTCCTCATATGCCTCTTTGGTATGACACACTTGAAAGAATTCAGGCTACAAAAAAAAAAAAAAAAAAAATTGAGAACCAATATGATGTAAAGAAAGCTTGATTTTCTGTGGAAATGCATCAGTACCATTTTAATTCCAATAAAATAAAAATACATAACATAAAAGATATTAAAGTAATCCGCTTTAATTGGAGTTTTCGTTCCATTTAAACCGAATGTCAATGTCAAAATGCTGTGTTAAGCCGTGCGAACACCACGCAACATTCCTGCAACTTAGTTGCGCGATTTTGACGTCACGAGTGATTTTGACGTCACGAGTTGCAATTTCTTTGCAACTTTTGTCATCGGAGTCGAGTTGCATGGACACCTGCAACTCGAAAAATTGCATCGAATTCCCCAATCACAGGGCAGCATTGGAACACGTCAGTTGGGAAACCACGCCCATGAAAAAAATGGCGTCGAAAATTTTATCTGTCGATTCGTTTTGAAGACAGGCTCATACTCAATTAATATCAGAGTATTGCGAGTTTCTTTCACGCACAAATAAAGTTTATACTGAAATGCAGTAATTGTATGCGGAAGAATTTATCAGAGAGGTTTCAAAACCTCGATTTTTTTTGGATTTTCCACATCGGGTTTGGCAAACGCGAAGGCTGCTGACGCAGAATGCAAAAGTTATGACGTCATTGTTTCCAGGGGAGCATGGTTTCTTATTGGCTGTTGGTCATTCGTTACTTTTCATTCGAAATAACAACATGAAATTAAATTCCATAGCGGCTAATAATTTAAAAAAAATATTTATCATATGTTGCAAATCATTCACTCTTATATTATGTTTGAAACGACATAACCGAATTTTGCTTGACGTCACACGTGACATATTTAAAATCTGCGTTGTCATGGGTCAGTTGCATTTTCGAGTTGCATATCCGAGTTGCAAGTGTTCGCGCTTGACAAAGGTTTATATCAACTCGTGACGTCAAAATCACGCGACTAAATTGCAGGAATGTTGCATGGTGTTCGCACGGCTTTACCAAATGTAAGTTAAAGTTCTTTTATTTGATAGAAACCACAACAGAACTGAAAGTACAATAAAAACAAAAGTTTGACAAAATATTTTTCTCAAACAATTAAATATCCCTATCCTGGCATACATCATCATCCTGGAGAAATCCTAGATGAAACTACGGGTCCATCAAAGAATCCTGGCATCTAAACAGTAAAAACATTTCCTCAACTGCCTTGAAACTACATTATATTATCAAATGGCTATCCAGCATATTGCTAATGTCATAGTTATTTATATCATTCCCATTCTTTGCTGCAGTTCAATTCAATACTCATTGATCTGTAAAAGACCACATTTTTATTACAGGATACTACAGTTCATATCACTGATTTTTGTCTTGGTCATTTCTTCAACTTATAACTGCATCAAGTTTTATATATATAAAATACATTTATTGGAAAGTATTTTATTTTTCAATCCTTTCTGTCTCAATATATCACAATTAAAATTTGAGTACTGTACAAGTGTTTGAGAAACTATATATGGAAGTTTAAAAATATTTCACCAAGTATATGGTAACAAGAGAAATTTGATTCCTTCAGGTTATTTTCTTGTTAAAGGCAACAGTATGGAATTCCCTATAATTTTGGTATTAAAATTGACCGGAAAAAAAACTCCTAGACAGCTGTGCTTTGGAACTTAACTCTATAAAAAGTCTGAAGGCTATTTGAATTTTACATTTTGCTCTCTATTAAGATATTCATCAGCATGAGATAAATATTTAGGAAAGAGAAAACAGATTAAAAGTATATCTTACTGTCGAGGCAAGCATGCTGCCACCAAACCAAACTGCATAACGTTGCATATGATGGGAGATGACGCTTACTTCAATGGGCTTTGGCTGTAAAACAAAAAAAGAAAAACAAAATTCTGTTTTAAAATTTAATTAAAAAAAAAAAAAAAGCTTTATTTCAAGTTCAACATCATTTTATATAGTTTAAAATTTTGTTCATCTTTCAAAAGATACAGGTTCTACATCACATGGAAACACGATCTTCATTTAATCAGGTGGTCTCAAGAGCTCTCCTCATTCAAAATGCTTTTAGAAAACCAAATTGTCTAAGAAATTTTTCTTGAATTCCTGTTGAAGGATTGAATTGAAACGTATTCAAAGTAGCTTCACATAAAAGAATTCCTTTAAAAAAAGAAATACCTTTTACCTAGGAATTTATGATATTTTGAGCACTTTAAAATAAAATATATGTTCAAGTAAATTTCAATAATTTAATAAGTGTGAGCAAAGATAATTCATGAAATAAACAAATATTTATATAATTACATTTCCTCTATTAACAGCTGTCTGAAGCATATACATTCTAAGAAAAAAGAAACTGGCTAAATGGAAAGAAGTTTCTATCTGTACACATCTTAGTAATTATTGTTTTAAGTTAAAAAAGAGGTATTACTGTTAAAGAGTGCACAAAACATTCTAATTCACAAATTAGAAACAAAGGCCTGTGAATCAGATTTGTGGTAAGTCTGAACAAAATACATATACTTGTTACTTATTACGAAGGCATTTTATCATTTTCTCCTTACAATCAAAACAAATCTATTAACAAGAATTTGATCTTTTATCCCTAACTTGTAGAAAATGAAAAATATGTTCGGGTGATCAAGTCAAATATGATTATCTTAATGTAGTAGGACACCCTTATCCACGGGCAATAGGTGAAACCACAGATAACACCGAAAATTATATATAATGTGATATCTGTGTAGCATACATAAATAAGGTAACATTTAATTGATAAATTACGCACAGTAAGACATTACCAACAAAAATACAGTAATAATAAAGTGTATTTTTTTCTCCCCTATTTCAATCATATCCAGAATTTTCACTTTCTCACTAATGGAAAGGATATCACAGCTTCTCTTAGGCTTAGAAGCACTACCAGCCTTGTTACTTTTACACTTTGGGGCCATTATTACGAGTAAATAAGGGCTTTCTGAACACAAACAGTATGATAACGTGGCAACTAATGCGAACAGTGAGAACTCTAGAAGCAGAATGGAGGTAAGTTCTCCAGGGAAGCATGGGTATGGGGACAAAGGAAGACGAGTCAAGTTCTGGGAGCTTTTGGGCTGCTGGATTTCATCAAGTTCTCGCTTGGTGCGAGTTTTGAAACTTACAAACAGTTTATATCTTTAATTTTCCAAATTTTTTTTCTCGGTGCCGCAGATAACTGAATCAGTGAATACAGAGGTCCTACTGTATTAAGGTTAATCAAATGGAGGAATAAATAAAAGAAAAAAAAATCCAATATCTACAAATGAAACAAATAAGAATGTTGTCTGATAGCAAGAGCAGACATTTATTTCCCATTTCATTTTAAAACAAACAAACAAACATGAAATTCTGAGACATTTAAATCATCAAATAACTACAGAAACCATATATTTACATGATGAAAGCTTGAGATTCTTGGTTAGATGAAGATATGGTAACAGAATCTGATAAACTGGTCATAAACATTTTATCTTCACAGGAAGCTTCTGAATACAGAGAGGAGTGGGTCTGAAGTATTCAGGCCACTAATTAGTTCTTATCAGGATACTAATTTCAAACAGAAGAGAATTGGCTTCTAGCTCTTCATTGAAATGGAAATGAAAATGAAATGAAGCGCTTTGTTTCTTTTCTAACAAAGCACTCATTTCATCTTTCTATGATAACTGTCTCCTAAGACTTAGGGTGATACATGCAAATGTCAAATGGTAGAACTGACATTTGGATTCCTAAGAGAACAAAAAAGTTTGCAATAAAGTCAAAAGAACCAAGTCTAATCTGGCTCAAGTTTTTTTTTTTTTTTTTTTTTTTTTTTTTTTTTTTGTAAGTTACATTTGTTTAGTACAAATGGCTATCAAATACAAGAACATTTCTGTATTGCCTCTGGGGCACCTTAAAGTCCTCTCTTTGTAAATGACAGAACTAGGTTGGGAGCTCTTCATTTTCCTGATAAATCATATACCTCCTAAAAGGAGGAGTCCTTTTTCCAAGATTTATCATAAATGAAGGCGTTTCTTCCATCATTTTGGAATTCTCCAACTCAAAAGTCACTAACTTTTCAATGGGTCAAAAGGGCTACCCTGCTTCCTTTTTAACTCAGCTGGGAGGACAGCATTTTTTGATCTTCAAATAGACGGATTTCTATAATTGTCCTTTTAATTCAGATCTTGCTTATCCATAGGACGATTCCTAGGTGTAAAGATAAGTAAAAGAACAGCCTTTATGCTTAAAGAGTGGAAGGATGAGCGGCATTCCTTTTGTTCCATCAATGGCTCTTTTTCTTTTTAAAAGCTCTTTGAGAGGACTGCAGATAATATATGGGAAAGCTATTCTTGCAATTTCCCAATTGATCATCTGCAGTTTGCTTATCAGCAAGGAGTATCCACTGACACTGCCTTTCATCATCTAATACAAAGGACAGAAAAGCTCTTATCCTATGAACAGAGTTCCGGGAGCATTGATAATACAGCTTACGACTTCATTTGTCTGGCAGCAGAGTAGCATGGTATCAGCCCAACCACAATCAGATGGATTAGAAACATGCTTTCTTTAGCAATATTGTCTCATTCATTGTCAGAGTTGCATGATTCAAAACAGTATCTCTCTCTGTCTGCAGACAGAGCTTTCATGGCTCCTCTGGAACCTTACCGTTGACATTTTCTTTTCTTTAATTATAATGGCTCTTACATCCAGGCCTAAGCTGATGGCATCACCTTTCTTCTCTGTGGCAAGATACCCAAACTTTTTTTGCATCTCATATTGAGACTCTAAATAGTGTTTAGGACTGATGCCATGCAAAAGACCTTAAACTGTGTTTTGAAATATCCAGATCCATTTTTTGGATCATTAGTCATACAGCTTCACTGTATGATACAGTGATTAATGCTGCTGTTTGGATAATTATCTAGGACGCATTTGTAAGGTGATAGTCAGACTTAGCGACCCATGAAGAGAAACAAACACACGAAAGAAAGAAAACATTTAAGCCCCATGCCAGGATTCGAACCCAGGTTCAGACATATCAGTTTCATGGCAGGCCGCTGCCTTGACCAAAAGGCCTTATAGTTAAGTCAGATAAGACTATTCTTGCATTCTTGATTCTAAGCTAATTTGGAGAGATCGTTTTCATCTTAGAATTAAAACGACTCTGGTCTACTTTATATTGGTACTGTATGGGTGAAATCATCTCACATTGTACATCAGCTTTATGTCTGGCAGTATCGGGTGGACCAGAGTAAGACTGAAGATGGCCAGGCATCAAATTCATTGTCAATAAAGACTTGCTGGTGTCAGTATCACTAGCGCAATGAGGCCAACTCTTAAAGCCATTCTTCAGGTATTTTTGGATCTTGGCCTTGCACATCTCTTTACTGATAGCATGAAATGAAGGCTGCTACTCTGTTGTTTTACTGCAATAAAAAGCAAAACAGGCAGTTATGCCTATGCATGATATCATACAAATTAAGACATATGATTTAGGGGCCATGCTTTCTTGAGATTTGGCAGAATTATGCCTTAAATTTTAGCATTTAAAGATGTTCAAGATAGTTATTAAGGCAGTAAAGGATGCACCTATAAGCCATTTCCATTTTTCATTCCTTTTTTTCCTTCAAAGGAAGACTAAACAGTAAAAGGAAATATTTCTGAGCCCTAACATGATTCAATGATGGCTCAATAAATGGGTAATATGTTGAGGCCCAGACCAGTCACAAGTATGGGATTCATCATCCCACTCCAAAAGTCATAAAAATATACGGGGGTAAAAAAAAAAAAAAAAAAAAAATCAAAACAACCCCATAATGAGAAGGCTTAATGTGCATTAATAAAACAAAAATAAGTTAAAATAAAACATGTTTACTTGATAAAAACAAATATATGTAAAGGTAATGGAGAATTATCCTAAAGCTTCGGAATACTTTCCATATTCCATCATCAGGGCAACAATAATGTCTCTGGCTATGTGGGACAAACATAACATACCCTACCTACATACATCAAGGAACATAAAATGCCTTCGCTACCAAACAATACACAATAACACATTTCAATGAAACAATTCACACCCTCAACATTACAGATGCCAAACCCCTCACCCAACACAAACTATCCCACTGCCTCCTTGCAGTGTTTCTACTTAATGCCTGTAATCCAGTTCCTGGCAGGCAAAAAGCCCATCATTACTGCTAAGCTACCCAACATCATTACCACGTGCTTTCGTTTTGTGTTTTCCTAAATGTTTGTGCAGTCCCTGGGATGGAAATACGCAAAGTATTCTGAAACTGTAGGATAATTTTCCATTATCTTTTCATATTTTTGTTTTTATCAAATAAGTGTGTTTATTTTCACTTTCCTATCTTTAATAAAACAGGTAAAACTAATATTCTTCCAATATAATTTTTATTAATTTCTTTTTAATTTAGTGAATCATGTTTTGTCAATTTCTGGATGAATTTCAAATTTTGGATCTTCATCCTTGCACTTTTTAATAGGAAATAAGCTCATATTTGCAGTATATCTATTGCAGAATCATGTATGTTTCCTGTAAAATGGTGTCCAAATTTTTCCCCCCATCTCATAAATCATTTCCCATCTATAGTGCTATCCCGCTTATTACGCTTGTAGGTCATGGTCCCTTGACGTGCGTAATAACGGGGTTTTACTGTATTTTATTGCATAATTACTAGATCAAAATGAATTATATATAACATTGCAAATGATTAAATTTAACTAAACACAATTGCTTCATTAAAAGCTCCAGCAAAAAATAATAAATCTATTAACATTCTAAACACTCAATACTATGATCTGCATACCTTAAATAAATAAATAAATAAATTCTTTATTTTTCTTAAAAACATTTCACAGAATTACTTAGAAGTTTTACAAAATTATTGATATTAAAAATAAAATGATTGATAGGAAAATTGATAGGAAATTGTTTTTACTGACTGTTATTCTTCCACCACTGAGTTGCTCACTCAGCTTCAATCGGGCATCCACTACACGTTTGATGTCACGCTGCAGGCGGCGCCCAAAATCGCGGAACATTGTAGAGCCACCTGAAAGCACAATGTTCTGCAAAAGAGTTATAGGAGTTATTAGGAAATTTGTAAAAACCAGATTCCAAATAATACTTAGTAAATTTAAATACAAAAAAATGTTAATTCAGTCTTAATGACCAAAAACCTACCTTATATAGGGGTCGGCGAACATCAATAGGGCAGTTCTGGATGACTGTATCCACTATCTCAGAGATAGGGGTAGTGAAGTCCGGATTAGCAAACTATAATTCAGTTCAAAACAAAGAATTATAACAACTTAACACAGCAAAAAAGACAATTAAAAAACAAAAATCTGTGGAACTTTTATGATATTTAAGTTCATATTACACTCAAAACATTGAGACACTGCATACTGAGCTAAAACCTATCTAATTTTTGAACCATATTGCACCCAGTCTTATTGCTATATGTCAGTCTCATTTGATTTTCTTAATTTAAACTACAATATTAGAAATGCATAATTATCAGGCATTTTTGTAGGCGGGTTTTTTGGTAATAAAAATTGCTGTTTTGTTTACTTTTTTTTAATTAAAATAGTATTTTAGTTTCAGGTGATAAAAATGCGTGTCAATAATCATACTCATATTCGTCATAATATGCTTTATTACTTCGAAAAAGGATGGAAAGCAGAGCAGTCATTTCGTGATCTCAACAAACTTTTTGGCAAATGAACAATTAGCAAAAGTCGATGCAGGGAATGGTTTGCCCATTTCAAATCTGGCGACACTAGCTGTTCCACCAAACACACCACATTGCCTTCTTACAGTGCATGTTTTTCGGTATTCCTTTTAGTGAAACTCCTGGCCAAACGCAAACCTTCTTTCTTTTGACGTTTTTCAAGAGAAGCCAAAAAGTTCTTTGAGATCACGAAATGACTGCTCTGCTTTCCATCCTTTTTCGAAATGATAAAGCATAATATGACGAATATGAGTATGATTATTGACACGCATTTTTATCACCTGAAACTAAAATACCATTTTTATTAAAAAAAGGAAACAAAACAGCAATTTTTATTACCAAAATACCCGCCTACAAAAATGCCTGATAATTATGCACCGACCCAATATTAATCAAGATTACAATATGGTATTTAGCAATTAAGAAAAAAGATTGCTGTCTAAGCAATTAAATATTCAAATATTAAGCTAACATGAAACCAGTTAATACATAAAACAAAGATAATTCAATCTGATGTTAACAGACTGAAAAGGCTGAATGGCTACACTTTAATAGAGAAAGAGCAGTAATTCTCTCTTCCTATACACTTAAGTGTTTAGTACACACAAATGCTTTCATAATTCTAAATATTTAACAAAACAATGAAAGACTTATTAATATTGATATCAAGATAATATAAATACAATTTAAATGGATCAAATATTGAACTAACCTTAAGCATTTACTGTAAATTACATTAGTTTGAATTACACATACCATTTTACTTTATATTGCATTTTATACAAATTTTATATAAATTTTGAATGCTTTGCAAACTTCCTTGAGAATATTGTCTAATTATTGTGTTGTCTTGTAGTTAATATTTGCATTTTCGAGATGCCATCTCGAATATTAGAAACTCTGTAAAATTCTGATTTATCCTAATATCATGAGTGAAGTGATGGATGAACATTAACAGAAATAAAAAAAAAAATAAAAAATACTTAATGGCAATTCACTATTCTCTATTAAATCCTATTGAAAATAACAAAGCCTTCTTATTTATAAATGAACTGGCAAACAAAAAGCAGAATCATTATATTCATAACATTATAACATTCAATTCATTTCATAACAGACTTCAATGTGTAAAAACATTAATTTCCAGTGCCCTACTTCGTAATTATCCAAATTTATCTTTTTTCCTTCCTATCATTCACATTTATCTTGCAGTTCTCATACTTCCAAGGATTTTCTTAAGCCTTAGATCTTAACTAAAGTGTAACTATTGAAGTCTTGAAATTTAATTCTAATCCAAGTACAGTGAAACTTCTCCGAGCGGCCACCCCTGTATAGCGGCCACCCCTCTAAACGGCCAATTTTTCATGGCACGGATTTTTCGACTCATAGACCTAATGTTAAAATAACCTGTATCAGCGGCCATCCGTCCCCCTCTAAACGGCCACCGAGTGGGATTTAGAGATTTCCCACCACTTCATTTTTTCGGGAAATTCTACTTGAAAACGAACTTGAAAAAATGGTTGTTATAGAGAAAAGTAAAAACTTAAAACAGACACAAATTGTAGCCTTTTTAAAAAAAATGTAAGAAAGCATGAAATAAAATACTGTACTATTTTCTCTTTAGATAAGTTTTAAATTTCATTTTAAATAAGGAATATATGTCAGACTTGTTTATATTACGCATTATAATAATTATCTTATAATAGTAAGATACGCATTATAGCAATTATAAAACCCTTCAGAGCGGCCACCCCCTCTGAGCGGCCAAATATTCTCGGTACTGTGGGGTGGCCGCTCAGAGAGGTTTCACTGTAGTCTATGATAGCTGATGAATGAATCAACTAAAACTGGGATAATTCCTAAATCAAGTATTTCAGTTTCATTAGCATTATTGTATAAAATATGTGGCTACTACCAGTTCTATTTAAACTTCATTAAGTTACTTTAGTGAAAAATGGTCTTCAAAATACCTCACTTCAATGTGAGATTAAAATGCTTGATCCTATTGGCTGAGATGGTTTGTATCAAAAGACACGAGTAAATAAGCAGGATTGCTTTTCTTGCTTTCAGCAATGCAAGCTGATTTTTGCCAAAAATTTCTTTTTTACTTTGTTAAAATGATACAGGATTTACTAAAGAACATACAAGAATGCAAACACCCCAAGCACAACAAATAATGTATTAAATACATAAATTTTCAATTTCTTAAAATAATTCAGAGTTTTTTTGGTTTGATTTATTGGACTTAAAATTTGGCACATATATTTAACTCATGGAATATGTATTTTTAAATTTTGTTGTATAGGCTAAAAAAAAATGTTATATATATATATATATTATTTACTACTTTTTTAATACAGTATTTAATGTATGTGAAT
>JAFIDM010009631.1:186895429-186924222 GCA_023159025.1 Thereuonema tuberculata
AAATAAAAAATCGGCAAAAATCGATGACGTAATATATGGACAGCCCCCTTCATATATATGTTATATATTTGAAAATAAATAATAAATACAGGAAGGCAAGGTAAACATAGTTATAGATAATCCTTCAAAATAAATTAACTATACAAAAAGCGAATAAATGAATAGAAGGCCTAATATTTTAGTATTCAAATACTTCCCTCAGCTATTTATTTACCCCTTCACAAATTACTTGTAGTTTTATTTATTTATTACTCCCTCCGTCTGAAAATATGTTATACATTTTAAAATAAATAATTTTAAAATGTATACCACATTTTCGGACGGAGGGAATATTATTTTTAGCCACAATTAGATACAGCAACTTTATAAGTTAAACAAAATTATTTAATCTCAATTGAATTTAGCAAATCCTCTGTATCTCAAATGAAACAGAAAAACTTAAAATAAAAACTCAGCATAACTGAAATCTTTAATATGGAATGCTTATGCTTTTAAAATTTCAAACTGCATTGAATATTTGTTCATGATACCTAACTTTCCAAAAAATCTTAATGTGAACTGCAAAGATTCTACTGAAGTGACTTATCCCATCAGGAGTCTTTCAAACTGTACATTTACGGTGTAAAAGCAATAAAAAAACACATTTTCTACAAGTTTCCCTCCTTCCTTTCATACTTCTAAAAACTGCCCTCTTCATTCCCAAAATAGTTTCGTGAATAAATAAATCACTTGCTCTCCTTTCATTCATTTATTAATTTGTTTAAAAATTTCACATTCTTCTTTTTGACTAGTTATGCCACTGTCATTTCAACACTTTATTATCACCGAGTTGTTTCTTATTCTAATTTTTTTTTTTTTCCTCCGACTATCCCACTTGCCTCACACACGAGCACACAAGCTCACAACACAACTTTAATAACTCTTTCTACCCAATTTCCTTGACCAGCAGGCTTTTTTTTAAAGCACCCATTCTAAAAGGAAAGTGAATCATGTTGGTATAGAACATACTATTTGCCAAAAATCACAGGGGTTCAGATCTGGTGATTGCGACGGCCATCCCATGGGAAATGATCTGCTAATTACTCTGTCATCCTAAAATGTTTGTAATAGTAAGGCTTTCACAGGTAAAATTATGTGAGAAGGCGCACCATCTTGAATTGTGGTGTCAACACAATTACTCTATAGAAGTGATGGAATTACAAATCTTCGGAGCATATCGGCATATCTGGAACCATTCACAGAATATGTCACTGGCCCGATGCTGGATTTTCTTCCAAGAAGTAAGGACCAATAATGAAGGATGCCGTGAAGCCACACCAAACCATTACCTTTGGTGAATGCAATGGAATTTGATGATGAACGTGTGGATTACTGTCAGACCATAAGTGTTTACAGCACCATTCAAATGGAAATAAACCTCATCACTCCACAGTATTCGCCAAGGTCATGCATCATCTGAGCAACAAAAATCAATGCAAATGCTTTCCACATATCATAATCACCAGAAACCAGTTGTTGACTGAGATACTTTATAGGGGTAAAAACCTCAAGACATTTCTCAGAACTCTCCATACTGTCGTACACACCATTCCAATTCCCGTGATATTGCCCGTGCACTACTGCTACCATGTGTATTTGCGAATGCCAGCTCCACTAGTGCAGTTGTAATTTCGTCTGTTCTCTGCAGTCCACTTGGCTTGCGACCTCATCCTGGTTTTACAGTAAAAGCTCCTGTCTCTTCAAAATGAAAAATCATTTTTCAAAGATTAGTAATCGTCAGTGGACCTCTACATAAATCATCTAACTGCTGAAATGCCTTAAGTGCAGCAGAAGCATTGCTACAGGGTGTTCAAAAAGTTACGCAACCCCATGGAGAGTCATTTGTAATTGAACTGCATATGTTCCGAGTCCTAAAAAGTCACTGCAACGCCTTGCAAGACGGGCTCTCCGTTCGCAGTGCCCTCATGGCATTGCACAAGTATTTGAAACTATACCCCTACAAAATACATGCTGTACATCAGCTGCAGCCTGGAGACCAGGAAACTCAACAACGTTATTGTCGTTGGTTCATGGAATTTGTAATGCCAGATGGGGAGGAACTTGATGATGGGTACTGGTCTGACGAGGCGTAGTTCCATCTCGACGGATATGTCAATTCCCAAAATTCTCGAAAATGGGCCACGGACAAACCATATGAGCTGCATGAGATGCCTCTACACACAAAGAAAGTTGGTATCTGTTGTTCCATGTCACGTAGTCGCATCTTCATTACATTCTTCCACAAAACAATGAACAGTGACCGATACATAACGATGATGCAAGAATTGGTCAATATGTTGTCGTCAGAATAGTTGCAGAATGCTTGGGTTCAACAAGACAATGCCACAGCCCATATAGCCAGGAACATGATAGCTTACTTGGAAGAATGTTTTCCAGTACGACTAATCTCAAAGGGGTTATTGCTCAGCACGATCTCCAGATTTAACACCCCCTCTTCTGTGACTATTTATTATGGGGATACCTGAAGGATGCCACCTACGTTACTCGTAGTATGATGGAATTGCAAGCGAATATTCAGAGCTGTGTCGATACCATCTCATAGCAAACATTGCAGAGGGTATTAAAGAACACTTGTGTGAAGCACAGAACGGCGGCCACTTCCAGCATGTACTGTAGAATATACTTACTGTAATATTCATACTGAAAAATAAAAATTTTCAACATAGGATTGCGTGACTTTTTGAACACCCTGTATTTTGTTGATAGAGTTTAACAAGTAACACATGATCCGGCAAGGTGAGCTTCCTGACTGTGTTCACCTTACCGGAAAAATGCTTTGTGACTTCTTTTTTAGGAGAAGGTTTCGATTACATCGCAACACGCAAATTATGGGGACAGCAGTGCCACAATTCCCCCTTAGCGGTCGAAATTTGAACTATTTTTTTCTCCTTCAGAAATCCAAACTGCATACTCAGGACAGTATATATACAAAATTTGGTTGCGATTCGCCCAGTAGTTTTTCCTATAAAAGTCTAAACATCTCCTCTTTAATTTGGATCATCCAATACATCTACCAGTCCAGATAATATAAGTGAAAAACTTTATTTATCTTCAATGATTCAGTGAGCTTTGAATTCTTTGTTATGAATATTTTTGATAAAATCTCTTCCCATCCTTTCATTGTTCTTCTTTATGCAATAGCTCAAGTGTTGGTTGACACCTACTTTTGTCCATCAATTTTCAGGCAAATCTTTTTAGAGCTAGGCTAACTCTTTATTTTATAAAACTTTATTAAGGTTCAATACTTTTTTCATTGCATGTGCTGCTGACACAGTTCATACTATTTACACAGCCAGTTATTGTTTAGATTGTCTTTATAAGTAGACTCCCTCTTAACCGGCTGTTCACCTGCCCAGGTACAGTTTCTTTTATTACTTTAGCAAATGTGTGTTTGTTTCATAAAATTTCTTAAATTATAGGAAAGTTTTGTTTTTGGTTATTGTGATATGTGCTTATGACAACAAGTATATGAGTGTAAACTGTAACTTGTATCATACTGTGGTGATTTTCGTTGGTGTCTCTGGCTCGTAAAAGAAGTAGATTAGGCAGGCTGGATCTAACTATGTTCTGTGTGTTCTAACTGTGTTCTTTTTATTCAGGGCTTTTATAGAGTATTTACAATGATCGGTCATTGGCTGAGGGCTTTAACAGTTTATTGGGTGATTTAAAATAACATGCGATTCATAACTGAAATTAACTGAAGATTTTAAATTACAGGGAATTATGGGAACCCTTAGCTGCTGAAATTTAAAAGTAAACAAAACAGGAAAAAATTGTTAACGGTCATAACTTGAAATTTACAACTGATTAGATTCTAATTGATTGGAACAGTAAAATACATATAAAAGTAAATATAGGATAGAATAAGCAAAATAATTATAAATATAGTTATAAAACTCATCACAATACTTATCAGCATAAAACACGCATTTTTTCCCCCTAAAATTTAGGGCTGAAATTCTACCTGCGTGTTATAAGCATATTACTAATTTTATTTTAAATTTTAAGTTTTTTTACTCAAACTTCCTTCTTAAAATTAGGGTGCATGTTATATGCCAATAAATACTAAATTTATATTTAGGGTGCATAAATTTTCATTTTGTAAAATTATATAATCTTCACCTCTTTTATTGACCTTTTTCATATAATTAAACAGTAGAAGTACTTTAATTCAGTAAAAAAGCTAATTTAAATGTATTTTCGGTTTAACCGGCCATTTTGCCAACCAGCCTAGGGTCAGGTCCCAAGCTGAATGGTTAAGAGGGAGTCTACTGTACACATATCTTTCCTAAATCTAAAAGAAAGCATCTATAATTTAGGAAGACCTCTAATGAAGGAGGAAGATTTAAATGAAGTATCTAAGCAGAGATCTGACGTGACTTCTAAGAAAAAAAAAAAAAAGGGTTTTAATTTGCAGCTGTGAAAGTTGACCTTTTATGATTTACTTAAAAGTATTTCTAAGTAATTTTATTTTTAGACAAAATATTCTTATTATAAAATCATATTTAGTGGCCATGGTAATTTGGCTTCTACTCACTGTCACTGCAAATACAATATTCATTAATTATGTAAAGAACAAAACTTTAATTTTAACTTTTCAACACTTATGTTAAATCTTTTAAATCCAAGATTGCTATTTGAATTAACAAAAACATAACAATGATCATCAAAAGTTCAAAAGAACTGATGCTTTCTTACACCCTTTAATAATTTACACGATTATTAAAGAGCTATGAAGTAAATGTAAGTATTATTTAGGATTTCAGGTATTACCTCATTGATTTAACTTAAATCCACTTGAGACTTTACTTTTTAGAAATAATGTTATCAATAGAAATAAAAACAAAAAAAACAACAACAACAAACATTACAACCAAATGTATAAAGAATGTAGAGCCTTATGGAAGATACCCTTTTCCTCCCCTAGCTCAGAACTCAATCAAACAGGCTGCGAAAGTGCAAAGTATTATGTTAAGGGAAATAAAGGGGACTTATTTCTTACCTTGATGGCTTTAGCTGTTTCTAGTGATTGCTCTGGAGGAATGCCCACTTCACGCTCCCGGAGGAGTGACTGGATGAAATAAGTGATATTCCTACCAGCGATTGGAATGTGTTTAATGCAACTACCTATAACATAGCCTTCAGCCTAATGATTAAAAAGTAATAAAAGAATTCACTAGTTAGTAAGATTAATTTAACAATATTCTTGAAAAAGAATTAAAAATTGCTGAAAACTTTTAACACTTTAGTGATCTTTGTGCGTAATAGAAATTATTAATGCATAACAACTTGACTAAATTGACAAACACAGTAATTTGATAACAGCAGAGGTTCTTTTTAATGTTTTGCTTTTTTAACACAATTAAAAAAAACAGAAAAAAACAAAAACATTTTTCTGCTGTTAAACTTAACACACAATATCTTGCCACTAAAGTTCTTATCCACGTTTTATTGACATCTTGAAGATTAGTAACGGAACAAATAATTAGTGGCAACAGAGTTAAATCGTTTTATGCAAGCATGAGCAGCTGATACATTACTGACTTGGATTAAATTAGGCAAAGTTTTTTTTTCTCATAAGCAGATATGTTGCTTTATATAGACTATGTTATTTCAGTGTTACAATATTTGCCTGTACATAAATAGTAATCCTAATTATCCTGCCTAAAAGAGAATGAGAGGTTCTTGGATAAATGAAAATAGAGGCTTATATGGAAATTCTGGACTTACCAAATTGCAAATATAACAAGTTCAATAAAACTATGAAATCAGGTTGAATAATAAATATTTTACAGGATAACTAATATGAGAGTAGATAATCTATATTACTAAAATCTTTTATTTCACTGTCTGTCTGTCCGGCGCAATTTCCTGAACGAATGGAAAATAGAAATAATTTTTACAATGAAACGTCCACAACAGGAATCGAACCTACAACCTTCTGATCCGAAGTCAGACGTCTTATCCATTAGGCCAAGGTGACTACTACTCACTATATATGGTTTTTTGACTTATGTGTCCTTCCCCTTCCCCTAATCAATAATGAATGAATTCAACCTTTTTTTTTTTTTTTTTTTTTGAATCTCAAGATTTTTTATTTATTTCCGATCCGTCTATTTATTTGTAATTCGAAAATGACAATTAGAACTATAATTGCTGAAATGTTGAAATATTTTAAATATAATATTCTTACTTAATCAAATTCTATGTGATATTGAAAAACAAGCACGTGTACAAGGGAGATGTTTGAATAAAAAAAAAAAGGAGTCAAGAAAGAAAGAAGCCCTATTTCTATTAGATAGAATACTGAAAAATCACTATTTGTAACTCAAAAACCACTGAAAGGTATCAATTGTAATTAAAAAAAGATTCCAGAAAGAAAGAAGCACTATTTCTATTAGGTAAAACACTGAAAAATCACAATTTGTAACTGAAAAACCACTGAAAAGTATATCTGTATTACTAAAATCTTTTATTTCCCTGTCTGTCTGGTGCAACTGTTGTAATTTGCGAAAACAGAAATAATTTCTACAAGTTCGCTACGGGAATCGAACATGCAGCCTTCTGCTCCGAAGTTAGATGTCTTAGCCATTAGACCAAGAGGACTACATTCTCATCTCTATAAAAAATAAAAATATATCTTAGAAATATGATTCACACGCTGGTTCTAAAGGCAGCCGTGGATTGAGAGAATATAGACATCAAAAATTAAATTAACAAAAAAAAATAAAAAAACTTTTAAAAAATTTTAGTTTTAGTTTACTTGCTGTAATTTGTGTGTGTGTGTGTGTGTTTTTTTTTAATAAATAAAAAGTTGTTTTCCATTACATAAGCGAGGCTTCCGGAGCGAAGAGACGGGTAGCCGACTAGTTATTATTAAAAAAAAAAAAAAGATATCTGTTTAATTTGAACAATTTAAATTCAATCTTCAAAGCCAAATGGCATTTGTCACTTGAAATTTTGTTTCGAGTGACAGTTCATTACCACAAATGTCTTTTGATCAGCCACAATTTGGTCTTTTGAAATGTTCTATTTCTGTCAGACAGTTTTCCCAGCAACCAACTCGACAACCAATTACAGAGAAGCATTGGAACACATTAGTCATTACATCATATGCATTCCAATAGCTCTTGGTCTCCAATTCAGCTGATCAGAGAGCAAATAAAAAATACATTGAGCAAATTATTACCATTGTATGGAAATTATCTTTCAAAAGGAAATAAAGTTTCCACTTAAATGTATTCATTTTATGTATCAGAATATATGAGAGATTATTTAAAAAAAAAAAAAAAAAAAAAAAAAAAAAATCTTTTTCAAGATTTCACAGAATTGGTTGTGTTAGCATGGAATCCTGGGGTTGCCAATCTCTCACAATTACAGAATCGAAGAATTATTCCTAACAAATCAAAGAAATTCAAAAATAAAATGCCTCAGGATGGATCTTACTAAATTTCTCTTAATTTCCAATAATTTTCAGATTCAAAATTTTTAAGAATCTTTTCAGTGATTGATTCACGGAATTGAAACAGACACAATATCACTCAATATTATTCAAAATCTTTCTTCAGAATGTTTTCTGGCATAATTTTGATTAACAGAATTAGTATATTTAAGTTTAAAGATTGTTAAATATCTTTCAAATAATGATCCTACTATTCAATAATAAACTTATGGTGGTTTTCAGTACAGTTGAATTGAGAACTATCAGTCGAGTAAAATAGTAATGATGTCACCAGTAACATGTTTCAATCCTTCACTCTTAATTGGTTGGATTCATGGTCAACATATTCAACTCTCTTGCCCCTAAGACCAAGATCTCGTCCAAGCACACCCGACAGAACTGCGGAACAAATGTAGGCTGGTGTTCGCCTAGCTTTAGTAGACAGTATGACAAGTGCAAAAGTTACTGTTTTAAAAAAATGAGTAATTGAAATTTTTTTTAACATTGCTTCTCTTTCTTATAATGGAGCATGAAACAGAACTATTATCAAATAAAGCAGAATTACAGATGAAGGCAGGATAAGTGAGCTTCTACTCTATAAAATATGTAATTTTCAGTGAATATTTAATAAATGTAGACTTGATGGAAAGTGGGAAAAAAATAATACAACTAAATGCTATCTTTCATCTGTAATGTACACATTTTTAATAATGATTCATACAGATATGTTATTTCTGATGCCAACACTTGAGTATAACAAAATAATAACAATTATTTCTACTTTATTAAAATATATGTACAATCCAAAATGAAAAGCTGATGGTAATTAATAATTCAATTTTTATATAGCTTCTGAAGCTAGAAAAGATTTCAAAGGAATAATTGAAGAGCTGCCTGCCAGAAGTGCTAAGTCCATTTTTTGGAAAAACGCCATTTTCAGTGCTTTGTTATCATACATAGTTTGCTAATGATATCTGTGAATCTATTGCCTTATTAAAAGAATGTAAGACCTACTTATAGAAGTTCACTAAATCTCCTAAATTGACATTTTCCCCTGCAAAAGTTTCAGTTTCATGCCTGCTTCAATAGGCGTCACCAAGACGGTCTTCCAAAGTTGTTATTAGTATCCGCAGCTAACATTATTGTTTAGAAACTGAATAACAATTTGAAAGATGAATCCTATTGACACAAACAAGTCTAGGAAGCATAAAGAACTGAAGGAATTGTGGAAAAAAAACCACAGAGGCGAGTGGAGAAGGCAAAAAGAGAACTTTATCAGCCTGAGAAACCAACAGAACTGACCGAAATTCCGATAAGCAGATTTAAAGTGTAGTGAAAAGTTTACATTTGCTGAAAGACAGAAGATTTTAGATAGTTTAAATAACATCGCTAATCATATAAAACAAAATATTTACCTAAAAGGCTGTGTGGAATTCCAAAATATTTTGAGGCATTGTCCCAGACAAGAAAACAGTGTTAAATACAAACTCAAATACAAGATGTCATTAAGTAGTAGAAATTTCCAAAATTTCCAAAAAAAAACAAAAACAAAAAAGAGTTAAAGTATGCCAGAAAGCTTTGTTATCCCTGCACTGCATTAAAGCATTCTAGACTGAGAAAGAAAATTCAAGGGAATAGTGGTATTTTGAAAGATAATCAAGTAAGGCATACCCCTAAAAATAAAACATCTGAAGTCATAAGGGAGAAAAGATAAAGGAATTTTTAAACTCCTACCAGCCACACAGTATCGTATATTATTATACAGACATTAACTGGCTGGTTGACGGTTTTCATCCTTTGCCAGGCTTCACCTATAAGGAACCTGTCTCTTCAAATTTGTGAATCATTTTTCAAATACCATTTGCTGTCATAGGACCAGTTTTTAGTCACTTTACTGTCCTAAACTTTCACAGTGCTGTTAAGGCACAGCTGTTGTTTTGATAAAACAGCTTCAAAAGAAGTGCATGATCATTTGGTAACATTGTCTTTGTGCAATGAAGTGATACATTCCTCACCTGTCTGCTTTTATAGCCATTTTCAACCACGTGACATAGCATATGTATTTGCCATTTGCATTATCCACTACAATATTGCAGTGCCATAAATTGCCCTAGTGGCCACCTTCAGAAGCATTGTTTTTTTGTTTTTTTGCATCAAACAAAATTCCATCACCACGGACGACCTCATGTGAAATATGAAGTCTGATTGGTTCTCCAGTTACAGCCTTTCAAAATTATGAATTATAAAACTTTAATTATGAACACCTTGTATATTAGATAAATATAACATAATAATAACAATTTAGATGTTTGGATAATGAATTAATGAAGAAAACATTGCTTAAATTTCAATTAAAAATAATTAAGTGCATGTTTCAACAAGGTTTCTTGGCAAAAGTACATAAAGTCCATGCTAATTTTTTTTGCCTCCCTTCCATAATTATTCAGGTATCAGAAAAATATTCACATATTATACAGCTGATCATTGACTTATTACATTGGGAAAGTTTCAAGATATTAATGCTGAAATCACATTTTCAGCTATATTTCACTACTTTTGATCACAAATATCTTGAAATTCTGAAAAATGGACAAAAATTTACTTTGGCAGGGAGCTCTTCAATTGTCAAATTATAAAATTATAATAGAGATTTTTTTTTAGTTTTATCTACTTTTTTAAAATTATGTTAAATGAATTAATTTTTTCTTCTTAACTAATTAGTGATAACTTTATTTTCCTTTGTTATTCACAGAATTTTTAACTTATATTCAATACTTTATATATTAAAATTTGTTAAAAAAAATTGTATCAATAATACGTAATCTTTTACATAAGTGCTTAAATAAATAAATAAATAAATAAATAAATAAATAAATAAATATTTAAATGATAATTTAATGATCATGGATTTAAGTTTAATAAAAACCCACTTTTATTCATTTAGGAAATAAAAAAATACCCTCCCCCCTTTTAACTGAAACTAAAGTTATATTGATCGATTACTCTAATCAAAAATAGATATAATAAAAATACATACTACAGGAATGACGTGTGTTACACCATCTCCGCTGTCTATAACAATACCAGTCAATGTCCGTTCTCCCACTTGACGCGAGGTCCACGAGGCAGCCAAGGCCAAAACTGCCTACAAAGAATCAATGAAACAACTATATCCACTTCTTCTAGGAAACTTTACATAAATTTTAAAGCAATCTCATAGAAGATTACATTTATTTGAAATCAAAATGTTGAGATATAAAGAAGAAAATTATTAAGGATTTTAAAACGAAATTTGACACACACATCCTTCCTTGAGTGTGTGAATTCCCAAAAGGTTGTAGCCAATATTCATTATCAATGCTATTACCAAACTACTAAAAAGGACTTTTAAAATTTGCTGTTCAACAATAAAATTTATTAAGCAATGTGTATTAAATTTTTATTTGAAAAGAGGAAAAAAAATACATGAGAATGGAAGAAACAGCTATGTACAGTATACAAAAGTCATCTTTCTAAATTTAAATATTGGCTATAAAGATTCAAGATTTAATAATTATGAAAAGACTTTTACAGAATGATTATTTCATGGAAATTTCTGTAGAACATGCTGAAATGGAATGGTATCTTACTAAAAGTAAATTTAAAATCTAAATTTAACATAATGCAAGTGATGCAGACAACCGATATTAATTTAAATTGGATTAAATTACAAAACTGTACAACTTACCTGGACTGCTATGTAAAGACCAGGGACATTGAATGATTCAAACATAATTTCCGCGGTATATTCCCGGTTCTCCGGGGTGTTTAGTGGGGGCTCTGTCTGCAAAAAAAAAAAGTAAATAAAAATAATTAATTAATAATCATATGTTATATAAACAAATGCATATTTAAGTACATAAAAAACACAATGAGGACTGCATAATTATTAACAAGTTTTATATATTTTACTTACTAATAAAAAATAATGGTCTTCTGGTTCCGCCCTCAAATATTTAAATATGCATTGTTCCCAGAACCGCTCCATAAGATCCCAGTCTTCAACAATTCCATGGCGAATTGGATACTGCAATAAAAATAATTTAATTAAAAAAAGGAAAGAAAAAATGATGTCACTTTGAGATTAAAATTAGTTTCTATTATTTTAAAATTTTTAAATATAGCAAAGGATTGTAATTGATTGTCTTTTATCTCTTCAACTGTGCAATAACTGAATAGAAAACATCTTTTGTGCATATCAAATCCCAAGAAGTAGTGGCTAATGCTCATCATTAATCCTATTGCCAACCACAGGACAGTACAACAGTACAGTACAATCCACCAAAATGAAACGGTTACTTAAATTTTGGAGAAAGTCAACAAGCTGCTTGATATGGCCAAAGAATTGAATGTAACACTGCACATAATTTGTGTAAAAAAAGTGGGAAAGTAAATATTGGATGCAAAATCTGTAACTTCATTAAACATCTGTAATAAAATTCTTTACAGGTAGCACTACATGTAAAGGCTTTTAGATTAGCTGTCAAAATAACATTTCTGGAGATTTCAAGTCCATGAATAACATAAAAATAAATATTTAAAGTCTTAAGAGTGGTTAAAAAAAAATTAATAAATACTATGCAATAAAGCTGTCAACCCTTTATTGTTGGGACTAAAGCATATATTAGGCTATTCAAGAATCTTTCATGGTTAAAGGTTACTTTCACCGAAAATCATAGGAAATAATTGGGAACAGTCAAAGACATAGGTGGAGACAAATAGCAAGGAGCTATTTTTTAAGGTAGCAAGGAACTATCTGAAAAACCTATCAAAATCAATGTGAAAGTCAATTGCATAATGTTGGTTAAAGTCATTCAGCAGTTCAAATCTGAGAGAATAGGTTCTAAAATGCATCGATAGCAAACTGATCATTCATAATGCCTGCAATTAATAGAATAATGAAGCATTGATATTCTAATAAGGCCTAGGTCAAATAAAAGTACACCTATTAGTATCTAGCTATCATCCTGTAAATTTCATCTGATATAATCATCATTTACAATTCTCATTATTAAGGCTCGGATTATATGCAAAATGCATATTTATTATTAAGAGGTATATCAACAGAATTGTAAGTTTTGTACGTACATCTAATGTTTTTTGATTAAAATGAGGCAATTAAAAAATGCATATTTTGCATATTTTGGCAACTTCGTGCATATTTTAGAAAATACTGCATATTTGTGCATATTTCTTCAAATCACAAATTTCCGATTAAAAATTTCAGTTTAAGTTAAAAATTGGAAAGGTAAAGGAAAATGATCCGATTACAAAATATATTAAAGGGAAAAACAACCGGTAATTTGTAAGCCGGACTCAAAGAATTAGTATCCTCCTGAACGTTTCCTTCTTAAATTCGTTTTGAATGGCTATAATTCTTCCAATCTGATAAGTACTTATCTGCTAATGAATTTCCGAAAAATTGTTTAAAGGGACGTGATCTGAAAAAAACAGATTTCCGAGAAAGGCTTAATTACTAGGTTTTTTAAAATGACTTGTCTGAGGCAAAACCAATTTATTTGTTCTCTTTCGTTCATCGTTTGCAGTTCAATATGCCGAAAATACAAAGTTTAGTCTACTCGTGGATACAAAGTTATCCCGAAGTGATCCTCAACGAGGACCAAGCTTCACTAAATAAAGTATTTTGTAGAGCATGCGGAAAAAATGTAAGTACGCCTATCTATATTTAGAGAATTTTTTTTTTTTAAGCAAAAATCTACAAATCTGTAGGGGAAAAGTGTCTGAGATGGCATGGTGGGTGAGACGGCATAGCAGCGATATTTTCGAAACTATATGTTTGATGGCGCCAGCTACCCCATTATCGTGTACTATCGAACCTGGGGAGCTGTGCTAGGCAAGTGTTAGCGTGCTTGCCCCAATTTTGGGTTCGATAGACGTGATTGTTTCGGTTTCGCTGTTTTGAAAAAATATTTCGTCACCTTTGGAATTGGCCTGATATTGAAGCAGTGCACGATTTAAGATAAGTCTTAGTGCATTTAGTACTTATAAAAAGTGGTGATTCTGATAGACTCTGTTGTTAGGCGTTATTTGAAGCATGGAATTTTTAAAATAATTTTCGGTTAGGTCGGTGAATGTAGGGTGAGATGGCATAGCACCCATTACATCTCACCCATAATAAGAATTTTTTTTTTTTTTATATTCTATTTTTATTTTAAATAGAAATTATTCTATTATTATTATTTTATTTTATTTTAGAAAAATTCTATTATTATTATTATTGTTATTATTAGCCTATTATTATTATATTCTAGTTTAAATAGAAATTATTCTATTATTATTATTCTATTTTAATTATAAATATTCTATTTCTATTTTGATCTGCAGAAAATGGTGCCATGCACAATGTATCGGGCTTCCAAAGTCTGCCAAAGTTGTCATCTGTGATGTTTGCAAGTAGTATATCGGGTATGCCCTCTCATCAACCGGGTGTGGGTGAGATGGCATATTTGAAGGGTCTGGTATTTCTTAAATATTTAATATTTCAATTCATTATTTTCTCTCTTGGTATATTGATATTGATTGCTGAATAAACATTGTAAATATTACTAGTGCTCTTGTCTTTTATTTTACAATACTTTATTTTATAAAAATTTATTTTGAAAATGTATGCCATCTCAGACACTCTTCCCCTAGCTATATTTTACCCGAACTAGCAAAAAGTGTCAATAATTATTCAGAGATGATGAAATACCGACAATTTTTTCTCTTTTTGAACATTTTAGTTATCTTATCTGCTACTTCATTTTAACAAGTAGTATACTCGTGCCGGCGCGGCCGAGCGACGGTCTGCCGTGCGGGCATTGTGTTTGCACCTGGGTTCGATTCCCGGCCGTGGCTTGACTGTTTCAACTTCTTTCCTGTGTTTACTGTAGCCTCAGTAAATTTAAAAATAATTTTTCCTAATTTAATTCATACCACTTGTTTGGCACATGATATTAACAGAGTTGCTGAAGAAACCAGAAACCAATTCCCTCTTGTGAATAAATTAATCCGTAATGTAAAAAAAAAAAAAAAAATTTTAAAAGCGCCATTACGGATTCAATTTTATAAAGAATTATTTCCGTTGCCTCCACAACCAGTAATCACTAGGTGGGGTACGTGGCTAAATGCCGCAATTTTCTATTCAAAAAATTATGAAAAAATTAGAAATTTAATTTTAGAATTCTCTGACGAATCTACTGCTATTAAAGAAGCCAAAATTTTTTTCAAAAATAATGCAATAAACGCTAATTCATTTAGTATTACAAGTAATTTTTCTGTAGTGCCCGAAACAATTTTAAAATTAGAATCAAAAGAGCTGCTTTTGACTGAATCAGTAAATTTAATAAACAAATGCCATAGAGAATTATCAGCTATTAAAGGAACTGGAGATTTAATTTTTATAAAGCTTAAGTCAGTATTGAATTAAAATGAATGATTCAAAACTCTGTCAAAAGTGTCTAAAATTTTGAATGAGGAATTTGTTGTTGACCTTGAATTAGATCCATATATTGTAAGCAATTTAAAATTTGCGCCCATTACTTCCGCCAATGTTGAACGATCTTTTTCGAAGTTTAAACATTTACTAGACGACCGACGACATTCATTTCAAATAGAAATTTAGAAACACCTAATTATCAATTTTTTTTAATAATAATAAATAACTAATATGCAATTATTAAGTACCACAATAGATAAATTAACATGTATGTAGTTGTAGGTATATAATATGTATATAAATATATTACTTCAGTTATAAATTAATGATTATAGTTATTAGACTAGTGACTTTTAATCACAAAATAGCAGTATATTAAAATTCTTGTGAATAAGAAGGTATATTGTTAAATGTTTTATTTTAAAATGTATAATAATAATAATAAATATGTTTGTGTTTATTAAATTGGAATGGATTTTGATTTTTTATTGTTAAAAGTTTGGCCTATCGATGCATATTTGGCATATATTGGAGCCTATTTTTGTGAAAATATGTGCATATTTTACGGATTTTTCGTGCATATAATCCGAGTCCTACTCATTATACACTCTACGAGAAAAAAAAAATCAAAAAGCAAAAAAAAAATTAAGCACTTGGAAAAATAGTGTGATCATGATGAAACATGACATGTGCAAAGAGGATGGAATGAAAATGACGCCAGAACACTGAGAGCAGCTGTTTATTTCTGAACAATAGATTCAGAATCGGTATATGTTAGTGTATTGTGGGGCCGCCTCTTGCGGTGATACCTGCAGATATACAGTGTGGCATTGACGCATGTAAACATCTAATGGTGTACTGTGGTAGATTTAGCTACTTATAAGCAATCTAGAATGCACAGTTCTAATGTGCTGTGGCGCTGCCCTCTGCATTCATTGGCTGCAATTTTTGTAAAAGTTGCATGTCTACCCTATTTGTATATTAAGTTTCGCAGTTCTGTGGTGCGTCGTCGTCGTCTTTTTTTTTGTCATAGTGTGCATCTAAGTAAATGAGGGATGGCTAAATAGAATAAATAAGAGGGATAAAAAATAAATAAAAGAAGACATGTTTCGGTCAATCAAAATCTCAAAACAGTCTTTATTTAAGCTCTATAAAATGTTTAATCACACACACACACACACACACAAAAAAAAAAAAAAAGACGCTTTGGACACAATGTGTAAATATTTTCTTAAAATATGACTACCATTAAAGGGGGTACGGGAACTTCCCGGCCACACTGTACAATGAATTAATTATGTACTATTTGTAGTAAACATGAAAATTTGTTTAAAAAAATATTACTTACATGTTAAGTTATTGTGTTTTAACTGAATTTCAATTATTCAGGAATATTTCCCTCCATCCCATATATTCAATGACTAATGTTAATAAAAACATGGAAATTACATTGCACAGTTTCACATGTGAAACTTCTGAAAAATAAATGTGTAATAATAACCACCAATATAAATAGACTCTTTACATTCATTAATTATCTACTATAATCTAATTTAACAAATCCTCCTCTCTATAGAATATTGTAACACAGCCAAAGCCAATCCAAAGCTTGGTTGTACAAAGAAGAGGCTGAGCAAAGAATTGTTCACATTCAGCCATGGAAAATTACCTATGATCACTGAAACCAAAAATCTCAATGTTATAAAGACCATCCATTGAGATTTTAAAGATCTTTTGGCCACATACCTTTTCAAATAAGAATTTAATTGTATAGTTAAACATTAACACAAAGTACTGTAAAAACTAGAAAATGGAGGTGAATTGGCCACATTCTTAGAATAAATGATCAAATAATACCTAATGTTATCTTACATGCACTCATGAAGGAAAAAGAAAAAGGGAATGATCTACATAAACATGGCACACAACGACAGAAAAAGAAAGGGAAACTGGCTGATTGGACGAGCCAGTCAAAAGCAAGAAACATCGTTTTTGACAAAAGAGCCAAGAGCCTTATTGAAATGGAGAATCTCGGTTTTATGTGCCGCCAGGCACAAAAAGGATAAGTATGTAGGTAGAATATTGTGGATTGAAGCTTTTCTTTTCCTTGTCTTCAGTCAAAAAAAATCAAACATTATTTTAAAGAATTATTTCTTTTATAGGTTGCATATTTATTAGTAATAATAACTTTATCCTGCAATCATTTTCAATTCTTTTGGGCTTAAGTCAAAGAAAATACAAATGGTTATTTTGACACCTACAAATGTCATGCAAGTATTTTTCTACAAAATTCAATCAACTACAACAAATGATTATTTTAGGATAATATGGTGGAGAGAAAATACCTAATATCTGCAACATTACCATAATTGCTATGATTGAAAAAGGTGCAAGACAAAATATGGATATCTATTAAGACTTCAGTTTAAATTTTTAAACTGCTAAATGTAAACCTCAGGGAGTGATGGTTTAATTGAATTCTAGAAAACACGATACACAATTTCTTTCTATCATATAGAGAAAGTACACTGGGTACTTAATGAAAGTGTTTTTGTTTAGAATATTGTGCTTATTAAATTAAATTTATACCCTCAATAGTTACGACCCTCAGAGAGCTTAGGAGTTAGTGAAGGTTGGACCAGAAAGCTGCAAAATGAACGAGAGAAAGTCGTTTTTCTAATCATACTTATTTTAAAACCTCATTTGTTTTATGAATATTATACACAAAAATAAAATTTTGTAAATTGAAAAAGCAAGGTTTAATCCATTTCAAATATAGATATTTGTTATTCATTTACACATTCTCTGTTAACCTTTTTATTATTATTATTATTATTTTTGTTGAGAGAAAAATCGTATCTTTGCTCTGGCCTTTTTCATTGTAAACTTATTAAAAAAAAAGTATTAAAAAAATACTTGCATGATAATTGCTTATAATTTCTTAATAGTTGGCATAAAGTAAATCAACATCAATTTCCTACATGCCAAGTTCTCACATTATCAAATTCCTTGATCAAAAATTAAAAACCTCAAAAAGTTTCTTTTAAAACTGACTGGGATCACCTTAGGATGATTCCTTGTTAGAGAGAAATACATCCCATTTATGTAGTTATTATTACTTAATTCTATGCAAAACAGAAAAAAAAGAAGGAATTGTTACCACTATTTGATCATTCAAACCACTTTACATTGCTTGTTTTTCATTTAAGACAGAATTCTATTTGCCATTACTTCCTCCTCATCAGACATGTTTTGTGACAAGTAATCTTGTCATATAAAGATAAAGAACTATTCCAGCACAGTAATCTTGCACCACATTAGCCATAGTCTCTCAGCTTAAGCAGCCCCTTGTTTGTGCATGTAAAAATCAGATCCACTAGAACAAACATTTAACCAATTGTTGATGAAATAACAATATGGAAAGAAAAGGCATTTATTATTTATTTAAAAATTTAGAATTTATCTAGATTAAAAAAATCAAGAGAGTTTGAAGACTATGGTTTGTTTGTTTGTTTGTTTTTTAATATGTTTTCCATGTATTTGAAAGCATGCTTGCTGCATTTACAAATATAATATGCTTCTCATCCACAGACATTCTGTAATTGATAACTGTGGCCAAATTGAAAAACTAAAATGTTTTATGTGAGTGTGCATTCATCATCTGGCTTGCACCTTAGGGTTCATATATAAAGATATAAGTACATTTATATTTTAACTTAAACAAATGCTTCAAATTTATTTACAAGTGCTAAATGCAACAATTCAAAACAATGAACACTTATATGTTTTTATTTATTTCCTTAAAATATCAGTTGGCCATAACTTAGAAGTAAAATTATAAATAACAAAAAGATTAAATAAAGTACCTTGACTGCATAACCCGTAGCATCTAATGCTTCATCGCCAATATAAAAGTCTAAGTCTTCCACGCCTTTAGTGAGACGTCGAGCTGCTTGTTCCCCTACTTTGGCGGTTTCCTTAATAGCTATAGCTGCAAAGTCAATCTCAAATGATTTAATAACTAATAAATAGATTTTATAGAATAAGTATAATCTTTAATAACATATTTAAATAGTAAATTAACTAAATACTTCTAATTTGCAAACTTAACTTTTATAACTAATATTTTATGAATTACCACTACATCCACTGATGGTTTGATGTTAAAGGTCACTGACCAAACTATAAAGACAATGAACAGCCAGGATAAATCCAATGAATAAATTGAGAAGTGACTAACCAAGTAGTCACTTCTCAATTAATAGAAGTAGAAAAATCCAAACACAAGGAAATAAAATCTACTGTCAACATGATCATTTTCCAAAGTGACGCGAGTACTGATTAGATGCAAATTCAGATTAGAGACAAAAAGTTTTAGCATCATAAAATGCAATATTATAAACCAATATGTAACAAATCAGATATTAATTTACAGACATATAAATTAAGACTTAACATGCATTGGCAAAACATTATAATTTACATCTCGACTGTAAACTAGCAAAAAACTTTTAAATAAGAATTTGAAGCTCTTCAATTTAATTCTGAATGCAACTTTGCATTTCAAACTGAGTCCTTAATAAAATAATTTAAAGTTTTCTTAAACAGCAATTCCTTTAACTGATAGTCTTTTCATTATCTATCTTTAAGTTATTGATAATAAGCTTTTCAATAAAATATTACTATTATTATTAAATGAAAAAAATCACTGGAAAGAGGTTGCTAATTAAAAAGTATCTTCACATTAAAAATTTATACATTTCATAAAGATTTTAGTATCTGATACAAAGAAAAGCAAACAAAAATTTTAAGTTTAACATCTGTTTCTTAAGAACACAGTATTCAGAAAGTTATTAAAAAAAAAGGTATTTTTTTGAATTCTGAATAAAATCATGATGCCATATATATATATATATATAAATAGATAAATATACAAACATTCACCATGAAACATAAAAAAAAATCATTTTTTCTCTTATTAAAAAATTTATTGTGATACACTACAAATATTTATATTACTTATATTTCTTTAAAATGTGCAAACTATCACCTTATAATCAAAACCAAAGTTCAGATTGCTGGATTCTTGTTAATGACCACATTAACATTTGTCACATTTGTCATTGTTGTTACTCTAGTAAGCAAACTTGCTCAAAATTATATCTTATCAGAGATCATGGTGAACATTTCAATTCTAAGCCATTCAGAACTGCCTTGTAAAGCTGTGCAGCATTTATTTAATTTGCTGTTTATTTTTGTGGAGTGCAAATTAAAAAGTTGATACACTTAAACATTCAACCATGTCTGCTCATAAAAGTAAGTGTAAACTCTGCTCAACATGCAGTTAAAAGAACACAAAAATCTATAAGTTTCAAGAAGAAAAAAAAAAGTGATTATAAGAACAGAGGCTATGAAAACATGCCAAATATGTATAAATGTTATTAACTTTTTTTACAAATAAATAATATTAATATTATTAATACAAGAATATAAGTATCATTTTATGTAAATATTAAAAATTGAATAAGGTTTTCAAGATAGGAAAAGAAATGTACACAGGATATTATAAAATGGATTCATTTTACAACTGCATCGTAAGAAACGTAACTGGTCTTATTACATGAATGAATACAGTAGTTAGTACAGGACTTATGAACTAGGAAGAGTAAACGAATATCATTTGGAAGATAAAGTAAAGAAATTCAGCCAAACCGACAACAAAAAAGAAAGATGAATCCTTCACTCACCAAACCAGTAAGTAAAATCAAAATAAATAACACCAGGCAGAGGGGTCACTAGGAGGACTGGGAAAGTCTGATTTTTATTCATTTGTTCAAATTAAGTAGTTCACAGTTCTTACAAACATATCTCTTGTGTTACAAAAGATGTTTAGTTATAAAACAATGGGAAATATTTAAAAATCAACTTTCGTTTTTTTACAATGCAAAAATGTAAACAGATATCCATTGCTACCACAGAGATTTATTAATTAATGATAATATATAAACAGTAGAAACAATCAAGAGCTCTATAGTTTTATAATTAGTTGAAGGAATTCTTCTTGATATCTGTTATACGGAGAGAAAGTAAAGTGGAAAGGAGGAATAACATACGACAAGTCGGGGGGAGAAAGATTTTATCCCAGCCCTCCCTATTAACATTTTTTTTTGAAGATTCTCTATTGAGATACATACAATTACTTCCTCTCTATATAAATCACTTTAATTTGTGATATTTCAGAAAAAAAGGGGGCAAAAATAATAATTTAGAAATATAGTCACTATAATAACTGATGGCATACTATGTAGGTCTAACCGAAAAGAACCGATATATCCACTATTTTCTCAGAATATTGTCATTACAAACTACTGCACTATTTTGAATTATAAATTCTTTTTTCCACAGGAAGAATGAATTACAAGAATTTCTTTTTGAAAGAGAAATTATTAGGAAGCTTTGCATTGATTGGAAGTACTGATTTATTTATACTTAGTAGAGTATTATCACATTACAAAACAAGCAAACCAATAGTAGATTAAAGAAGACTTGTGACCCTGCCCCTAGCAAAATTATCGATATGAATACATTAGTCTAATTATGTTTAACAAAAGTATCAACAGGTAAGATTTCGAAATTAAATGCAGTAAACACATTATTTAAAGTTGTTTTTTTTTTTTTATTATTTATCAGCTTTTAATAGTGCTGCTATTTTTTCTTTTTTACAATATTATTCTGAGAAAATAGTGGATTCATCGGTACTTTTTGGTTATCTGAAGCCCACCCATATATATATATAATAAAATATGGGTGGGCTTCAGACACCTGAAAAGTACCAATTCACTTATATCTCTCAGACATTTATTAAGAAATAATTTAATTCATTTGATTCAACAGTCAATCAAACAGAATTATCTTAACAGAAAATCAGTTACACATTGCTGTGTGCACAATATTAAACACACAACAAAACATCAGCAAATATTATTACAAGCATATTGCATGTTTCATCTTGAGCAAAAGGACATTGTTTAATAAATAAAGTGCATAGTTAAGCTAGAACAAGTACAAGCTTGCAGACACCAAATTCACGACAGACAGAAGTGGATGTAGGTTTTCTAGTCTCTGGGTACCTTGCTTTCACCATCTTTGAACGCTCAGAAATACTCAACAAAATCTTTTGAAAAATAGGGAAAATTTGATTTAAATAATTCCTTCAAAAGTATGGAACAGCTTGTAACAAAAATATAACAGTACATTGAAACTAACTGTTTTGCCTGAATGAACATAAGAAAGTTAGATGGCAGCACCAAAGTAATACAGTCGGACCTCCATAAATCGAACTTCCACATATCGAAATTTTCTATATATCGAACTCTTAGCAAATCTCCATGTTCATTACATAGAAAAACTGTTTCTATATATCGAAAAAATCTCTATATATCGAAATTTTTTTCAAGACATATTGGGATAAAAGTGTGGATAAAGTTGAATTGCTGGAGAATGTAGATAGCGGAATGCACAAAAAAAACATTTCAGCTAAATTTGGTATTTTCGCAAGCAAAGTGTCGACTATTATAAAAAATCGGAATGCCGTTGCTGATTGTCCTACAGACGAAGACGTACTGAATTGGTTTCATGAAACTGAAAAAGAAATCGAAGAACCAGAGGAAGTAAATAAATATGAAAACATTTCCAAGCCATCGAAAAAAGAAATGCGAGAAGCGTGTGAAACAATACGTCGTGGACTTCAATTCGCGAAAAAGGTTCCTCAGGAAGTTTTTAGTGGACTGAATAAATGCGAACATTTTTTTGATGAACTTTCCGCTGAACAGCCAGTTCAGCAAGATAATCGAAGTTTTTTTTAAAAAAAAAATTAACTGTGATCATTGTAACCTGGATTATTGTTTTTTTTAAAGGTAGATAGTACTCAATACAATTAAAAAATGAATTAATATGAAAATTTATTAACTTACATTTAATGTGATTCGCATATAAATTAGAAATTGTGTTTCGTTTGCGAAAATTATGTTTAATTTTAATGTTTTACGAGTAATTATGATAAAATTCTATATATCGAAATTTCTGTATATCGAATTTTTTTCCTGCAATTTGCTACTTCGATATATGGAGGTTCGACTGTATTTTAAATATATATTTACCTATATAAAACATAAAAATACAAATTTACCTATTTTAAATTTATATCTTGTATATCTAGAAATTATTATGTCTAATGATCACCCAAGACATTTGTTCTTTCACAAATGACCCGAAATATTTAAATCATCAATATCTGCGGGTATGCTTGTAAGCCTGAAGAAATTCATCTAAACTTCGAAGCTGGCTAATGGAAAGCAAGCCAGCAATGAAGAAAGAAAGGACAAACCAAAATTTTAACAAGCACAATAGAAAAAGTAGTTGCTGGAAAGGACGCAACTGCACAAATTAAAATATATGTTTATGAGAAGCAATAAAGCTCTTCTACATGCAGCTAAGAAAAATAACAGCATTAACATCATAATTTAGAAACATTGATTGAAAACAGAAATACCTACCTTCCCTTTCATTTTCTCATCTGAAGTTAATTTCTCAACATACAATGTGAAGTAGTCAATTAAGAATCACATATACAAAATAGCTTTATATTTTAAACTTGTAGAAAAACAAACTATTTTGATTTGGCAAATTCTACTTCTGATATTCCATTCCTCATTCTGACAAACAAATTTACTTTTCTACAGTAATGACGTTATAGTTTTAAAATTTTTTATGCGAAGCAGAGGATTTAATCTATTAACCCCCCCCCCCCCTCCCTCCACACATACATTAATTTATTAATTTAGTTTGCAACAGTTTTGTCTTTTAGATTTGGAAGAGTTACAATGGCTTCAGTTCCTTGTTGCAGATTAGGAAATAATCCTAAACTTTTACTTTAATGCTCTTCGAATGCTAAATTGTAAAATTGTAGCAATCTTTAGATTCATCACCCCATTCATAATTTAAATTATCCCTTAAATTATTAAATTATCTCAACTATTAGAAGCACCAATCATAAGAATTAAAAAATTAAGACGTTACCTAAAAATCCACTGTGTTTTCGGGCCTTCCTTCTTTATTAAAGCCCTTTCTCAAGTGTTCCCTTATAAAAATTTTTTTTAAAAAACTAAAGAAATTTTTAAAAACTATCCTCCGTGCACGGATTCGTTTTGAAGAATCATTCTAGTATTTATGAAACTATCATGTGTTATTAACCTTTCAAGACAACATGAAAGATTAATAGGCAAGTTTTCAATTAAAAAACAAAACAAAAAAAAAACCTACTTAATTTGAAGAAATAGTTTTTGAGAACAAATATTAAGCTCAATAAAAGACAGGTATCAAGAAATGATTAGCCATTGCAGTTCAAAAGTTTCAACATTTCAATACACAAAGATATAAATGAGACTTGAGCCTTCTTGGCGATAGAGTATGAAGAATTCTTCTCAGGTTTCCAGTCATGGAAGAATTTTCTAGTAGTTCAAGCATAACATCTATCTTCAAGGAATCCATTCCCTGAAGACTGACGTTATGACTGCGTTCGAAAGCTTGGACTCCAAAATTTTTAAATGGCTGGAAACCCGTGACGAATTCTTCACACAAAGCATAGATCTCTTTCTTTTAATATTAGTATTTATAATGCTACTTTTTTTTTTCTTTGTTCAGATTAAAATATATATATAAATTACTGTCTCATGCAGTATTGGATTAAGACAAATCAATTTGTAGTTTTAAGATTTAGCAACTAATTATAAAAGGCAACCAACATGGATTTCAAGGAATTTCAGTACATCTACTTTATGGTTTTGCTAAAATCGTCAAATAAAGATCGTAACAGCAAGTATGTCCTACTATAACCTAAGTTCTCATTTTTTTATAAGGCCTTTAATATTATACATTAAATTATCTTATTACAGAAGTTGAACATTGATCTAAGATGTACTATTTAAAATTTAACAAACATTTTCACAAATAGAAAATCCAAATCACCTTTCATTATTATGGCAAATCGATTTGTACAAAAACAACGAGTTCCCTAGGACTGAACTTTAGATCCCTTACTTTTCATCTTATTTACAAATTCATGTATTCTTACATAAGATTCTCCAAAGCTCCTATTCTGATAATATTCATTTAGTAATTTTGCTGATACTCTATTAAAATTAAAATCTTTCAATGTGCCAAATGGGAGCATGACTACAAAATCGTACTAAATAAATAAAGAAATACACAATTATCAGAACAAAGAACAAGAAAATCAATGCATATACTTAACATAATTTCGACTGATCCAAATGTCAATGTGGACTGCACTTATGAAGCTCTACCAACAGCAGACTACATAAATGTCTTTGTCTTTAAATAAACAATCACTTTACTTCTCAAAAACAAATATCCCAAATTTTTAATGTATCCCCCCAATCCTAAAAATAAATTGTAAAATTAAAAATCATTCCATTTTTGTTTCAATGTTATCTTCTCACATTATTATTTGTAGTTGAAACATGTTTTGAACTTTGTATCCCACAGCACTTATCAACAGCAGAGTTTCCACGTAGTGGCACTAAAATTGTAATCTTGATTAAAATATATAAATAAGTAAATTTAATTAATCTTGTAAAGTATCTGAAGCCAGGGTATAATTAAATTGTTTACAAGGCTATATCTTTTTAATTTTATTTTCAGAAATATATTTAAACATAAATAAGCCTAATGCAGAAAAACAAAACAAAATGAAATCTTTGTTTTAAATTAAATTATGAAAATACAAATGGTTCAGGTTGCTATTTGACAAAGATAAATTTTATAAAATGCACAGTGACAAAAAAAATGTATTTTAAAAGTACACAAGAAAAACAATTCCTATTTATTCAATCAAAAAATTTGATTAGTAAATAAATTTAATACAGTTTATAATAATGAATTTAATCCAAAGAATTAAAAGAAAAGAAACTTTGCTTGTCTGTTTATTCTTCATAAATTGAAGCAATTGCTTGATAATCAATTAGCTTCAGCTATAAAGTTTAATCTTATAAGATACACACTCGTTTTCACTATAAAAAAGAAAAGGTTTATTCAATTTTTTTTTCCATTTTCTTATAATTTTGCAATCCTTATAAAAATATATATATATATAAAAAAAAAATGCATTTCAATATCACGATATACACAAATTTTAAAGACAACATATAACACTGTCTTTTAAATAGGACCAGAAGGAGATAAGCATCTGATGGGGAAACTGACATCATAATGGCTTTAGGAGAGACTAGATAAAACTCCACTTCATGCTTGATTTTCTTCAGTAACATTTTTAGTAGTTAATCCTGATTTTTAATGAAAAATGTTTAATTAGAAATGTTTTTAACAGTCTCAAAGTTTTGTAAACTCATTATTGAGAACACGATAACAAAGATGAAGACAGCCAATCAACAATAGTTCTGTTTAGTTAAAACAGCTTCTGGATCAAAAGAGGAGGAGGGAGAATGGAAAGAATCATACAAGCTATTGGGATGGAAGTTATGAATGGGCAAATGGTAACATATTACATTAGATGAGTGAAGAACTTTATCTCACTGTACAACTTTATGGTCACATTTAATACAATGGTTACTGAATGAATCAATTAACATAATAAAAAAAAAAAAAATATTTCAAAGATACATTATTGCAGCAAGTCATTAATAGCTGATTTGTTAAATAAGATAAATAAATAAAGATGCTGAAATAGTAAATGAATCATTGAAGTTGCAATATTTATTTAAACAATCTTAGCAGTTTCTTTTTTTTTTTAACTACATTTCTGAAAGAACACAGTATGTACCAAAACCAAGATGGCTGTTACAAATTCCTAGCAAAAAGATAAGACTGTAATTAAATGGAGGATATCATGTTAAAGGGTTTTCCTTACAAACTTGACCTGGCCAATCCTAACAAAGAATATCCTGCAAAATTCCTTTTATGACGACTGTGAGGTTTTTAGCATTTTAATTACGCTGCTGCCAAATTACCAGAGAAATACAGTGGTACTAAAAATTATTGAGCAATAATGAGAAATTTAGCCTCATTACACTTCAATCAAAATTTTACATTAGAAATAAACTTATTAACTTAATAAGCGAATGCATACCTGAAGGAATAATAAATTGTGGTTCTTTATTTCCAGCAAAGCCTAATTTTGTATATCTAAAATAAATAAAAATAATATATTGGTAACATTTATTTAATTTCAAAAGGGGAAAAAAGGAATATAAAGAAAACGACAAAATAAAATATTTATCAGTAGCTGTATCATTTCCTCCAAATCGTTTCCTGCAACGAATAAACTTTGTTCTTCAAAATAAAATAACAACCTTATGATCAGGTCAGAATACGATAACAATTTTTCTTTTTATTCTCATGAGTAAGCATACCTTTTGAACAAAATAATGTAATGACCACTGTAAGGTAATATAATAAAACAATAAGAAAAATAAAATATAATTTTTAATTAATGATTTATCAAAAGTAGATAAAGTATCACTGATGTGTACATTATTGAAAATGATTAAAAAGAAAATTGTCAAAAGAAAGAATAAGAAATGAAAAATAAATCGGAGTTAATTAAAAATACAAGAAAATGTAATTTAAGGTTGTTGTAAATCAGAGGGTGTTTAATTATCAATCTTTTTTTTTCTATTAGTACAAAATTTTCTGTTTTAATATAGGCTATATAATCAAGGTAGATATTAATTAATAACACTTTAAAGAAGTTTTAAGTAAATCAAAGAATTATTCTTTCTTAAACTTGTGTATCACAAAGCCTATAACCTTCAATAGCTTTTACTGACAACAAATTCGTTATGATGTGACAGCCACGTAAAACGAAAGCCATTAATAATTATCTAGCGGTATTTCTGAAAATCAGCTGTGAGATCGAAGAAGATAGATCCTGAAATCTATAATCGTATTTTCTTTTGATAAGTAAATCAGTAGTAACGAACATCAGAAAAAAAAGGGAACCCGGAATGCCAGACATTCGCGTCAGCCCCTCCCTAAGCAACCAGGAAACCTACGACAAGTTGTCGTTTTTGTTATGAAACCGTTTTTTTTTTCGCATCAACTCACCCAGTTCCATTATCTATAACACATGCCGGTAATCTTCCTGCCATTCTTTCTCACTCCTAAACAATTTAGTTTGATTTTTCTTGCATAAATAACGAATTTACAGAAGGCGGTACCCGGTATTATCACACGTGAGGTCCAATATGGCGGAATTGACAGGAAGCAGTCTCGAACTCAGACTTGTTGGTGTAGTGACGCCATCTTCGTTGGAGCCTGGGTCAAGAGTAGTAAGATTCATTGAAGGGGGGAAAAAATGAATACGGTAATAGCTTAATTCATTTGAAAGGCAAATCGCATTAAGTTAACTTTTAATTTTATTAAAGATAATAAAAGACATTTAGTAATAATAATAATGCAGTATTGAATTATACAGATGTAAATTTTCATATTTTCGAACTTTATTATTTTTGTCAACACTTAAAAAAAATAAAACATTCTATTCCTCCATTCAATAAAAGAATAAAAACAAGTTTCTTCACAAATATCAACTTTGATGCTCTTTGTAGTCCTGCATAAAAAGACTTTTCGAAAGAAGAAACTGCTTAACATAACCATACAATAGTGCAAAAATAATTCACTAATAGAGTAGTTCTACTTTCTGCTGATAGATGGCAGAATCTCACTATTTTAGTGTATTTTCCAAAGGAAAAGTATACTACTGAGTTCTACCCTACC
>JAFIDM010009631.1:186942641-186956172 GCA_023159025.1 Thereuonema tuberculata
AATGGAAGGAGGGAATGACTGTATCTCATGCGCAAAAAATTCATCCAAATCAGATTCCCGGTTCTGCATAGATATATATAGTTGGCAAAATAGTTCCATATTGTTCTGAAGCACTTTCAGCTTCTTCCCCTGCTGAGATGTTGCTTTATGCTTTGGTCTCTTGAAGAATGCAAATTCTTCCTCTTAATTCCTCTTAATTGGATCATGTATAGAGAGGGTGCGCTCATCAAGCACATTGTTGACAAAGTCATGATATTGTCGTATGCCTATGTCCACCATAGTGCGTAAATTACAACCACCGACTCACTGGGCAGTTGCGACTGTGAAGATTTACCAGATCAGGGAAATCATCCAAGAAAGGATTGCCCATTAATTTTCATTGATGGTTTTACATAGACTAATAAGATGTTGCTGAAAGTGTTTCTGTGATGAAAGCCCCTGCTCATGATATTGAAAAATCTTGGGATTATCTGTGTCGTCATTATCTGGCATTGATTCTTCTTCAAACTGTTTGATCATTCTGGCCATCTCAGGCCCTGACAGCATCCACAGTCGGAATGTAGCAGGGTTTTCTGTGATACCAACAACTCTGAATTTACTCTGTGAGAAACACTACATAAACAGAGTGACATCCAAGATGGCTGCATCTGAAACACAACATCTCCAAACCCATATTTTAAGGTTTTTACAGTAGTGGTGCCTCGAAAAGAAAGACTCACATGCGATATTTTGTCGCATTTGTCGGCCATTTTGGATTTTAGTGCTGTACATGCAAATTTTTAGATATTCCCGGGGGCTCCTAGACTTACATTTATTAGTATATCCTAAGCTACCTTCATACCAAATTTGGTGCTTTTATCCGCCAGGTAACGGTAATTTCAATAAGCCACCTCACTAGATGTGGCCTCCGGGTATCAGGAATGAAAATGGACTTGTTCACTTAAAAATGTTAAAATGTGTATAGAAACGTCAGTAGACAGTGACAACTATGTGTTTTAAGAGGTTTTAAGTAGATTTTTTTTTAACTTTTTAATTCAATTAAAATCAAGCCAAAACAACGTCAGTTGTACCCTATCAAATGCTTCATTTAATCAAATCCTTCATCAAATGCTTTATTTTATTACTTCAACAACATTTCAATGGATTTACACCTACTGACCCTTCAACTGATGATCAACTTTTATTCAGGAAATTCTTGATACTGTAAGACCATCGAAAGGTGCATTGAATCGTCTGAATGTCATATCGAAACAGATTAAGGATTAACGCTTGATGAAGATTTGCATTTAACTAATTATGTAGAAGACGAAGATGATGAATAAGAATAAGAAGAAACGCAGGAAATAGAAATAGGATCACAACAAAATTCAACTAACTTGCCAGTGAGAAAAACTACTTCCAAATTAATAATCGGGAAATTAAAGAGACTAATAAATATTAATATCTAGGAATATTAATAGTAAATGAGGGACAAATCTTTAAAAAGCACATTAACAACACAATAGCCAAAGCAAATAAACTAAATGGATGGATAAGGAGCATATGTAATAAGAGCTGCAATAAAGTAGAACTAGGTAGAATATTATGGAAATCATTGGCTGTGCCTGTTCTAACATATGGTAACGAAACTATAATCAATACTGAAACCGAACCTCAGAAATTGACAAATATCCAAAACACATTTGGAAGAAAACTTATCGGATGGAACACTTTGCCACCTACTACAGCAGTTCAAAGTGAAATGGGGTGGTCATCGTTCTTTAGCAGAGAAGCTTCAAGCAAATTAAAATATCTGGAGAAGTTGACTTTCATGAATAAAAATAGATGGTCTAGAAAGGTGTTTGAAAATACAACAGAAAAAAGCAAATGGGCAGATAACGTGGAATATTTAGCAGAATATTACGAAACAGAAGAAATTAAAATAAACATAGAATTGGAAAAAAAAAGTAACACCATCTTATTAATAAATGTGTAAAAAGTACAGAATTAGAAATATTCGTACTAAATTCAAAAATAAATACACAACTTTGCCATTACGGTTTAAAATAAAAGGGCTCCCTTATATGAGGATATCTATAATAATTCTAATGGAAGTTTCCAGTGAAGAACGGAATCACTGGCGCTAAATAAAAGAACAGAAAAATGGTCTGAAAAGGGATCAATATGTGTAAATTGCGATAAAAATGAAGAGGGCCCTTGTTTCGAAAAAGAAAGAACCGAACTCTTAAAACATATTAATATAAACTCAAATAACTGGGAAGAGTATGAATTAATAAATCACGTAATAGGATTTCAAGGGAGAGTTGGACCTGAATAAAATTAAACATTTCTTGAAACTTGTTTGGATTAAGTGAGAAACTAATAAATCCAAAGGGAATCCTGTCTGAATAGGAAGTGCAATTAAGAAAGCAAAGACTAATGTAAGTAAAGATAATGAGTATCTAAAGCAAGACCTAAAATATTATCTTTCATCAAAAAAGAAAGGAACCAGCTAGTTTAACTTCTGTTAAATTAAAGTTTCGAAAATTGGTAAGTTTATCTCAATTATTAAAATTCGAAAAAAGAATGAGTCAGCCTGAAAATAGAAGAGAGATAATTCAGGAGATTAAGAATGAAATGATAGAAAGATCCGAAGATGCAGTTTATGGACATAAAGTTGTATTAAAGACGAAGACTTGAAAAGATGGTCTCTTCAAACAAATAGAAGATTAGGTACCAACTTTGAATTGAAATCATCTGATACTTTTATACTAAATTTTAAAAAAAGTATCGAGCTGTCTCAAGAAAATTACGAAGCTTAAAAACCAAAAAATATTCTTCAGAGAAGTCAAATATTGAACACGAATCAAAATTATTTGTTTAATGCATTTAGAGAAAAATAAAAGAAGAAAAAAATTAAAAATGATAAAATCTTTAAGACGGATCAATCTAGCTTTAAAAAAAGAATTACACTCCGGAAGGACATTAATATTTAGAGGTTCAATCATTATCACTTACAACTCACAGTTATAATATCTAAAGAAAGAAATTTATTGTCTCCAATTTGTTTATAAGAATAAAGTGAAAATTTATCTCAAAAAGGAATCATTATCAATAAATCTGTATCTTCGGAATGTATAAAATAAAAAATAATAAACATTAATACTGGTATTTATTTTGTTTAATTTACTTATTAATTTGCTTTTTGATTTTGGTAATTTAATTAACTCAAATCAATTAATTTTCCATCTTAAATGAAATCTTAGTAAATCGAGAGGATTGACATTTTTACTCTAAAAGCTTTATTTTTCCTCAAGTTATTTTATAGTTTATATTTTTATTTTTTTTCAATAATCTATATATATATAAATGAATGTATCTTTCTTTCTTTCTTTGTTTCTTTGTCCTTTATACACTCCTAGGCCCTTTGACCTATCTGGACCAAACTTTGCAGAATTACTCTTTAGGACACTGCGGAAAAGATAGGCTACCTTAGAACCCGGACCCACCCCCCAAAAGAGATTGAAAAGGGGTAAAAGCCCTGAAAAACCCAATATCCACCTGGTGGTGAAAATAAGAACTACACAAATATTGTGTAAAGTGAAAAATTCGCTCTCCTATGGGGGGCAGGGACACCACCCTTGGGTGGGAGGAAGCCAACACAAAGGCTGAAGTGTCCCAACCCGACCGACACCGGGAACTTATATTTAGGGCCCCTTCTCGGGCCCCCAAGTCAATTGCAAATAAGGAAAAATTCGCTCTCCTATGGGGGCAGGGACACCCCACTTGGGTGGGGGGGATGGCGACACATGGGCCTAAGTGTCCCAACCCCGATCGACACCGGGACCTTATATTTAGGGCCCCTTCTCGGGCCCCCCAAGTCAATTGCAAAAAAGGAAAAATTCGCTCTCCTATAGGGGGGCAGGGACACCCACTTGGGTGGGGGATGGCGACACATGGGCCTAAGTGTCCCAACCCAGATCGACACCAGGACCTTATATTTAGGGCCCCTTCTCGGGCCCCCCAAGTCAATTGCAAAAAAGGGAAAAATTCGCTCTCCTATTTGGGGCAGGGACTCCACACTTGGGTGGGAGGAAGCCAACACAAAGGCTGAAGTGTCCCACCCCCGACCGACACCGGGACCTTATATTTAGGGCCCCTTCTCGGGCCCCCCAAGTCAATTGCAAATAAGGAAAAATTCGCTTTCCTATGGGAGGCAGGGACACCACATTTGGGTGGGGGGATGCGACACAAGGGCCTAAGTGTCCCACCCCCGATCGACATCGGGACCTTATATTTAGGGCCCTTTCTCGCCCCCCCCCCCCCAAGTCAATTGCAAAAAGGGAAAACTTCACTATCCTATGGGGGCAGGGACACCACAATTGGGTGGGGGGGATGCGACACAAGGGCCTAAGTATCCCACCCCCGACCAACACCGGGACCTTATATTTAGGGCCCTTTCTCGGCCCCCCCCCCCCAAGTCTATTGCAAAAAGGGAAAACTTCACTCTCCTACGGGGGTAGGGACACCACACTTGGGTGGGGGGATGGCGACACAAGGGCCTAAGTGTCCCACCCCCGATCGACACCGGGACCTTATATTTACGGCCCCTTCTCACGAGCCCTTTCTTTCTTTGAGTGGCATTGCAACGCATGCCGGGTACAGCTAGTTTGATAATAAATTTCATATTTTTATTGATGCACAGATGTTTTCTTTATTTGTAATTTATTTTTGTTTGTCTGCTGTGAATTCAAACTTCAGAAGTAAATGACATTTATCATGAAGAAATATTATGTAAGTTCTGAAAAATATTATGAATTATTTAATGAAATAAATCTGTAATTAATTTGACATATGCACATCATAAAATTACAAGTTAAAATCTTTCTCGCGAAGTCACATATTCACGAAGACACTAATATTCATTTAATACAACTGTGGTGACTACTCCTAGCTTACGATACCCAAAAAGCGTGAAACAGCTGTTCTAGGATGTCATTTAGTAAACAGTTGGTCTCACCCATTGATGTTTATGAATATTTTATAAGCGCTTTTTTTATATATACTAATATTCATTTAATTCAACTGAAGATAAATCAATCCAGAGCACAAACCATTCCTATGACAGGAAATTCAATCATAGGCTACAATGTAGATTCTCATTAATCAAATCGGTCTCAGTAAATAAAGGAACGGAATCATATAATATCAGTATTAACTGTTTCAAAAACCTTCATCAAAGGATTTCTGAACTCATTTTATTTTAATAAAATAAAATTAGCAAAATAAACGAAATAACATTAAAATGCCTATTACGAATAGTACAGTTCTCTGCTCTTGATTAGAAGTTTTCCTGAACCACAATTATAAGCCAGATTGCGCTGCTGTACATAATATCTTCTTTATTTTTAACGCTCTTAATGAATAAACAAATAACCTAAATAACAAATTAGAATAAACAAATAAAAAAACTGGGATTGGTCTCACAATAATGACGGAATCAGAGTAGATGAAACTCTTGGTATATTATTATAAATTTGACATATTATTTCTACAATTTTAGATTAAATAAGGTAAATGTTATAATCTTAAGAATTAAAAAAAAAAAAAGACAAACAAAACAAATCTCAGCCGAAACCCCAAAACCCCAAAAGATATTACTAAATTAAGAAATATTCAAGCAATAAGACCAAATAAGATACAAGTAGGAATCATTTTTGCTAAGAAAAGTCATTTTTCCAAAACGATACAAAATCCAAGAACTGAAAGCCAACTAAAATAAAAAAAGGAATAATCGGGTCAATCCATCAAAAGAAAAACAAAAAACCCCGTTACTATACGGAGCCGCATCTTATTCCTTAAAGAGTCATGTTGCTTGTCCCTGAACTGAGAGACTGTAACAGAAGCAAATTAAAAAAGAAAGAAAGTTTTCTTTAAGATGAAAGGTCTTCATCATAAAGATATTAAAAATATTAAAATAGTCGGTGACTCTTTTAGAGCCATTATCCAAAGATATATTGCTTTTGATGAGTTTTTATCTAAGCTATTCAGATAAGTTTTTTCTTTTAAAAATAATAGATTCGATAGAACTGTTAGTTTCAGAATTATAGCTTAGAACTATTTAATGTTCATCAAGAATATAAATTTATTACCGCCAATCACGATATTAGAAATGTATAATTTCTTAAAGACATCAAAAATGTCTGACAATATAAGAAATTCATTTGCATTACCGATATTAATCGAATATAATAACACAGACGCCACGAGTCGAAAGTCTTAATTTTTTTAGAAAGCATCAAAGATAAAGGGAAATGAAACTGAGACACTTAAAAATAACGATATGTATTGAAGATATTGAATAACGACCGTTAGAATTGACAGGTTTGTTCTTTAGATTATTTATTTCTATATTTATTTGTACTTTTTCTCGCAAAATCTAATAGTAAAAACTAATTACAGAATGTTATTATTAATAATGCAGTAACTGTAGGAAAAGCATTTTTTTTTTATGGTTGGAGCTCTTCAATGTTTTGTTTTCAGATTTGATTTTTTTCTAGGTTGAAGAAAATCTGTCACTTAGTAAACAACTTGATCTCACCTATTGATGTTTATTAAAATATAATTTTATCAATAAGTTTTTCCATTTCAACTCATTCCGATAAAAAACGTAGATTTAATTGGAATTAATAAGTTATACTCAGAATTATAAAATTTCGAATACAATTTCGAAACACGAATTTGGGACTTTAGAGAAAAGAAATTACACAAATAGAGGAATTTTCTTTTCTTTTAGTCAGTTTTATTTTGCTATGCCTCAAATATTCTTTACTTTTTCAGTTGAAATCTCATTTCAAAGGATTAAAAAAATAAAAATAATAATCACACATTACTTTTGCTGCACCTCCAACATGAAAGTTAAATAATGTAAGAACTTTTCAAATTGTTATACACTTGATAAACTAATATTACTCTTAGATATATATTTCTTTGTTTTAAGCGTGTATTTTTTTATTCCTTGAATCAAATTACTCAGAATTCATCTTTATATTGTAGTTTTTTGTTTATTGAAATATACGTCAATAAGAAGAAAGGCTACAATTAGACAAGCAGGTGTGCAAGTTGTGATCTACTCAAAGGCCCGATCACAAGGGGAGCGCCAAATTATGGTTTAAAAATCAATTCTCCATTCCGTAATAAAATAGTAATACTTATTTAACTTCCAGTCCAGTCTTAACCATTGTCTGTTTCTCAATAAAAAATTAACAAATAAAAATATTAAGGGGGAAAGGCGGCAAAAAACATTTTTTCACAAGGCGTCTCACAGATCAGCGGAGATCCTTCTCATATTTTACTTCACATTTTAATTGAAATAGTGCAAATACAGATTTTAAAAGTAGAAATTCATGTCTTACCTGATTCATATGTGGAACCATCAATTACAAACTAGTTCTAAAGAGTCACCATCGACTTTCATTCGTATGCTGAATATTTCGGAAATGCGAACAAAATCTGTTCTCACGCAAAGCTCAGCACAAAGCAATGTCTGATTGAAAGCAAACAGAATAGCATTCACAGTATATCATGTATAGCGGCTATCACGCGTTTAAACCAATGAACCCAAAAGAATTTTGAATTATGTAAAAGATAGCGAGTAATTATGACTAACATCCTGTTAGATTCTGAAACTCCCCTTGAAATTGACTTCGTAACATAAGAATAAAAATGAGATAAATTCTACTTTTTAGTTGTTTTTTTAATCAATTGGACGAGAAAGAAAAGTAATCAAATAGATCATCTACAAGCATAGCATATTATTGCTATATTCATCTATTTTTACTTTACGCATACTGCCAGATGAGAATGTACATTGGAATGTTTAAATTTAAAAAAATGACTTTCTTTGTTTTTGAAACCCTATTAGTGTTCTGATGCAATCCCGAATAAAGAACTCTTGTCCGAATCGCAGTGGAGTCTCCAAAGCAAAAATAAACAATAAAAAACTCAGTAGAATATTAGTGAGGAAATTCGTCGTTCTCAATGAATTTTCGTAACGCATTGAAAATTAAATCTGTGCATTTAATTATTATAAACATCAATGAGTGAGACCAAGTGTTTATTAAGTGACATCCTAGAACAGCTGTTTCACGCTCTTTAATAATTAAATGTGCAGAATTAATTCTCAATGCGTTACGAAAATTCATTGAGGCCGGTGGAATGCTGGCACATGAATTTACTCACTAATAGTTTTTAGTGAGTTTTTTATTGTTTATTTTTGCTTTGGAGTCCACAATGCCATTCAGACGATTATTCCTATTAACATCTGTACCGAGACTTCGCTGTTTACTGGTGACTATTTGTAGCTGATGATCTCCAAAGAGCGTGATGTCACTTAGCAAACCCTTGGTCTCACCCATTCATGTCAATTAAGAACACCTTTGAAAGAATTTCTCAACGATCCTTCTTCTCTTTCGTAGCGCCTGAGATTGCGTTTACTTATCAGTTTGTTCCAAATGAATTCACGGCATTATTTAAATGACAGTTAAACCATCGGAAGGATGAAACAAAACCACTGAGGAGTTGCAAGAATATTCCCGAAAATATCTTATGGAGGCTATAGAGACCATGCATTAGATGTTCAGCCAATGATCAGCCAGTGTCTGTAAAATCAGATGATCAGCTGTGTTACCCTAATTTAGATTGTTTAATCATATGGCCAATTCAAAGTTTTCTTTAATTCAAATATTTCTTTAGAAATTTCCTAGAATTAAATAAAACTAAAATAAACTTTTTTTTTAATTTGTAATATAGCTTTAATTTTACAAACAAGGAAAGAAATGACACAGAAATTAAAAAAAAATCTGAGCTTTCGTCGGTGAGAGCTTGGGACGGCCGTTTCGTCCTTTTTTCATCTTCAAATTTGTTCTTTTTATTTTCAAATTCCTTTGAATGACGGATTCTGCAGGCCAAGATTTGAAGCTTTTCTTTTTGTTTTGATTTTGCAATTGTGTTTTCGTTTGGAGGGAGGCCAGCATACTGATCGAAGGTGTCGACACTAGTAATGGGCAGGCAGTTGTCGATGATGGCACCGTCCAGAAATTTAGTGTCATAGGTTGAAGGGGGTTCTGATTGACCTGGCTGTGCAAGACATTCCAGTATTTCAGCCTTGTTGGTCGGCAAATGAAGCTTGCCAAAGTCTGAAATGGAAGGAGGGAATGACTGTATCTCATGCGCAAAAAATTCATCCAAATCAGATTCCCGGTTCTGCATAGATATATATAGTTGGCAAAATAGTTCCATATTGTTCTGAAGCACTTTTAGCTTCTTCCCCTGCTGAGATGTTGCTTTATGCTTTGGTCTCTTGAAGAATGCAAATTCTTCCTCTTAATTCCTCTTAATTGGATCATGTATAGAGAGGGTGCGCTCATCAAGCACATTGTTGACAAAGTCATGATATTGTCGTATGCCTATGTCCACCATAGTGCGTAAGTTACAACCACCGACTCCTATTTGAGACTGTTGGATGCGAGAGTGGTTTCCCTTATCATTTCTGCACTATCTAAGCGTTTCATCTTGTGATTGGGTCTGACTGACGAGTCCACAAAGGACGAAACAGCCGTACCAGACTCTCAGCGATGAAAGCTCAGACATTTTTTCGTTTCTGTGTCAGTTCTTCCCTTGTTTGTATTAATTTCGTGACTCGTTCAACCTTATGTTTATATCTTTAATTTTATTATTTTTCCGTTACAAGAAATCTACATAATTTTACATCTAACAGTAATAGAGCCATTGCAAGACATTTTACGCACTTACTTAATTCAAAACAATTAAAAATCATAATGTTTAATTATTCTACGCATTAATTGCATTCTGTTTAGAGTATCAAGCCCATATGGCGTCATATGTCCTTCCACCTTCTGCTTTTCATCGCATTTATATAGTGTGATTGGCTGAAAACAAGTACGAGGTTTTAATTCATAATTAAATGGAAAATATGAAAGAAAGAAGAGAGAAATTAATTGATTGCTCTTTTTGAAAATAGTGCAAACTAAACATTTACAGACTGTAATTTAAGTCCAATAGGATTGCGTAAAGATCCGAAATAAAGAATTTTTTTTTTTAAGTGACACCATGTGACTTCTTCCTATGAAAGAAAACCTATGAAAGTAGTGAAAGACAACGTGTAAATATCCCAATGCCCAGATCCATCAGTGATATCAAGGAGGGATCACCCATGGATGTGTGCCGGGTGACGAAAGGTGCCCACGTTGAGGAACTTTGAGTGGCACACATTAAACTCGGACAGTTCCACTTCCAATTGAGATGTCATGACTGTATACATTAAGCAATACAGAAAATACATGTCTTTGAAACCCACCATTCTTTTACGCCCATCCTGTATATTATCTATATAAATAAAAATGTAAATGTTCGTTTGTTCAAAATCTTAAATCTTCGAAAGTTCTTCACCGATTCTTTTGAAATTTTGACACAACGTTCCATTCGAATACGCACATGTTTTTTTATACCTATTATATAGATGTCACATCTGTGACAGGTAAAAACACAGCTGTTTTAAAAACAGCGTCTTCTGTTGGACGTAAAAGCAACAAGCGACACGTAAAAGCATAAATATTGCTCATGCTGGACAGCGTGCTTCTTGACAGCTGCTGTCACTTAGCATTTTAAATGTTTCTTTCGTAGAATGAATTGAATTTTCACAGATTTCAATTTATTTTCATTTGATTTAATTATTCGGTGTGACATTGCGTTGGAATTGAGCTGTGTCGTTTACCATAGCATTCATTTCGTGAGTATAGTTAATTTTTTCATTGTTTTTCATTTCGTTTATTTAACTGTTTTTCTTGTGTCAATTGATTTTCAATTGAATTCAAATTACATCGTGAAATTGACCTCTTCGGAGTGGTTTAAATAGATGGTATTTATAGTTAATGAGTTGCACTTAGTTATGTACTCATAATGTGTATGAAGCAGGTATGTATAATCACAATTTAACGCGGGTGAAACCGCGGGGCATAGATAGTATTATATAAATATATTATTGCTTCGACTGTAACAGTTAATCATAACCTTTATTGACACAAAATCTTATGAAGATATGTCAATGAAAGTTTGGAATATCTTAAAATATTAAGAAGATAATTATTTTACGTTTGGGTCAAACTCCTCGTCATGAAGCTTTTTACATTTGTAAGAGTACGAAATACATTTAATTTTTACTGAAGGCTGTAAATAAATTTCTTGGTGGAATGCAGCTGTTTACCAACATCCGTAGAGAATTCTTTCACCGTTTTTGTGACGTCACTGTCTACAATTATGCAATTTTACTTTCAAAAAGAGCAGCCTAAAAATTTAACAAAGCATTGGTAAACATTTCCTGTGAAATCAAAACAGCATTTATTCACTCATACTGAATGTGATTAAAAATATTTCGTAATATTATTTTGATAAAGGAAGAAAAAAAGATTTTCTTCCTTCTCTTTTACAAGGAGGAGTCGGAAAAAAAATTCAAGAACATTCTAGAAAGTAAACTATCATTTCCATGAAAAGGACACGCAGTGACCGAATTTTTCTGTCACTTTTTGTTTGTTTTTTAATTTTTCTTTCTTTTCTTTTCTTACAGAAAGAAATAGATGATGGTTGTCGTGTGAGGGTAAGCGGAGGTGGTTTTAAGTTACGTGAGTTACGCAAGGGTGGGATTCCGAGGTCATGTCATAGAAGTAACAGCGCGAAATCACATTTATATCAATTCATTAAAGAATGCGAGACCTACACAGGTATAGTCTGAGCCTTGGTACCAGATTTCGTGACGGGCCTCCATTACTAGATCAGATGATTTTTATCACAAGAATAATCTTACAGGGGAAGGAATCCACTACCAGGCTACCAGAAATCCCCCAAGTAAGATAAGATTACAGCACCCTAATATCAAGTTGGACGACGGGATCCCAATATCAGGTTAAGTGACGGGCCCTTAAGTATTAGATAGGTAAGAAGCTCCTCAATATCAGATTCGATGACTGACCCTTCTAGAAGGATCCTAGAGCTTTGCCATATACATGTGTAGCCCATTATGAACTGTAATGTGACAGAAAGAACGTATTTCTTATATTGATAAGTAGCTATTAACATTGTGACTACAATACTATAGTTGTCAATATGTAGATCGCACAGACCTAATCAATGATAATAATAATAATAATAATTTTTTTATCCCTCGCCCTTTTTTTAACTGCAAGAAAGAGTTGTATCCCTTCCATGCCCCTTAGACTCTCGAGCTCTGCTACAATGGGAACGGAGACCTCCCTATGGTTATATTGATGTCATGCCATGAGACCCTGAGTACTGCGGAACACTGCGAACAAACAAACAAAAGAATAACACGAAATAAAACTAATAATGATTTAATAAGAATACTTAAAATACAGTACAGTCTGGGGATGGTCGAAGATTACTTGACTCATGTTCACTAAGAAAATATAATTTATTTATTTAAGTAAACTAAAAACAGTTTCCTAACAGCCGTACAATACATAAGATCATCTCAGGAGTTGCAAATATTAAAATCTTTTACAGTTCTTTTGCAGGGTCGTGCAAATTTAGCTATATTAAACGTAAAATCGACCTAAATTGCATTTTCATTAGATAGCACTAATTCGCTCATCAGATGGCACTAATTGTCATATTATTTTAATACTAGGAAATCTAAAATTTTTAACATTTCTGATATGTGCCATAATGGGAAGCTGATTGGAAATCATTAATTCTCAATCTTCCTTTCGGACAGCTCTTTCTACATTACATTTTTATCGCGAACCAACAAACATCCAACTAAAAAATATATACACCAAGATTTATTTCCTGTCTTTAAGTCAAAAAAAAAAAAAAAAAAAAGAACTACTGGCATTACACCTTCCCCCATCACTTGTAAATTTTGTTTGTTAATATTAATAAATAAACCTAAAGATTACAACATCTGATGGGAAGATAATCTCAAAAAAATATAACAAGAGAATAAATAAATAAAACAAGATTGATTAAGAATCAATAAATGAAAATGTTTTCAGTAATTACTTGTTTGATTTTTGAATTCCAATTACTAAATTAAATTAAAATCCTATTTAAAATTAACTTTATTAAAATAAAAGAACTATTTATTCCCTTTATAATTTTAATAACTTTAGCTAGTCAGCTGATGAAGAACCCTCTGCTAAAGAGAACAATATTTGAATTTTCCCCCATGTTTATCTTGTAATGCATTTCATTTATAAATGGTACGAAATTACGTTGTAGCAAAGTCCTATTACAGGTGGCTGCGCCAAGGATTCTCTAAAGGGCTTCACCTTTTTTCTAAGTGAATCTGTCCCAAGCACTGATTTGGACCAAATTTGGCACACATATTGGTTCTTATTAGAAAATTCTTTTGACAAAGTTTTGGCACGAAAATCGCATATGCTTAGCAGTGGTGGAAGCAACGCCTTTGGGGGCCCGGGGCGGGAGTTCCATTATTCCACAACCAAAAAAAAAAAAA
>JAFIDM010009631.1:186964340-186974635 GCA_023159025.1 Thereuonema tuberculata
TCGGCCCCCCCCCCCTTATATACGCCCCTGATACCTTGAGATCTTTTAGTATTTTCGTCCGGTAGAGAGAAAAGTTGAACGTTAAATGTTTGGGGTACGATATATATAAAGTCAACTGACGTAAGCTGACTTGTGAATGAACAAAAAGTAAATATAAATAAATAAAAAAAAATAAAAAAAATATTGAATAAGAAAAATAAATAAGTATTTTATTTATTTTTCTTATTCAATATTTAAAAAATAATTACACTGCTATTTATTTTGTTTAATTTATTTATAATTTTGCTTCTGATTTTGGTCGTTTAATTAACTCAAATCAACTAATTTTCAATCTTAAATGAAATCTTAATAAATCGAGGATTGCTATTTTTATTTTCTAAAAGCTTTATTTTTCCACAACTTAGATTTTTATTTTATATTTCAAGAATTTGATAATAAATTTACACATATATATTTTCTTTATTTCTAATTTATTTTTGTCTGTCTGCTGTGAAAATTCAAACTTCAGAATTAAATAAAATTTATCATGCCAAAACGCTATATAAGTTTTGAGAAATATTATGAATTGTTTAATTAAAAAAAAAATCCGTAACTAATTTGACATATTAACATCATAAAAGTATCAGATCATATCTTTTGTGTTAAGCCACATATTCAGGCAGATGTCAAAGCGGAGGGAGTAAGTTAACAGAAGGGAACAGCCGTCGCGTTTTGTTTTATTTTTTTTTTTTCACCTCTTCCGTTTCGATTCCGCACTTAAGATTTTGGTAATTTAATTAGGGCAACCTATATATTATTCCTATAAAGTTTCATTAAAATTGCCCATTTCCTTGTTCGAGAGGTTTCCTTATCAGTCCAGAAATGAATCGTTTTCGCGAAAAATATAGTTTTCGTTATTCAATGTATGGTTGTTGTTTATTTTATTATTTTTGTTGGCACAGTATGATGCGATAAAACGTATTTCAAACTACTGATAAATTAAAACACAGATATACAAAATAGGGAAAGAGTGATTTAATAACAATGTCTGGACCCGTCTTGTCTCACAACAACTCTTCAAGTCTGTCGGGGCAGTGTCAAGTGTGGGAGATGTTTTCCTGGCACACGTTTGGTCCATTGATACCACTTGAGGAACGTCAGATGCTAGAGCGTACCTAAACATAGCTGACCAAGTGTAACCGTACATGTTAACAGTTTATCCTCATGAGATGGCTACTTCCAGCAGGATAATGCGCCGGTGCACAAAGTCCGCATCACTATGGGATGGTTTGAGGAACATGACGATGACATTTCCTTGCTGCAGTGTCTCGCTCAGTCCCCGGATCTCAGCCCAATTGAAAATTTGTGGAATGAGCTGGAACGGGCTGTTTGCTCCAGGCCTACACCTCCATCAAATGTTCAGGAACTGTGTGACATACTCATGTCTGCATGGTACACAATACCTCAACAACGATTTCAGCATCTTGAATCCATGCCTCGACGAGGGTGTTTTGAGGATGCCAACACGCTACTAGGTAGGTGTATCCAGAGCCGTCGCGTGGGCGGGGCGATCGCCCTGGGCGCCGCGGCAACGGCAAAAATAAAAAAAAATTTGGAAATTCCGTTTTTTTTTTTGGTTGTAGATTTTTGGGATGGTGGGGCGGGCGCAAATATCAAGTGTAGGGCGCCTGACGAAATCTTGCCCCGGGCGCCAATAAACCACGCGACGGCCCTGATGTATCTAATAAAGTGGCCGGACAGTATATATATATATATATATATATATTTCTTTTTTTCTTGAAAATTTATAAGAGTAATCATAAATATATTAACATTTAAACGCAATTTAATCACAGTCATAAAGCTCATGTTAGATGGGCTGGTTGTAATTACTGTTTAAATTTCAACACCAGGGTTATGAATAAATAGTATCTGATTCAATGTTATTCTCAATTTAGTGAACATTTTATCTATTGATAAATAACGAAGTTGGTCTCCTTGTCACTGTTATGCTTGTTACAATTCTATATTTCCATTTTAATTGAAACATAATGTTCGCCATTTTCTCAAGAACAACTCAATCGATTTTGATGAAGTTCGGTATGAAAGTAAGCACACTCATGAGATACTGAAAGTAAACGCCTCGAAGAGATTTCTCAAAGTCATCGTCGCTGTCATGAACCATCACTAAAAAAGTAAAGTATATTTTTATTATTGGAAAAGGAGGATGGTCTATCTAATCTACCTCCTCCAGGCCGATTGGGCTAATTTTTTTGTAATTGAGAAAGAGAAGACTAGCAGATGGTTTTAATTCCATAATCTCTAAAATTTGTTCCATCCTTCAGCATTAATCGTCACGAAACCTAAGAAAGGTTGTCATATCCATCTTTTCAAAATTACTGAACCAGTTGGGCTAAAATTTGCAGTTGGACAAAGGAAGAGTAACAGTTAATTTTAGTTCAATAAGATTGAAAATTGATTGCATCTTTAAGCAGGGCCAGAGGGGGGGACAAAAGGGGCAGATTGCCCCGGGGACCCACAAAAAGAGGGGCCACATCAGGCCCGAGTTTGTTTTTTTTTGGTTGTTAAAATAGGATTTTTTTTTTTTTTTTTGGGTGGGGGGGGGGGCACAAATCCAAATGTTGCCCCGGGGCCACCAACAGTCTCTGGGCGGCCCTGACTTTAAGGGATAAAATTAATTGAAAATAGCATAAGCTCAGTTCCAGTTATATAATGATATTCCCAATTTATATACATTTTATTTGTTATTGCTCAATAGTTTCCTTAATATTTAAGCTAATGATGGTAATTGCTTTTAATTTATTTAAATTTTGACTCGTTATAGTATACAATTATGAATTGTTTTTGATATTGAATCGTAAAAAGAAATAATTAAATTGAAAAGTTTACCAGAAAATATACTGTTTCTTCTATGACGCTTTTCTTCCTCCATCTTTCTTTCTTAGATAACACTGGGGAACAGTGATTTGGTGCCTTACAATTTTGACCTATTTTTGGATATATTTAGGTCACTGATTCCAAAAATGCTTTCAGTTTTGCTCTATCAGCTCTAGTTTTTGGGATAGAGCTTATTCACATTATACAGTGGTGGTCAAAATTATAAGGACAAGCGAAAAAATCGCCAAACTTGGTTACAGTTGGCTGGAAAATTATGCAAATTTTATGGCTGGAAACCAACGATAAATGCAGCACTTTTTATTAGTTTTTATGGAAATATATGGGAAATTCACATTCATAAAATGTATTTTGGATTTAGACAGCACTGTGATATGGACAAAATTATAAGGACAATGCTATTTGTGTGTTCTAAAAAGCAAAATTTGCATGTTTTTTGTTCAGCACACGGCACTCCCAGACGATATAAATGCATAGTAAGAGATTGCGAACGTCATATTCTATTTTTTCAGTCATGCCACTAGGTACGAAACTTTCGGAGTTTTAGAAAGGGAAAGTGGTTGCTTTTAAAAGTTCAGGACTTACTGTACATCAAATTTCGACAAAGCTGAATAGATCGAGAACGGTTATTTATAATTTTCTTAAAAATCCCGAAAAATATGGACGGCAAAGACGTTTATGTAGGCCATCTTCTGTTTCTGTGCCTGTGAAAAGAATGATAATAAGGCGAGCTTGCTCCAAAAAACAAACATCAACGGAAATTAAACGGGAATTAAACTTACGATGCAGTGTTCGAACTGTTCGACATGTTTTACAAAAAGAAAAAAAAGGTTCGTTAGGAAAACTTAGGTCACGACCACCTCTTACAAAAGTTCATAGGAGACTGAGGATGGAGTTTGTCAAAAAATGCATTACTATGGAAAAAGAAGTGCGATGATATTATCTTTTCTGATGAGAAAAAGTTTAATTTGGATGGACCAGATGGTTTTCGCTACTTCTGGTATGATCTCCGTAAAGAAAAAGAAATTTTCGCAAACCATAGATTTAGAGGTGGCTCAGTGGCTGATCTGAAGAGGTTTCGCAACTGGCGGAACCACTGCAATAGTTTTTGTGCAGGGCAAAATGAAGTCTGAGAGTTATATTTACATATTGGGCAATAATCTTTTATCAGAAGCACCGTCAATTACAAGTGGAGACTTTTTGTTCCGGCAGGACAATGCCTCAGTACATGTTTCTCAAACTTCGAAAGCATGGTTTGATGCTAATTTCGTGAAATTACTTGATTGGCCGGCCAGAAGCCCAGATCTAAATCCAATGGAAAACCTGTGGGGTATTCTGGTACACGAAGTATACAAAAATGGTGTTCAATATCAAAATAAGCAAGAACTCATGTCCTCCATCGAAAAAGCCTGGAAAAACATTTCTAAAAACGTTCTTAAGGAACTGTCAAACTCTATGACGTCAAGACTGATGAAAGTGATTGAGAAGAAGGGGGAGATTATTAATTATTAGTATGTTTTAGGCCAAAAACATTCATTGTCCTTATAATTTTGGCCAGTTTTTACAATGACATTTTTTGTTTAATACGGCAAATCATTCATATTTTGCATTTTCCAATGTTTTGCATTCTACAATGAATTCTAGCATAAAAAAGCATTTTATGTATACATTTCACTTTATTTACTTCAGAAATAAATTTTTTCTGTGAAATTTTCAGTTGTCCTTATAATTTTGACCACCACTGTACCAGTCTAACCATACTGGTCCGCATATACAACTATATCACTCGCATACAATAAAATACAAAAGACATTTGGATGGATCAAGCACTTTATTTTCATGAAGCAACTGTATCTATCTAACCACCATTATTTATTTATACATTGGTCGCATTAGGTTCATTAATTTTCTTCCATCAGGTCGCTCAATCCTCGTTTCTGTAATTTCCTCCGATGCAATGTTCTTGAACATTCTCGCGGGGCGCTCCAACAGTAGTCTGCCATCATATGCATATCCCATCATTGCTAACAGACATTGTTTCTCTGCCAGCCTGGAAGTTAACAATTCAGACGACTTCTTTGGAAGACTTAGATCTCTTATGAGGTCGTTCAATTCCGCTTGATTAAAACCGAATGCAACTGATGAAGGTCCTGCGAAATCACTGTCATTTTGCTCAGCATAGCTTTCAGCTGATTCATCCTCTTCTTCTGATGACTTGGAAGACTGATAAATATTGGAACAGGTATCTCCTCTGAATGAGTCGTAAGAGCAATGTATAATGATATCATCAATATCTCATAAACTAGAGCTGCTAGAACGAAATGGATGGCATTTTCGGAATCAGCAGCGCCAAAATACCCAGAATCAGGTTAAAAATTCCAGGCTCCATGAAAAAAATTTTTTTTTGTTCCCCAGTGTAATAAATCAAAAACATAATACCAAATAATATGCAAATTATCGGAGTCTCTTTTACTGTCCCCCTTTATCAAGCTTTTACATTCAACTACACGATAAAATAAGTTTAAGACTGAAATTTCAGTCCTATCATGTAGTAGAATGTAAAACCTTTACAATTAGGGGGGGGGGGAATTGAAAATTCGCACATTCTATTTGATATTGTTTTTGATTTACAAGAAAAGTTTGATTAAACAAGGAACATAATGATGACAGAATTCTGTATTTTAAAATTAATAATCAAGTAGTAAAGTGCTTGCCTAAGGACTGAAGAAGTCAGAGTTTTTTTTTCGTTTAATTCTGCTCCAGATGAGTCCTAGGGTTCTCCTAGCCCTCTCTCAAATTGATACCGGATTCTTTCCTGAGGGTTAGAATGAGCGAGCATTGGACTTTCCCTTCGATCTCAACTTTATTCTGATCACAGAAGTCTCCATTCCTAAACTTGAATACGGATGTAATGTCTAAATGCAATCTACGGATTGTAAAGAATAATTTATGATTTCAGTATAAATTTAGTAAATAACCATATAGGTTGTGGTATATTTGTTAGCTACAACAAGAAGATTTCAATTATTATCTTTTTAAATAGATTCTGCAATCCAGCTTTTATCTATGTTTTTTTTTTTTTTCATCATTAATTTTTATTTGATATTAAACTTTGAAGGTTTTTTTTCTTTTTTTTTCTGTTCCTCTTCCGTAATTTAATCTAATTTTGATATATTTTTTATTCTGAAATCACCTAGATTTTGAATGGAGAAGGTGTTGCGAAATACAATTTCGATCAAAAAATAATATGAAAAACATTAGATTTCTTCCTTTTTCTTCTGGGGTTGGAATTCCCATCAACTCTTCCCGCGGACCATCATAGTCTGAGATTTTAGATTGTTGTTCAACTGGTTTTCTGCTTAAGACTATAAAAAATGTTTTATCATTTTTAAGTAATCTTATATCATTATAGTCTGAAAGAGGTATAATAAGATGTTTCGAAAGAACAATCATTGTAGCTTATTGTATATTGATGTTTATTAATATATGCAATTTATTTATTTATTTATTTATTTATTTATTTATTTATTTACTGTAATCATTAATTCTTGCTTTAGAATGCGGGGTAAGTTGGCATTGACCTTATTAGCGGTCGTCTTCCTCAGTTTATTGCAATGTGTAAAGGACAATCGATGTCCGGCCTCATACGTGACTCGAGTGGTTGTTCCTCAGCCCAGACGGATGATGAGGTCTCCGTGTATGACATGCACTGTGCTCAATAGAAGGGACTGTTGTCTTCGTTACAGGAGATGCTGTGGTAACACCAATGCCAATACACAATCTGGGTCATTACTCAAACTACGACAAGATGGTAAGGATACATAAACTAGATTTTATTTTATATTTCGTGAATGGCATATTTCAAAATTATTAGAATAATAGGCAATACCAAAATGTAAACATAACCTAATGTGAAATTAGGTTATATAGATTTGTCAGATAAGAGATTTCATTAAAAAGTATTATGAAGCTAGGCCTATTGTTAATTTGAAAGCAGTCTTTACATTCAAATAATCCTAAATAAATCTGACATTTGTAAAAGAAAGCAGACAAACTTGAAATGTATAATAAATGTCTAGTGGACAATCTAAATAATAACATAAAGAGGGCACATGATACCCTTCTCATCATTTTAGTTGTTTATTCGAAATTGCAAAAATTAAATATCAGCGAATTGCAATGCATCCAAAAACGAAATAATCTAGGATTTTAGATTTTTTGGTTGGAATGTTCTTCAGTTTATTTGTAACCGCAGCCTCTAACGGGAAAAGGACAAAACTTCGTTTTTTTTTTTGGTTGAACGATTCCGACCATCATTACCCCTCCCATTCCAAAATTCTGGGTACGCCTAAATTCTAGGTGATATCATCAATGGGTCGTTCATCTTGAGCTACTGTCTATTTATATTTGTACTAACTTTTGATTTCATTACTAATTAATTATGGATTGTGGCTGATTCTTCTCTGTATTCTCCCGTAATAACTTCGTAGCCAGATAACTTCATTTAGCACAGGTATTCTATATTTATTACCAATAATGTTTTCATGGGTGTATTACCGTCTTTTTTTTTTTGCCCTTGATGTTTCTGTACTAACACTGCTCGATTGCATCCCTACAAGGCAATGATATTCTGCAGACTAGATCACTTATTTCTCTTTATAATGATCAAGGCCGGATTAAGATCAACTGGTGCCCTTAGCACAACCCAAAGTGGTGCCTCCTTTGATCCTCCATTGCTTAGCTGGCAAGACAATAAATCTCTATAAGTGCTGAAGATGAAATAAGACATAAAAAACTCAATTTTCTTCAAGACCATTCCTGTATTAGAACACACAACTACAACTAAGCTGTTTTTTATTATATACTTTATGTTTAATATTAAATAGCAGCAAGCACTATAAGCCAATTGCTTAACTGGATGGTGTTATGTATCATTTGACCAAGCGCCAAAATCCGATTTTGAGATATTCGCATAAACGCAAAAGTTTATGTATTACTTCACATTTTGTTATGGAATGGAGTGTGTTATATATCAAAATGAAGATACTTTCACAGGACAATTCTGATCGTTATCAAAATTAATAATATCCTTCAAAGATCGTTAGTCACATGATGGATATCTTAGTCGTTGCAATTAGTTGATTAGCATTTATTCAAAATGAATTTTCAGTAGAATTACGTTGAAATAGCAATCAAGAAACAATTTTTTATAAACTTTTATTTTTATAAGGTGTAAACTTGCTAGTAAATGGAGCAATAATCTAAAAAAATGTATTTTGGCACTTGGTCAAATGATGCATAACACCATCCAATTATAATTAAGGAAACAGAAAAATAATAATTTTCATTTTTAAATCATTTTTTAATAAAACTATTATAAGGTAAACAGGCAAATGCAAAAATTAATTGAAACGATTTTTATTTACTCTCCAAAAGATTATAAGGCAAAATAAGATTAACTATGATACCAATACTGTGTGATGCCTCCCATTCTCTTAGTACCTGAACATGCTTATATTGCTTAATGGTTAATCCAGGACTGATAACAATACTATTTTTTTATGTTTGCAGAGTTGTGCCTTGCATTTCCCTTCTTGCCTTTACTTTTCTAAGCTTTCTGGCAGTACAATTCATAGCTCATACTAATCACTTGTAACTTTATCATTCATTTATCTTCTGGTGTCTTGTAGGGTAAAGTACTGACTATGTTCACATTAACCACTAATGACTGCGTCCTATCATATCTCTTCAGTTCACATTAGTATTGTAGGTTAAACCATCACACTAACCAATTGCAGCTGTTAGTGCATCATTTCTGCGTTAGTGCATCATCAGGAGAATATTACGTTATGTTACATAGTAATAAACAAATAAATTAGCTTGTCAATGAAGAGAGTATATATCATTCAAATACTGATATTATAATTCAACAGACATAGTAACAGAGTTATAGATCATAGATCTGAGCTTTATGTGTATAATTAAAATAATATCTTATCAGAACTATTTATTTTTGTAATATTACTTAATATCAGATCTTCAAATATACAGTGTGTATCAGTTGGACCCGGTCAATTTTGCATACAATTTTCATTTGACTTTTTCAGACTTTTCACCAGCGCTTCGTTGATGATGTGTTTGTTCTCTTCGGTAGTGACTGGTGTGTAACCCTTTCACAGCATGCTTAGTTGCAACAGAAACAATGTCTTCAAATTTCTTCTTGATTGCAGTTATTCTTTCACCTTTCAGAGAAAAACCATATTCTTCATCAAATAAATGTCTTGCTGCAGAGATGTTGCCCTTAGACTCATAAGTAAACTTAATGACAGACACACGTTGCTTTAACGTCAACGCACCAATTTCCTTGCCTGCCATTGTGAATTATCGCACGGTTCAATGTCATGAGGTGCTCGTACTGATGTTGTGCACATGCCCACTGTCGTACACAGATGAAGCATTCCGGAGCCCACCTTGTGTTAGGATACTGTTATTCTTGTGAAAACTTATAAACTGCTCTCAAAAATGGCTTCTAGGAAGAAGTTATCTGGTTGACCGTGTCCAACTGATACACCCTGTAGTTTAGATTATTACAGAAGTAGTGCTGATTTTTCTGACTTTTTAAGTTATTACATCTGTTATCTAATTTATTTTGATTAAGGTTTGGACAAGCCAGGAGTATGTCCTCAACGAAGACCACTTGGAAGCCTCTTGCAATGTCCTTCACGTTGTCTAAGTGATTATGATTGTCCTGGATCACAGAAATGCTGTCCTAGACCAAGAAGATGTTGTTTAGAAGCAGGTAGGAATACAAAATAAAAACAATGTTAATTGCATGTCACATGAACTAAGCTGAATTTAGCTTAAAAGTCAAACAAAATATATGATTGTGGCAAAGATAGCAATATCTTATTGTAATAAGAATCACTGGAGTATATACGGAAAGGGCCATACACTTCCCTCCTGAATCTCAAAATATACTTGTTTCCTTTCATATTTTTTGGTTGGATGGCTGGTTGAGGGGACCTTGCCTTCCTCCCCATATTAAATCCTTAAAATTATCAAATTTATTCATAACTGTTTCACAAACAGTTATAATATCAAATCTAATATAATCCAATGGAACATTTCTGATCATTTTGGAATCTTAATAGAATTTGATAAAGAAAATAATCAGAATGATAAAAATAAAGAAAACGATGTTAGAAAAAAATTCTGGATTAATACAGATTACCTAAATGAGAAATTATCAAATCTAACTATTGAAATTCAAAGAGAGTACAATAAGGATCCTAATATATACATAAAAAAATTCAATAAAATCATTAAAGATTCTAGACAAGAAATTAAACAAGGAAATGAAAAAGATACTACAATTAAAGAAAATAAAAAGGAAAAAAAAA
>JAFIDM010009631.1:186999942-187012902 GCA_023159025.1 Thereuonema tuberculata
GATGTTAGTTTATTTTCACTAATCCATATTTATAGTTATAATCTTGATTGTTCAACATAGTTATGAAGAACAAAATTTACTTTTATCTGAAAAATATCTGTAATTTATTACAATTGGCCTTTTATATATTTGTTATTCTGCAATCTTATTATTTTTTATTTTTTTTTAAAAAAAGAATTTTTTTTTAATAAGTAAACATTTACTTATTATTTTGAAGAACTTTTGCTTTCCACATTTTGTACAAAGTAGAAGTAAAATAATTTACTTGCATCTGAACTTTATTTAGCAGCATGTATTCAATGAAGGGCAAATACAAGCAAGCCTCGCTAATACAGCGGGTTAGATTCCAGACCAAAGCCTTAAAACGAACCACTGTTTGTTTTTTTTTCCAATTCCCTGTGCATATAACAGCCTAAAAACAACTTACACTATCATTTCTTTTGTACGTAACAGCGCAAATTAAACACGATACGAAAGTAAAAATAATAAATAAATGCTGCTTCACCTTGTACTTTTATCTTGAGGAGATTACTTCTTTCCTTAAACCTCATGAACCAACCTCTGCTAGCTTCAAATTTCTCCTCTGCAGCTGCCTCTCCTCTCTCAGCCTTCATAGAATTGAAGATAGTTAGAGCCTTATTCTGGATTAGGCTTTGACTTAAAGGAACATTATGCCTGGTTTGATCTTCTATCCAGACAACTAAAACTTTCTCCATATTGGCAATAAGACCATCTCGTTTTCTTATTACTTTCGTGTTCACTGGAGTAGCACTTTTAATTTCATTCAAGAACTTCTCCTTTGAGTTCACTACTGTGCTAACTGTTTGACGCACCAAACCTAGCCTACGACCTATCTCGGCATTCGACATGCCTTTCTCACTAAGCTTAATCATTTCTAGCTTTTGATGTAAAGTAAGAGATTTGCGACTCCTCTTTCCACTACCCTTAGGGGCCATTGTACTGTAATAAATAACTATAATAATAATAATAATAATAGGACGAGTAAAAAGTTTAACGAATTTTGAAAATTGACAAAAGATAGATCCAAAGTGTACAAACGAGGTAAACTAACTGAGCGCGGATAATAAAATGGGGCCAGTTGACTCGTTCGATTCAACTCAGGGCAGCTAATATACGCGTCACCGCCGAGAGAGCAAGGCAAGCGCCGAAAATCATAAACAAGAAAGCGCCATATTGGCGAAGCGCCTTAGAGACAGATAACCCTGTATAAGATTCTATTTCGAAGAGAATCGACGCCTACACTGGCAATCAAAGATAAAAAAAAATAATAATAAAATAGATTCTCCAAATACTTCGAGATTTCGGAGGGGGTGGGGAGACAGGGCCTTTCTGTCATCTCCTATATATGACCGTGCATTAAATAAATCTGTAAAATAAATAGGAGGGGAAAATAATAAAAAATTCAATGAAACCCAAGTTAAATAAAAATACGATTATTACATATTAACTTTTATTTTAATCGATTATATTAAATAAAAATAATATTTTATTTTTTATTTATTTATTCATTAAAATTCGAAAATATGTTTCCTGATCAAAAAAACATTTATAATCAAATTAAAAAAGGAAATCATTAATATCTAATGCACAGCTAAGCGCTAGAAAAATTATAAACAAACTTCAGTAAGATTTAGTAAAATAAATATCGCCCAAACTAAAAATCCAAAACAAATGCATTTAGCATTTTTAACAGTTAAAAAAATATACGTTGCATGATATACAAGGATCTTTTGACACTTTTTATTTTAATCGATTATATTAAATAAAAATAATATTTTATTTATTTATTTATTTATTTATTGTCGAAAAATCCTTTCATGGTTTCGAATATTTTTTTTCCCCTCTTCATTTTCGCATCATTTGCATTGCCAACTGTGTGTTTTAAAATAATTTAATATTGTTTTTTCCCCATACCGTTATCGCTCTGTTCCCCTCTTTGTATCAGGAGTTAAGAACCAATACAAAGAGGATTATCAACATTCCTCCGGATTTACCGTATTTACTCGCGTAATTTCCTCGTTTTTTTCATCAATATTTTGAGAAAAAAAAGGGGGGGGTGGAAATTACGCGATGTTTTTCAATTTGAGGAAAAAAAATATGGTGAAAGTGTAAGGAAAACCATGTTAAATATTGATTTTTAAAGCAAGAAATGTAATTAACAACAATTTTATTAACACGCAACATTTAAAATATAAGAAATCACATCTCAACATTTGTTTTTTCTTCAAAGTACAGTTATTGTTGTACTGATTCAGAAGGAGTCTGCTCTTGTACTGACCGGGGTGGGGGTGGAATCTTCCCCTAAAGTAGCATGGGATAGAGAAATGCGGAAGTAACGGTACATTGTCGCGTCGTCATGAGTTCACCGCCAGTCAAGATCATGTTGGAAACGCGTTGAAGTAGAGGTGGGGAAATTATGCGATAAAAATAAAAATTGAATTTTGCAATCCACAAAAACAGGGGTGGGGAAAATACGCGATGGGGGAAATTATGCGAGTAAATACGGTAATTGTGTCCCACCCGAAGACAAATAAAGAAAATCAAAGAAAGGGTTGCAATTATAAGGACAATCTTTCATCTTTTATAAATAGCATATGTAATAGATCCAAATTATCTTTAAAAATCGAATTACAAACTTTGAAAGATAGACTAAATTAAATGTAATTGGAAAGAAAACCAATAAAAAAAAATATTTAACCACAAATTTTGTCCTCCGTTATTTTATTATAAGAAAAATTTTATATTATATAAGACTTTACAGATTTCTTAATTGATTGCGGTTTAAATAATTGCATTTTTAAAGAAATGAAAATCAATTATCAGAAATAAAAACTGTTTCGATTACTAAGTATCCATGAAGATAAAATTGTCATTAAATATATTTCTTAATCACTAGATAATTTATGATCAAATTAATTTTGTTTTGTTTTTTTGTTTCCATTAACATCAAAGTACGAATGCTCAACTAAATACTATTAGTATTAATATTAGGCAATTAAAAAAAAAATCATTATAATTTCTCCAAAAATGAATACCGCCAAAAAAATTCATGTAAACTAATAAATAACATTTCTTAATTAACTAGAGAAAGCTTTTTTTAGACTTAAATATTAATTTTTGTTAAAATGTTAAATCTAATTACAAAGAATATTTTCAATAGGAAATAAAAATGCTATGTTGTTGAATTAAGAGAAATTTGTTAAATAACTATAATTTCCGGTTAAACAATAGATTACAGTACCGCTAATGGCAATCCGCCGTGGTGACTTGCTGCATGCTGTTATCTCAAGATCGCAGTTAGCCAGATGAGGGTTAGTTTTTCTAGTAAAAGATCGTGCAAAATCTTTTGAAAATAAGCATTCTACTTTGTTCACTAGTTAATTGTTCATTTCACATTATTCGCAGTCTTCAAAATAGTACGACGGCCGCATGCTATCGGGCGACCATTGGGATATCGTAATCTAAAGTTTAGCCTAATTGCCTTCGATACCTCTTTTTCTAAATATTTCTTGAACTTTTTTTCTCTTATTACTTTTCAGTACATGAAGAATTTCTTTTTCAAACTCAAGATTTCTCAAAAGGAGAACAGCTAAAATTGCTGTGCACTTCCTCCTGTCCATGCTTCCCTGAAACTGAAATGAACAGTTTTGCAACCCCTTCGTCTAAATATCCCGCGGCAGTAGAACGGAAATGTATCGAAATGTGCAACCATTTCACTGTTTTCAAAGGAATTTTAGATTTTAACAAGAAGTTCCTGAAAGAACTTAAATTAAGCCGGTAAAGTTTTTTTTTTTTTTTTTTTTTTTTAAATATGCAGACGAGAGAAAAACTAATCAGAACAGAACTGCTTAATGAAATTTTAAGTTGGAATACGCATGTCTAACTGTGGAATCACCGTAATTTAAAAACTATTAATCCTATAAATTTGAAAGTGTAGCGGGATGTGCCTATTGGAGTTTTATAAAGATCTGAAGGCCTTACAATACCCTTTATTTGAAGTGACAGATCAGCTATACCTTATTATACTCGGTTGGCGACTAACTACCCCAAAATACTATAGGTTTGGTCGAACGTTTGTAAAACTCCTTAATATATATCAGAGAGAAAGAAAAAAAATTACTACAAAAGTTTTGAAATGCAATTTTAAGTCTAAAAAAGGCATTTTCGTCCGTTTGCGATCAAGTAAAGCTAAATAACATAGTACAAATTCGAATGGAAAGCAGCTGTGGGTCAAAAACCGGCAAGTGAATGAAAAAGTAAAATATAGGCCTACATATATGTGAATATACTAAATGAATTAAATAAGTGTTTTAACTTCATTTGCGCTCTTTACGGAAAGGGTATTCGAAGTTGCCACGAACTTGTTTTTGCACTTTCAATAACTAGTGGTGAAGAAATTAAACATGAGATAAATGTTTAGAGATGATGCATTTACAGCAAGGACTCGAAAACTATAATCTTAAATGTGTAACTTCTTTTAAAAGTTACACATTTAAGATTATAGTTTTCGTGTAAATGCATCATCTCTAAACTGTTTAATTTTTACATGAAAGATTTACATGGGCTGGGAACATTTTCAAGAAGGGTAGAGTAAGCAATTACCAAAACAATAATTAACAATAAATATTAATATAAGTTAACTTATTAATTTCTTAATTACGAATGACACTGATAAAAATAATTCCATTAGAATAGCTGATTGACAAATTTTTAATGAAAATGGTGTTCACATTTCTTCCATTGATGTACTTTACATAATACATACATACTCACAACACTGATCCTGACAAAGGAAAAAAAAAGAAGGGGGATAGCAGAAAAAATGTTTAATTCTAGTCGGGAGGGATGGGTTTTGGGGAAAGAGGGAGGAAGTCAAATTTCGTCCTGAGGCGTTCCAACTGAATATTCTGCTATTTCTGGGATACACCAGATGTCGATAGCTGTTACCTTTTTTTGAATTATTCAGTCACGTTAAATTTCTTTTCCTTTATAACACAAGGAGGATAACTCAAAATGGGAATAGTCTCATTGTAAACACACAAAAAGACTTGTTTTCCCAGGAAAAATCAAATGACTGTCAATTGAAATCTTCAATAACTTTCCCCCCTTTCAGCTAGTTATTTAGGGGGAAAAAACTGTATTTTAATTCTATATTTGGAAATATCAGGAATTAAATTAAAATTCTGAAAAAGATGGTTATAATTTTTTTTTTCAGGAATACCAGTAAAACAAATTCAAATGGAATAAAAAAAAATGTGCGCACATACTATAACATTTTAAATGTTTTTTTTTGTATTCTAATATTGATTCAATTTTCAAACATATCTATAAAAAGGAAATCCTGGAAAAGATGACTTTTATTCCCTTTTTAGGATTGATATTTCCATAAATAAAATAAATAGCCTACTAAAGCACAAGGAAACAAAAATAATGAAACTGTCTGTTATATTTTGAAATATTTTTTCTAAAGAGTTGGATTTAATTTTATATTTAGAAAGTATCAAATGTTAGAAATTAAATGGAATAAAATTATTAATTTTTAATAAAACGATTGAAATCGATTAGTCACGTCGCAGCATTAAGCAGGATGCTTCGACTAATCACGCCACGTCCCTCACTTTTCACGAGGATGCGTTCGAAGAAAAGACCGTGAACAACGAGCCCATCCAACGGAACCTAAATATTTTTACTCTAAAGTCAAATTTCACCTGTAAAATTGTATAAATGTAGATTCTGTCGTTTTCTGAACTTGTCAAACCAGCCTTTACTAGCCAAAAAAGGTTCGGTAGTCGAAGAGTTCCCTTCTTTTTGCTTAAGGAACTCGTACAGTTCGAGAGCCTTTGCCCGGATCATGCTCGAATTAAGGGACGTTGCTGTTTGCTCCTCCAACCATATACCCAACATTTTTTCCATCTTCTCTAATAACGGGTTCCTCACTCTCGAGGTCATTTTCATAGATAGCGAAGTTGAATGAGCCACGGAATTTTTAATTTTGTCTGCGTTTTTTTTAACTGACCGTATGCTCGATTCATTCATGTTATAGGCACGGCCGAGAGCGGCAGCCGTCTCCCCACTCTCAAGTCGGCGAATTATTTCCAACTTGGTTTCAAGTTTTAACATGTGTCTTGTCCTTTTCACGGGAACCTCTGGGCATAAAGGAGCAATTGCGGGACGCTTGGGGGTTGTCATCTTTTTATTTTATCCACAGCTAAACTGAACGGGTTTGCGAGCAAAGGATCACCTGCTCCCATGATGCAATGGATTCCCACAATTCCATAGATGTCAATCGCGTGGTTTCTGGGGCGGACCGGTGCTCGCCAAATTTTTTATTGCATTATACTAAAACCGATTTTGGAGACCAGCCCTTATCGAACCCTTAAATGATTACAAAAATAAAAACAAAAGAAAGCAATTCATGTTCAAATCCGTGAATAAAGAACCCGTGAAAGAGAGGGAGCTAAATAATAATAATAGCAGAAAACATTACTTTTTGTCCGAATAAATGAACTGAATACCAACTTCCGTTGTAAAACGAAAAACGGTTGCCGCACTGTAGCCATTGAAGATCAGCGTGGCCAAGATGTATGGATGGAGAGGGAAGGTTATATTATTTGAGAACTGTCCAAATAATCCAAAAGGGAATTGAAAATGCCAGATTTCTTCCATTTTCATAACGCAATGTGAGGGCTAGAGTTCGATCTGCATCAACACCTCCCTCGACAGGCAAAACACCTTTGACGGCAGAAGTTCAATTCTAATGTATGGTACAAAATAAAACCCTAATACTGTATCTAAAATATCAATTTATGAAGCATTTAAGAAAGTATGTACTTTGGCATCGTTCCTGATCCTTGCGAACAGACAAATTTTTCAATAAAAAAAATGTAGGCAATTTCAATTTATTTAATAAAGCTTGCACTTATGCTCTGTCAGCAAACACTGTCATGCAGGGCCGTACTCACATTACAGGCACTTGATCCTGGGGCCCCTCAGTTGTCCCAAAAGTTAAATTTAACAAAAAGTTTTTTAAACGTGGAGAATACTAAAAAGTTTTGCATACATAATAAAATGCATAAGTATTAATTCATTTCTAAAAATTTCAAAAAGGTAAAAGCTGAATCTGAAGATAACCCTGCAGTCACAGAGGGTTGAAACCACTCTTGTTAAGTATATTTTACTTTTTTCAATCTTTTTAGAAATAAATTTATATGGTTTTTATTTTTTGTGCAAAATTTTTTTGTAGTCTATTATCCTCGTTTTACAAAATTCTCTTAACCCGCACACGTTAAAAAATAACTTAATTAAAAAGTTTTTAAGTACTTACGAATTTTACTTAAAAAAACATAAGAAATATCAAGATCAAATTAAGATACTTGACCAGATTACATAAATAAAAATCAAAACAATAGTCTACCCGGCCTTAGTACAGTAAAACCTCTCAAATCCGGCCCTCGGTAATCCGGCTTGTTCCTGAGTAATTTTTTTTTTTAATAACTAAATTCGTTTCCTTATTTGTTTCCCTATCCGCGCGTATTCATTATGAGTGAAAAAAGAAAGAAAAACTTTGTCACTATGGAACAGAAACTTAATGCGTTAAGGAGATTGGATGCAGGGGAATCTGCAAAACAAATATCACTAGAGCTTGATGTCGGAAAAAGCACATTTGTATTGTTTTTAATAAACATTTGAGTGCAAAATTATGAAAATAGGGTTAAATTAATTAAATCTGTCATTATGTCATCATTTATTTTGTTTAAAAGTAATCCTCGTAGTCATAGTAACTGCAATATAAAATGAAACAGTATTGAACGAGACCATTTCATCCACAGAATATAACTAAGAATTCATTCCTCACAAATAAATTTATCGAAAATATAAAACCTCACCAGCCATTTTTATGTCAAAATTATAACGCTGCTTAAATCTGTGAAACCATCCTTTACTAGCTTCAAAACTTTCATCCTTCGAGCCTTCCCCTACTTCAGCCTTCAAGTCTTCAAACAAAGTCTTTGCTTTCTGTTGAATAACCTTTAAAGTCAATGGGACATTTCGTTGCAATTGGTCTTCCAACCATAGTGATAACATTTTTTCCATTTGCTCCATTACTGCACTTCTGATTCTACTAATGTTAGTCACACTGGAAGAAGTAGCCCTATCAGCCTGGGCCTTTATCTTTGTGGCTTGATTACGAATGGAATGGACGGTCGTCGGCGCCAAATCGAGTGCATATGCAATATCCACAGCACGCTGTCCAGCTTCGAACAGACGTACAATTTCTAATTTCGTCGAGAGAGTAATGCTCTTTCGATGCCTCTTAGCTCCAGGAACTCCTAAATCTCGTAGTAAGCGTTTGGGTGGCATTTTATTAGAATGAGAACAGAACATGTAAGCCTAAATATTTTCAACAAACATTATGGGATAGCTGCAACAAAAGCACGCCAGATCACACGGAACAATGACGGCGCACTAACGCTCGTTCGCCAATGACAAAACTGCAAAGCGTCGGTGAAGAAACAATACAACCTATCTGATAATTCTCAAAACTTTACAGGACGGGAAGAAAAGTTTTTTAGCTGTTTCTTACCAACACCCACACAACTAAAAGTTGAAAATAATATATAAAATAACAATAAAAATTTTAAAAAAAAACAAGTTTTAGACGTTTTGACATTTTTTTATTAAATTTATTCACACAGGCAGTCTTTCTTCTTATAAAATAGAAAACTGCAGATAGGCTGTATTGTTTCTTCACCGACGAAAGGCAACATCAGCAGAGACCTCTTTCGTGGACTCAGAAAACTAAACTACGTAAACACGATTCACGGCAACGATAAGTGAGCCTAGCATCGCTGTATTAGTTCGCAACGAAACGAACGAAACAAAACCATAGTATACTAATTGAAATGACATTTTTTAAATTTGTTCATTACATATTTAAACGAATCTCGTCTTTTTCTCTATTATAAAACAAGAATTTCTTTTAAAGTCGTGAAAACGACACGAACGCAAAGTCTCTATTTACTTTTAAATCTACCAAATACAAATAACACAAATTTTCCCTTTTGTGAAAATAAAAATTAATTAAATTCATATTATTTACTTAAGTTGCTTAAACTCGATTAATTTTAATCATATTAAAGCGCGCCCAAATTAATGCGTTGTTAAAAGGATTAAATGCAGGATTAACATGCATTGTTATATATCGTTTGTTTCGGTTCAATGGAAATTATTTTCATCTTCGCAAGCTAATTTCTCGACAAGGACCCAGATAAAAAAAAACTTTCAAAAATAAAACTTTTTTCGTTTCTTTGATCGTCTAGATATGCATACCAAGGTTTAAGAAGGCCCACCCAAAGGTTCTAAACTTATTGAAAGTTTGGGGACTCATACATACAAAATTAACTGATTTGATTCATAGCTTCAATTTCTTAGAAAAGCTAGCCTAAAAATCATATAATATTTAATTTTGTTTTTCATTTTTAAGTTATTTTAAAACAATTTATTTCCTTAAATTTTTGTTAGTTAGTCAAACAAAAAACAATTAATTTAAAACTGCATACAGCGATTCAGTGCGGATTATACACATGTCCATAAATTAAGGATCAAAGGGAATTGGTGGGAAAACATTGCATGGCAGTCACGTGTCCTGCCTGAGTCCAGGTTCTCTTTGCACAGTGACTCACGGTATGTCTGGCGGACACGTGGAAGTTGATATAAACCAAGAGAACATCATTGAACGAGATCATTTCGGAGGTGCTGGTATCCTGATGTGAACTGGCATTATGATGGGCTCTCGTACACCTCTCCATGTCTTTGATAGAGGTACCGTAACTGACCAGATATACCGGGATGTGATTCAACAATACACCCGTCTCTTCAGGGGTGCAATGGGACCTGCTTTCCTGTTTATGGACGATAATGCACGTCCCCATAGAGCGGACCTTGTCAACAGAGGATATCCTGCGCATAGACTGGCCGGCGAGGTCCCCCGATCTAAAACCTATTGAACATGATTGGGATATGCTCGGGAGACACATTGCAGGACAGAATGCTCCTCCTCATTCCCTTCAAGTATAGCATTGTTGCAGGAGTGGAACTCTATTCCTCAGGAGCAGCTCTATAGTCTCATCCGCAGTATACTGCATTGTTGTACAGCATGCATTTCAATCAGAGGACATTCTATTCAATATTAACATTTTTCTGTTGAGCATTAAAATTTGCTTTTTTTTTGCCAAGACTTACCAATAACTGTGTGACTCTAAATTAGCTTTTTTCGATTATAACAATTTATTTCAGCCACGATTGTTGCTTTCTTTTTTTTTTATCGTTTTCAGTTGTATCACACATATGTAAACCAAATTGATTCATATTAAATAGCTGTATGTGTCTGAATTTATGGACATGTGTAGTTCCTACGAAATTACACATCGCGGACTACATTTCTTACGTCAACATTTTTTAAAGATATTAAAAAGGAACTTTACTTTTTTACCGACCACGTACACAAAGTGTACTGGGGGGGGGGGGGATCTTAAGGAGGTTCTGTCTCTACAGCCCAACAAAAAGAATTTAAAACGCTGTTGATAGCAGTGTCCAGAGTGTGAAATGAAGAAATTTGATTAAATAAGATAAATTTGGTTAAAATTTAGAAAATATTTTCTTAAATATCCAGTATTACACTGCCGGCCATTAAAAGTGCAATGCTTCGAAAGACAAGGACTATCAACGCCTTAGTTATTTTGCAGATAACTTGTGGTGCATGGGTAAAATGATTACAATTACAGCTCGATACGACTTGCGGAATGTAAAGAAATCAGTATCTCGTGTAGCCACCATGGAAAGGAATAAAATCTGCTACACGGCCCGAAGTAGAGAGGAAGAGATGTTGGATGTGCGTTTGGGGTATGTCAGTCCTTGAGGTTTTGACACGGTGCCAAAGTTCATCTACTGTAGCGGGAGGTCTGGGATGTTTTAGTCGTTGTGCGATCATGATCATCAGTGATAAAAGTGGGAAACCTGCTGGTATGGCCACCGAATTCTTCAACGAGGCATACTGAAGCCATCTGTGCACAAGAACGGCGAGCAAACAATTCCAATATTGCACAGCAGCTCTTTGTTCTCCTCTCTTATACTGCTTCCCGGGGGAGTTACTGGTTCATATTATTTGCATATGTGCTGCGTTGCTAATCATTTACATGTGCTCCCATGATCTATGCGTCATTCAAATTTCAGATCGGATGTGTCCTTCCTGGTGCTGCATTTTTATTGGCCAACATTGTATTACATTAATGTATTCATAAATAAGTGTATTTAATCGGAGAAAACAATATGACTTAACTTAAAAACTAAAGATAAGGAAAATTAGAAGGTCGAAACAGATGTCACAGTATTACAGCAAAACTCAAAGGCTTGCTAATTTTACACTTGAACTTTTAGTTTGTTTGTTTTTTGTGAACAAATGCCTCTTGTTCACAAGTTTGCAAGATTTGATTTTCACATTTTAATATTGTATTAATTTTCTTGAGTTTTTTGAAATGTCATTTTATTTTCTATTATTAAATTGCCTTTCCCCTTCTAGACTTGTATTATAGATACACTCTGGGTACCACGCTAGGTATCCCTGACTGAACTCCCCTAGAAATTGCTCGAAATTGCTGTCACGGGATTTCGGTGAGGCTCGAAAGTTTCTCAATTTATGATTTCAAGAATAAAAATATATTTTAAAACGAAATTTGTGCAAACAAAAAGAATGAATTAGATAGAAACAGCCAAACCGGAAGTCAAAAAATTGAAATGAGGAACTTTTCCATTTTTTAAATAAATACACTAGAAAGTATAGAAGAAAAGATGAAGAATGTAAAAAAATCCCAATTAATTTGAAAAAATAATTTTGAGAAAACATTTTGAAAAGTCGTAAAAACTGACGCTTTGCAAAAACAATATGTGACGTCACACTATCCCTTCTTTGTCATGATTCATTTTGCTCGTTTCGACGTAATGTAAGTGTTCCAAGAATCCAGAGAGTGGCTAATAAATCAAGTATCCTAAAAACTTTTTTGGAAACACTAACTGAATAGTAATCAGGCATTACACCAATTCTTCACTTAAGTACTAGAAAAACTGAGACAGTTCCTTTTCATTTCCAGCATATGCCATCCACACCCGCATTAAATGGTATCTTTCGCAATTGAAGTACATAGAATGACGGATATCTCTGCATTCCGTTATCGTATAATTCGCAGTGACGATGGCAACAAATCACGATTTAAGCGACTTTGAACTAGGCGTGATAGTAGGTGCCAGAAAAATCTCCGAAATTTGGATTTCCACGTGCAACAATTTCAAGGATGTACCACGTCTACACAACATCAGGGAAAAGATATCCAGAGTCCAAGCGTTGCTGTAACCGACGAAAAACTTTGGACTATTGTGGATAGCGTCGTCTCGCACGCAGTGTAACATCAGACCGATACATCATAGGCGTAAGAATGACCGTGGCTCATCCCAGGGAAAAATACATATTAGTGTAATTATTTTATATTTTAAATATAAAAATAAATTAAATAAAATATTTTTACTTACTGGCATTGTATGCATTATTTGCAACAATAAGAATGCAATTATTCGAAGGTACAAGTTTAAGTTTCTCCGCTTTTTTCCCCTATTTAAAAAACCCTTTCGGTTCTAGTTATTGCCGCATGATGGGCTGTATTTTATGGTAAAGCGCCATAACTTATCTGTGCGTTATTGAAGATTATTTTTCCAAAGATTACTTTTGGGAACAGAGATCGTTTTCGTTCCAATTCTACGATACATATCCGAAAACATTCGGAACCAATAAATTTTTACATATTTTCTAGTTTCTTTGTATTGAAATTCGAGTGAAAAACAGTGATTTTCAAGACAAATTCTTTAATAAGTAGATGCGACAAAATGGGA
>JAFIDM010009631.1:187019845-187048542 GCA_023159025.1 Thereuonema tuberculata
TTTAATACTAATGCAATGTATGGAAGAGTGTGTTTCTATCTAATATTAGAAACACTGCTGTAGACACTCTCATATCCAATTAGTAAAATTCTTTTAAAGCCTTCTAAAAATTACAGAAACATGAAGTCTATTGTACTTTTAGTTATTCGCAGCTTGTCCGTCTGGGAGCTGCGCTACTGAATGATTGTGGTAAAACTGTAAATAATTCGCTCCTCTCTCTCCCCTCCCCCTTTTCTATTGCATAGCAAAATGCAGTCTGAACGGAATTCACCAGTTGCGCGCCGCACTCCCCTATAAAATCCCACGTGGACCGATATTTCTTATCAGTCGCTTATCAGACGTTCATCTGTACACATCTCTGCAAGTTTAATTCATTGTTTTCACAAACCCATGGATACTACGCCAGAAGACGCCACACAAATTGTTGCTTTGTTGGAAGCAGGCCACAGTCAACGAGAAGTCGCTCGTCAACTAAACTTGAGCCAATCTGCTGTCTCAAGAGTATTCAGAAGGTTTCAGGAAACTTGTACCTTCACTCGGAGACCACATACTGGACGGCGCCGATGCACATCTGAGAGGGACGATCGCTGTATCGTTTCAACTTCACTGCGAAATCGCCATCTCACGGGCGTCGATCTGCAACAGGAGCTCAGACAAGTTCGTGGAGTAGCTTTTAGTCAATGGACAGTCAGAAGACGCTTGAAGGAAGCCAACCTCACTCCAAGACGGCCCGCTAGAGGCCCAAAATTGACCGTAAGTCATCGCACAGCACGACTCGAATTTGCTCGGGAACACGTCAATTGGAGCATCGAGCAATAGCGGTCTGTCCTATTCACTGATGAGAGCAGAATGTGTCTCCATGGTAATGATAGGAGAGGCCGGGTCTACCGGAGTCCAGGAGAGCGATTTTCACAGTGCTGTTTTGCTGAAACAGTCTCGTACGGCGGCGGTTCCTGCATGATGTGGGCTGGCATATCCCTTGAGGGAAAAACAGATCTTGTTTTGATACCTGGTGGAGGCCGGAGGGGGGTCTGACTGCTCGACGATATATTGAGGACATTCTCCTGGATCATGTTGTGCCCTACGCAGGATATATCGGGGAAGACTTCATGTTGGTGCATGACAATGCCCGGTGTCATTCAGCACGTACCACTCGGCAATTCATGGAGGAGTTTGGTCTCGAGACGATGGAGTGGCCAGCACTCAGTCCCGACATGAATCCGATTGAGCATTTGTGGGACGAGCTCAAACGGAGGGTCCGAGCCAGAAATCCGGCACCGTCTAATATCAACGAGCTCAAGATTGAGCTGGAGGAGGAGTGGAATGGGATCCCCCAAGACTTTGTAAAAACCTTAATAGGATCTATGAGGAACCGCATGCAAGCCGTCGTACAGGCAAGGGGAGGCAATACCAAGTATTGATTAATAAAAGTTTCCTTGTTTTGCTTGAATTTTTTGTTGTAATTTAATTTTAAGTATCTACAATTTTTTTTCCTAAGCATGCATTTGCTTGCGTTTTTATTCAAAATGCATTATAAAACAAAATATTGTACAGATTTTAATGATAATGGTGTCATTGTAAAGTAAAAACATTACGCTTTCAAAAAAAAATGTTTTTTGAAAATCGGTTAAGCCATTTAAAAAAACATACTCCTTTTTGTGCGCTCTGAAGGAGTGAGTCGATTTAGTTGCACGGGAGTGTATATTGGTTGTTATTTAAAAGCACGGGCTGATTGTATATTTTCATATATCACATAGTATAAACGATATTGTGAAAGATACTGAGAGGGAACGATTGAAAAGAGCACAACAGACAGATTTGGATCGAAAGAATGAACAAACGTAAAAGACGGTCAAGAGCTAAGGAGACAACGGAAGAGACACAAGAGAGACAGAGGTTAGACGCCGAAGGACATCAGGCAGAGAGAGAGAGAGAGAGAGACACAGAGACTTTAGGTCCCCGAACTCTACTTCATCTAACATCCATCTCAACATATCTCAATCTGTACACGGGGTATGGCCTAGTACACAAACAAAATCTGAATTTTAAATATGAAAGCATTAAATCCGTTGCTATTACAATTTAATGTTGTTATTTGTCTATGATTATTGAAATTCATTTTATTTAATTTCAAAACAGTCAATGTTTGTTCATTTGAAAACCATACAAATAACAATTTAAAACTTTTTTTTTAATTTAAAAAATGCTAAATGAAGTCGCATTACGTAAAGAATCTCTAGAATTTAATAGAAATCAAAGGAAACCCTTTTGATTGTCTAGTAAAAAATAATATACCAGTAATTAACAATTTTTAATTTTTAAAAAGTAATAGAAAAATTTCTCAATCAAGATATTTTAATGAAGTTTCTTTATCATTGGAAGACACTTTCCAGATTTTAATAGTTCAAACAATACTGTAAAACATGAATATATCTTAAAATAATGATTGTTTTTGAAATTAAATAAAATGAATTTCAATAATCATAGGCAAATAATGAGAAATTGCATTTGCTGCATATTTAGCCGTTCAGGCACAGCCTTGTGGTCTAGGCGCTGGCCTGTCATAAGGCTGATACGTCTGAATCTGGGTTCGAATCCCGGAGCCGGCATGGATGTAACTTTCTTCTGTGTTTCGTCTGTTTATGCGGGTATAATGTGAGCTGCCTCCTACGCGGTACCCTGGGCAACGATTCGTTTGCTAAATAATTCACAATTCTAGCCCTTGGTCGAGGCAAGAAAAGCAATTAGTGCTAAGAGCACGGGCGTTGATAAAAAAATAAATAATATTTAAAGTTTCAGATTTCTATCTGTATTAGTAAAAAAAAAAATAGATTTTGAAATGACCCTTAAACTATCTTGAATACAGCCTCCTCTTAAATCTATCATTTTCTACGTATAATCGGAAACAAATTTTCTACCTACTGAAACGCAGATAAACAATTGAAACAGGACTAAAAAATCTTATTTCAACATTTAGAAATAAATGAAATTACTTTTCTGTCGTTTTCTTAAACGTTCTGCTGTCTCCTGAGCAGTATCGGTATTAACTTCAGTGCCTTGTGAAGAAGTTGGTAACTTCTTTGTTGGTAGAACTGTTCTACGAAGTCTAGGTTTAACAGAATCTAGGAAACAAACATGCATGTAGTTCCAATTAACTGGCATTTTACTTATTAAATTCTTTCTTTAAATTATAAAATTATATTAAAAAATATTTACTCTTGGAAACAAAATAATCTTCAGGATAGCGAAGGGATCAGAACAGACAAACATACATTTGGATATTGGTTTCCCAATATTTAGTATGCGTAACCAGTCACGGAGCATTTTCCTTTCCTTCGGGAATTTGTGAATACGCAATCCTTTTTTCTTAAAAGTATTATGACATCCAGGCATGCAACAATTATGCACAATGATAAATAAATTTCTATTATTCAGTACCTTCACCTCGTTTCACTCCCAAACTCTCGTAAAGCATTATGAGAGGCAACTATATCTCCATTAGGTCTACTTGCCGAGCCCACGTCAGAAGCACAAAACGATCTTACGATATAGTGACCAATAGTTTGATTAGTACCAAATAATGCTTTTCAGCTTAACTATTTCGAAACGATAGTTTTAATTTTTATTTCAAGCAGCAAACAATCATTTCTCTTTGCAGATATCCTACATTTTGCAATGAAGACTTATCTTTTAGGTGCTATCGAAAACGTGATTCGAACTAGTGATGTGAATAGATTACTGGTATATCATTATTTATTACTAAATAAATGTAAGCAATTCCAATTAACTGAATATTTCTAAAACTTATTGCAATTTGATCTTATCTTAACAACTTATTAAAAAAAAAGTAAATCCGATGTATTTTCATTAATTAATTTTCTAATTTAGGAGATAAGGTGGATTTTCTGCCAGGTGTATTAGATAGAGGGCTAGACTGAAGAATACGGTACTAGCCAGTAGGAAGGCTTCTAAGGATTCAGCGCCGACGGGGCGTTTTACTGCTTCCGATTAATTAGCCTAAGAAACAAATTTCATCCGAATGAGGTCCGAAGGGCCAAAGAGTTTATTCCGATTTGCTGTAGGTTGGGTTAAGTGAGGTCTGCTGAGCTCCAGGATGTATATATTGCTAACTTTTGAAACAATTTTTTGCCCTTCCAAATAGTTCCAAAACTGCCATGTTTGACGACGCGAAAAAAAACAACCAAACTCCCGATACCGTAAACTGCAGTCTTACCAGATAGTTTTACCTTTATTCAGATGATCGCGTAAAGTTCTGCGTGGGAGTTTGAATTTCCTTGCAGCAGCATTCACCGACATGTTGTTTTCTTGAACTTCTTTTACTGCTGCCTGAAGAACGTCTTTAGGCCATCGAGTGCGAACGTTTTTCTTAACGTAAGTTCGTGGCATCTGAAAACGGACATTTAAACTTTAGAACTCAATTGAACAATCACTTGGGAATTTAACTGAAACCTGATTGTGAAAATGTTGGGAATAGAATATCAAACATTTTATTCTTAAGAATTTTTAAATTGTTTTTACATTAATAAAAACACAATTAAATTTTTTGATCAGTTTTGGGTATCGGACCCCCTTAATCTATAAATTTCAACAATGACAATAATGCTCTCTCGTGCATAAAATAAAAAATAAACGCTCTTCGGATGTAGTTCCGCCACTGAAAAGAATCAACCGGGGTAATAACGCCAGTGGTTGGCCTTATTACCCGGTATACTAATTGCTGCGCAGTATATTTGAAACTACAAGCTACCTCGCGAACATATCCAAAATCTCCCACAACATTTTGAAAGTACATGAAATACACTACAAATTTATATAATAAACAAAGTATTTCCTAATAAATATATAGTCTTCACATCACAGAAATTACCTCGCAAATTTTAGATCGGGCATTGAGTCTTACGTGCTTCTTCCAACGATAAGGTCTACAAATGGTATAAAGCGACTTTTAGCGGTTGTTTGTCATTCAGATGACTCAAAGCCCTTCCGCGCAGAACCCATAGCGCCATCTCCCGGATTCCTTCATAACTACGCGTAATATTAGCATTTGGCGTTATTACCCAAGGACACCTTATTAGAAATGCATCAGACAAACGTCTGATGCATTTCTAATAAGGTGTCCTTGGGTAATAACGCCAGGGTGGGTAATAACGCCAAATGCTAATATTACGCGTAGTTATGAAGGAATCCGGGAGATGGCGCTATGGGTTCTGCGCGGAAGGGCTTTGAGTAATGAGCAAAGAAATCTAACAAGAAATTTTTAAAATATTTGGCATGTGAAATGAATGAAATATTTTTTTTTTTTTCTTAGAAAAAAAAAAGTATCATTTAATTCTGCGAAGCAGTAAGCACGCTGAATGTCTTTTAAGCATTGTTATTCGTAATATTGGGCTTTCGTTATATAGATTATAAGTGAAAAAGTAAATAAGCACAATCTTCACTTTTTGCGATACGCCTAACCGACACGACACGGCGCGCTCTGCCTGGGGCATTTTGGGAAGAACTTGTTTCCCTAATTTTCAATGGGAGTGTTTATACTTTGCGTACCGACAACCGGCATCGGCGGTGGGGGTCTTCAACATTCTCAGAAAGAAAGTTTGTCGGTTGTCGTTTGCCTCTGGCTTTGTCTTTGCAACCCGGTCGGACAGAATTACTTTCAGTGTCCAAGCGCTCATCAAAGACAATCTATTTTTTTCAATTTTAAGTCAAAACATCTCACTGTTTAACCATTCTGCCATTAGATACATATTTTGATCAACATTAAATCTAACGGATATCATGATCCATTAGATTTAATTTAAAAAAAAAAGAATTAATGTTTTTTTTTTATAACTTAATACTAAAAGCTTTATACTTTGTTAAATTAACTTTATTGAGCATTTTATTTATTTTTAAAGTACGTATTTAATTATCTTATGGAGTGTAGTTTTATTTTTTTTTATTTTTTTTATATAATAAACAACTTTAAGTGTATTTTTTCCTTGCTTTCCTTCCTTTCATCGACTTTGGCCAACTATGGACCACCGGCTAGCCCTACCTGACAACGTCAGGGTGAGTTTTCCTTGCTTTATTTATATTTTATAAACAAATAAAATTAAATATTCTACGTTAAACAAACTGCTAATTTTTCTTAAATGCTAATTGCTATCTTAAAGGCAGCATTCTGCTTCGTAATTTTAAGAAAAACATTAAAGACATATTGTAATATTCAAAAACACTGAAAAAAAAAATAGTTGTTTGTCATCTATCAATTGTTTATATAATGTCCAAAATTCTCTTTCTGTTTTCCTTTTATTTTTTTAAATATCTATGGATTCAAAAACATACGATCCTTTTCTTTCGATTTTATTCTTCTAATTAAATTATAACACTAAGATCTTTTACGGAGGTGCCACCAACGTCGTTTATGGTATTTGGTGCCACTCAACGGTGACAAGAAATTTTACCCAAACCCCTCACTTTAGCCAAGGTCACCGACTTCTGACGGCCAATATAAATACTCGTGTCTTTGCATGTGAGGGTAATAAAAAAACCCGCACCGTGTCTTGTCCGTGTCTATAAACGGACCTTTGAGTCTTGCGGTCGTGGATAAGTACGTCAACTCTCTCTCTCTTTCCCGGAAATTCGTAAATTGCTCGGAATCTCAGCAATCGGCCTACGCTTCTTTCCAAATTCCTGGAATGAAACTTGCAATGTTTAATTTATTTTAATATCAAGTCACAATGTTTAATTGCAGAATATTGGGCACTAATAGGAATGGGCCTATGCTTCCATAATCTATTTATATAAAGCTTTATCCACACCTCCCAAATTACTGTATTATAAAAACACTAGCCGGGTACCGTCGCGTCGCTTCGCTCCGGAAGGAATATATGCAAGGGCATATATAGCATTAAAAAAAAACTTTATTATTTAGCAAATTATGATTGAGATCGGAGAATACACGACTTCCCAGCCCATTGTGGCCTTTTCCGCTTAACTCAGGTGTATTGCGGGTTGGCACCACACACCTGGGTTTGTCGCCACACACTTCATGGTCAGTTTGCCACATTATTCCCTATCCCTTAGGAATTTCGAAAAATCCGGCGTTATTCCTTGTCGACATCATAAAGGGAATCTCTGTGCAAAATTTCAGCTTTCTAGATCCAAGGGTTTGGGGTGGGCGTTGATGAGTCAGTCAGTGAGGGAGTCAGGAATTTTCTTTTTATATAGATAGATTTTTATGAATTTTGTTTTGTTAAACTCATTGATTAGTTCTTCATAGATCATATTTGGATCTGTTATTTTCTCCTTTTCAACTCTTTATTATCCGAGATTCGTTCTTTATATGTTATTCCTGGTGTTTCGATATCATGTTTATTTATGAAAATATGATCTACATTTATTTTCGTATTGCCATGATTTGTACAGTTGTTTCTTGTTGTTCCGTAAAGTCAATTTTTGAAACCATTATTGCACATAAGTTTTAGATATTTCGGTAGGCTACTGCATTGTTTTTATTCATTTTGAAAAGATCTACATTTACGTCGCCAATTAGTATAGTTGGACAGTTGTTTAATATATTTTCATTTTTTATGAATAGATTCTCTAATCTTCAGTAAATTTACTTTTCTTTGTGTTTTGTTGGTTTATATAGGGCTAAAATGTTAATATTTTGTATTTGATAACACAAACACATTTTTGATAATGAAACATATTAGGTTTTATTACAAAACTTCATGATAATTAACGTGTTTTGTGAAAATTCTTGAATAATTTTTCAAAAGATTTCCTTTCTCCGACGTTTTAGTAACTTATAATTTAACATTTTGCTTTTAGAATGACAGACAGAATAACTTTTTTTATAATATACGTTTTTATAATATATAATAACCGGGTACCGTCGCTTCGCTCCGAAACCCTTGCATATGTAACATTCAAAAAACAAACTTTATTTATTTAGCAAATTAATGTTGCGATCGTCGGAGGGTATATAACTTCCCAGCCCGTTGTGGCTTCTCCGAATAACTCGGATGTCTTGCGGTTCGGCGTCACACACCGTTCATTTTTGCGTGTATCTTGCAAACGCTGAAGCGTTTGTGAATAAGTGATACATCGTTCGATAGAACTTTCAAATACCAACATTTTCTCAATATAATTTTCTCTTCCATCTTTTATACTTTTCGTTTAAATTGAGAAAAAGTCCAAATGTGACCCTTTAAAAGGCGCCATCTTGGAAACCAAAAACTTTTTTCGAAAGATTTTTGTAGCATTTTGTTTGTCTTAAAAAGATCTACATTTTATCCATTTACATGACCAATCTATCTCTTATAGTTTGGTCACAAAATTGGAAAAACGTAAAGTCTTATGACAGACAGAATAACGCTTTTATAAAATAAGATTTTAGCGGTAGTTGTAAGCATCAATTTTATTTTCTGTGTCCTTTCCTATTGATCGTTTAAGTGTGTCAACACAGTTCAAAAAATCCGTTACTAGAATTTCAGCATTGCGAACAGTTACAGCTAAGCCGATGTTTATCGAAATTTTCCAAAAAATAATTAAAAAAATCATCAAACACATTTTTTAAGACTTCAGGAAAGCCCATCTTAGGGATTTTTCCCCCTTATTTTTGAGGATTGTAGGAGAAACATTAAGAGAAAAAAAGATAAATTGGTAAAAGTCTAGTTTACGGTATCCGGTGTTGGTGTTTTTTTTCGCGTCGTCAAACATGACCGTTTTCGAACTATTTTGAAGGGTCAAAACTGTTTCAAAAGTTACTAACATATACATCCTGGAGCTGAGCAGACCTCACTTAGCAGACCTACAGCTAATCGGAATAAACACTTCGGTCTCATTCAGATGAAATCTGTTTCGAAGGCTAATTAATCGGACGTCATGTATCCTTGCGCAACACCAGTCACCGATGTATCCTTATGAATCATCCTATTGAGGGGTACCGTATTCTAGACTCTAGCCGCTGAATTTTTGCATATTTTTCAGGTTTGTACTGCTACATTGTATCCGTTCAAAAGCCATTCTCTCAAGTTCTGATCTGACGTACTGAAACTCATTTCTAAAGCAGGATTGTGAAAGAATAAATTATTTTATATTCGCCAACAATAATATTAATTGTGCGGGACAGTCCCGGATTTTAGTGCAGTATCCCGCTTCAATATGTCTCGGATTCTGTAAACAGTAGTATTTCTTTTTTTAGTCGTCAAAGTTGTCTTGTCCCGGAATGATGTGCGAAAAATCTGGTCACCTATATTTGAAGTTTGTACAAGTGTCAAAAGGATGTGGGGGAAGGGGGAGACAGCTACATAAATTTTTCAAACTGAAAAAAAATCGACTATTTAGAATAGCAAAAGTCCCCCCCCCCCATTAAAAAACAAGATTATCCGTTTTATCTTACTTTTATGGAAATTTGAAAGGTTTCTGAAATGATCAGATCATCCGCGACTTGTAATCAAGTCTTTGCTTTTTCCATAATAACGGCCTGAGTTATTGGGATTTTGTTTGTATTTATCCAGCTGCGTCTCCATAGTTACTAGTATTTTAAATATATTACCGAACTATATTTTAAAACTACATATTTTCGGAAAGTAAGAGAGAGCTCACATTTAACAATACTTCGTACTTCCTACTTCAACTCGTTGTTCACGTCTACAATTACAGATCATCATTGAAATAAATTATTTTTTTAATTAAAAACAAATTATTGCTTTCCTGAGAGATAATAAATCATAAAAATATACTGTATACATTATGAAATTATTGATAATAATTCTCAAACAAAATTTAAATTAAGATTTTGCTCTCTGTCATAGGTTTTTACAGGGCACTGCAAAAGAGTTAACTTGTTTGTTTATAACAGATGTGCATTTGGTTCCATCACTTGATTATGGTATATTTAAGTCATTTTCCGATTCAGGCTTTTTCTGCAGACACTAGGCTTAGAGCTAGCCTTTATCTAAAACAAAAATAGGCTATCATGACTCATTATGTAGTCTATATAATGACTATATTCTTATTAATAAAAACATAATTTTACAGGAATATAATTATGCATAAAATATATAATAATTAATAATTATATATAAAAATATATAATAATAATAAATAATTATTTTCTATATAATTTTTACAATTGTTTCTAGATTTTCTAAGATTTTATTGCACTTCACAACTTCTTACAAAAACGCAAATCCCCGGAGAAATAGCAACGAAACCCGGAAAAAAAAAAAAAACCCTGAAATTCTCAGTCTTTGGCGTATCACCTTACTTGCTGCCAATCCAATGAATACTAACATAATTTCGTTTTAAAAATCAAAATCGAGTATATTTTTTTTTTTTTTTTATTTTCTTCATTCGATAGAACGGAGAAATATAGCATTTTAATTTCTTAAAAGTTGTAATATGAGCACCCACAGGATTTTGACAAGGGGGGGGGGGGGGCAAAATATATTGGCAGTGTAAAAAAAAGTCTGTAAAAATTGTATTTTATATTGTGAAATTATATAAAATAAATATAGGTAAACTAAAGTAATTAGTTGTAATAAAATTTACCAGTTTTCAATCACTTGAGAAAAAAAACAAAACTATGACTTTCATTTAAATTGAAAATTCCAGGGTAGGGCAAATGCTACCTCTTGCCCGTTTGTGAGGGCGCCCTTGAGTTGTAATAAAATAGGATATTAAACATACTAAATACAGATTTCAACGGATATTTACGTTGTTTGTTTCATCATTCCAAATTCAGACTGTTTTCTGAGTGACGTCTGTATGGATATGTAACTTGAAAAATAATTAATGGATCTATGCCAAACTTCATATTTAAGAGTTTATTATTATTTATTTAGATCTGATTAGATTTTGATATATTAGGCTCATTTTATGAGTCCTTTACATAATGGCCAAAACACTACAACATAAATAACTTAAAATTGCAGTGATCAACATCAAACTTTATATTTGAGAGTTAAATATTATTGTCTAGCCCTAATAGATTTTAATGTTTGTACCATTAATTATCCAATAATTCTCCAGTTATGGGATTTTTTGGTGCCTTTTTTTCTTTTAAAAATGATCAACCATTATGTAGTGTTACTAAAGATAGGATAGGAATTGTGTCTCAACTGTGATTCAAAATGTTACAATCTTCATCAAGCAGTCCTTGGTACCCAACTACTTTCACAATTAAAAGACCATAATGATGTTCAATTATATAATTCTGAAATTACCTTTTTTTAAATATACACCCAACCCTCTGCTATAGTGCATTCCGCTATAGCGTTTTATTACTATCGCGCATACTTAAAAAGCTGCCCAAATACCTTTATCGCACCCTAAATGACTACTGTAGGTGGTTGGTCGAAAAATTCAAATATTGCGTTTCTAAGTTCTTCAGTTCGGCTATCACGTTTTCGGCTATAGCGCGGCAATAGCAGCAGCAATTGGGTGCGATAGCAGAGGATTGGGTGTATACTTAAAAAAAAAAAAAAAAAAAAAACCAACATAATAATACATACCCACTGTACTTCAAAGATATGAATCATTTACATTAAAGATATGTCAGAGAGAATGATTGTTTTGTAGAAAGATTTTTGATGGTGTATTTTGAATATTTCTAAACTGTGACAAGGCTTGAATTCATTTGTAGTTGCAATTGTTATTTATGTCGTGGTACACATGAGAAATAGAGAAAAAAAAAGTACTGTAAAAAATCAAATCCAAAGAAGTACATAACAATAAGGATTATTGATAATTTACCACTAAAAGATTAACAACTAAAGAGGAAAATATTAAGACAAGTTCTCCTCGGAAAAATGATAAGTTGGTAATGCATACTAATCGCTTGCCATCTGGGCAGTAGTGATGCTTCTGTGGGAAGATACTCGACTCGATGGTTGCATGAAGGCACTCATTCAGATCACCAAGGCTCCAGTCAGCCCAACAGCACACTGCTAGAGACAATCAGTTTGTTGTGAGGTAAGCCCTAACTGCTCTGACAGCTTCACTCTCCATCAACCAAAGAGATATCTGGTCGCTTACAGTAACAGGTAGATATCTGCATGGGCCATTGCTAGAGGAATTGCAGGTGCTGGGCTATATTATCATTTCCCTTACATGGCCTGCTTTTAACAATCGAGCACTGGAGGCTCCATTTAGAGTGGTACTGTGCCCGAGACATGGTCTTCTCTCGAATGTCTCGTATTATGTTTAGTGATGAGTCTCGCTTCTGCTTTGAAGCAGATGATCATCGCACCTGAGCTAGGAGTAGAACTGATCAGAGCTGAAATCCTGGCAATTTTGTTGAGAAGCATGTAGCCATTACAGCTGGTGTAATGGTGTGGGGAGCCATTTCTTAAGACAGTAGATCTCCTCTCACAATGATTCGAGGAACTTTAAATGCATGGCGATACGTGCAGGAGATCCTGCAACATTTGTTTTCTTGTCAACTGCCAGGATCAATTTTCCAACAGGATAATGCATATCCCCACACTGCCTACAAGCAGTTCAAACCCTTCCTTGGACCTCTCCATTGTTTAACTCCATGCCACATCGTATGTCTGCACGAACAGCAGCCAGAGGCAGCTTAAAAAAGTCAGCTGTTGGGCTGACTGGACCCCTGGTGACCTGAATGAGTGCCTTCATTCAACCATCGAGTCCAGTATCTGCCCACAGAAGCATCACTACTGCCCAGATGGCAAACGATTAGTATGCATTACAACTTATCATTACTAATAACGTCAGAACGATGCTTCTATTGTTCAATAAAAACTTGTTTGTTCACTGTGAAATTTGAGTCAATTCCAATTCTCTTCATTCAAATGGTACTTGAAATTTTCATTCCCATTGGACGCTTTCTTTGTGGTGCTCCGATTTTTTTTTTTGTCAGTTATTAGGTTTGCCTTTCTTATGTTCTTCTTTCCTAATTTCTACTAATTTTTTTTTTTTTTTCCTTGTTATCTCTGCAAAATCTTCAACTTACATGTTGATTCATTTTAGAGCTTTTTTTTTTTCTATTCTTTAATACTAATTGTTTTCTCTCTGCAATCAATAAAGTTTACTATAATTGGCCTGTTTCATTCTTTTCAATCCTTCTTAGCCTGTGACTCCATTTGAATTGTTTCAGAGAAATCTTCAGCTTATTTCTTAATAAATCCATTACTGTATTTTCTCTGTCTTTCCAATTTTCCATTTTTTTTCTCTCCTATTCTATAAATAACTAAATTACATCTTCTTATTCTATCTTCCATTTTAATTTAATCTATCATGTGTGACTTTTTAAAAAAATAATAAATAAATTTTCTATTTCCTAAAAATCTGTTAGTTCTCTTAAGAGAAAAGAATTATATGAATTACATTAATTCTGAAAATTCATAAGGGGTGGGGGGAGTAAGTCCTTCCCCACCCCTTGCCCGTAACTGTAGACAGCCATATATGCGATTACATTTTTGATATTACAAGGCAATTGTATTGCTCATGAATCATTAGCAGTGCTGTATTGGGTTGCAAGACATATTATGGCAGAGATGTCAGACTGTGTCGACGTTGGATAAAAAGAAAAAAAAAAATTTTTGGTATTCATTAACACAACTTATGGGCCACAATCAAATATCAGCCAAAATACTATGCTCTTAAAAAATCAAAGAATACTGTGATGATCTACATTAAATTTCATATTTGATTGTCTACTATTATTATGCACTTCTCTTTTGATGTAGGTGTTTATAGATCCATGTTAAGGGCATGTATAGAATATGAGCCAGAATAGTGTAACCTAATTAACTCAAAAGAGTAATTACTGATCAACTTTAAACTTTAGATTTATAATTTTGCTCTTATTGCCCAGTCCTATTAAATTTTGGTCCTTGTAGAGCCATTTTATAAGGCCATTTACAATATGTACCACAACTAACTGAAAGAATAATGCACTAATTGATATGAAATTTCACTTCTAAAAGCTTCTTAGAAATACTGTGTACATCTTATGAGATTTCAGAGTTTATTCTTTCTGCTTAGATCTCATTAAATTTTGGTGATTAGACACCTATTTTAATATCCACTTCTCTCAAGGCCCCTGAAATGCATCTTTTTCAACTAATAATGTTGTGATACAAATTAATTTTTGATTTGGGAGCATGTTTATCTTATAAGAATTGATGATTAGATTTTTGGTCTATCTATGTTACTGTTAAGGACTAAAACTTTCTATCTGAATAAGATATTTTATTTTCTGAAACCATTTCCAGTTCCTTAGTAAGGAGAAAGACTTGCAATGATTCCATTGCTATTTATTGTTAAAAGATTTTATTTGAAGTTAAAAAAACCCAAAAAACATGTAAAAATAATAATAATAATAATAATAAATATCCCTGATCTGATTGAAAGAAAAATAAAAGCATCTCATCTTTGACTGGAGTAATTGAGCAACTCAAGCCTCACCCAGAGATGTAAGAATTGTCCAAATATCTTCGTAAAATATAAGTTGTGCCTAGCAGTGATGTTTTTTGTAGGTCTGTTATTGAAATATTGGAACGTTCCAAACTATTAAAGTATTTTGCAAATTCCTTTGATATGGCACCAAGGGTACCAATGACTATAGGTGTCACAGTGGTACATTTGTTCCTTTGGAATCCTCTTTTTGATGGGTCTGATTGATAATAGCATATCATAATTTTCTTGTTTATTTCTATTGTCCAATTTTTTCATTTAATTTTTCCTTCCAGTCACTGTACAGTTGCCTGCCCTGGTTGACTAGCAACAACTGAGCCCTGTTGCCCATTTTTCGCCTGGTACCCAGGAACTCACCTGACACAGCCCTTGTTGACCCACGCGACGACCAACCAGGATATAATAATAATAATAATAATAATAAATATCCCTGATCTGGTTGAAAGAAAAGCGGACGATGGCAACTGATGAGAAAAATAAAAAATGAAAAATCAGAAACTGACATAACAGCATTAATCTATAGAATTAGGTCTACTACTAATCAAAAAATTTCAGTTCTTAGTAGAATTTGCAAGTTTTATTGTAAGAATGAGGTTTTGTAAAAAATTATGGAAGTTTTATATTAAATAGTAAGTTAATCCAAATCCAGGTCTGCATCATCATCATCATCATCACCACCACTCTACAGATAAGCCTGCAAGTTGTTAATTCAGCAGCATTTAGCTTATGAATTATAAAATCTGTCATTTTGCCATTGGTATCTCATGAAAGGAAATAACATAGAAATAATGGAAAAATGGATAGAAAGCAATGGAAGAATTTATATACATATCAATGAAATGAATTCATCCTGATTATTAATTATTAAATTGATCTTAAACAAGAAGTTAGAAAAAAAATTGTAATTCTTAATACAGATTCTTAATTTAACAATTGAGGAGATGAAAAAAAAAAAAAAAAACACAACATTTTAAATTTTAAATCATAGCGCAATGCATTTAAAAGTTAAAATTAACAAACAAACAAATTAATATATTAAATACATTTAAAACATGACATTTTGTCATCTTTAATTGAGATGCCAAAATGTCACTTTAACTTTTAAATACAACTTTGCATTTTAAAGACCTTGATTAAAAAAAAAAAAAAAAAAAGTCATTGATATTAACTTTTAAGATTCCTGTGCAGATACTGAAAAGAAAATTTTATTTTCATCTAAAAAAATTATTTAGAGAGATATATTTGTTTGGTTCAGTATTATTATACCTTTAAAAGGTATATACTAAATATAATAATGATTTTTTTCTTTATATTAAAGTTTTACAGTATTTACATGAAGAAAAAAAACAAACATTTTGAGCAGTTTTCAAAGTAATTTGAAAATTATATCAAAAGTGAGACCAGTTATAACTAATACTCCCACTCATTTGCTGTAAATGAAATATACAGAACTTTCTATAAATTGATCAGTTTGTAGAAAAGCAATGTAAAATAAGATAGAAATTAACCATGGAAACAAATCATCATAATATCTATTTTTTTGGTAATGAAAATGAAAGAACAGAATAGTACAGTGACTTCCAATGATTACAATGGTTTTTAAACAACAGGGTTGAAAAAAGGAATTATACAGTGCTGTAGTTTGAAGTGTTCAGTACAGTGTATTTCTAAGCATACACTATTTCATAAAGGATGCTGAAAACCAGACATTTGTACATGTTTATCATTTGCTTGGCTTTGGCAAGGTGGTTGAATTTTTAATAGTGCATGGGCAGCAAAGATGGTAAAAGCTGGGCTTTTGAGGAAATTGCTTTATCTGAATTGTACGTATTATTAATATATCATGGTTATAGCTTCAAAAACTAACCCCCATTGATTTCATTCAGTGCCATAATTAGATCCAAAAATGAGAAGCATAGAATAAAATAAAGTGATATATTAAATTGCAAATTGTATTAATGAATTTCATAAATATCTAAAATATTTGTAGACTTATATTTCCAATTTATGCAATCCCAATAAAAAGTAGCATAACTATTTTGAATATCTATAACCAATTTCAAACCAAACATCCAGCCAGTCTTCCACTCATAAAAAGGCAGAGGAAGCAATCCATTAAACAGATTACACACTGATCTAATGATGCAATTACACTACTTCTGCAGAATACAAAAAAAAAAAAAAATAATAAGTTTAAACTTTATTTCTTGAATTGTTTTATATTATAAGACAAAAGTCTTATATTGCAAAAAAATGGATTAAAATGTTTTAAAAATACATTTAACAACTTCAAAACTGCTTTAAATTTATCCCTTACTGTATAAATAAATGATGCATGATATAAAGAGTTTAAATATCATATAATAATTTGCAGATTTACAGTTACTGTTTGTATTTCATGGATTTTGTGTTTGCAAATTCCTTCATAAAAAGGAATAGAATAACATACTTTCTTACAAATTGGTAATGGTATGTGAAAATTAAATGATATTTAATTTACTTATTCAACAAATGTAATAGTAAATCCTACATGTAAAGCAATAAAATAAAAGCTATACAAACAAATAATGTTTTAATTATGAACATTCATTTTCATGTTATGAAATCATTTGTTGATTTCTTTATGTGGAATTTTGAATTGTTTTAAAATAGTAATGTCAAATTAAAAAACTGCTTGCAGGACAAACTTGTAAAATGTAAGTTTCCTTGCAGGCTAAGAAGCCTAAGAAAGCTTGTTCAAACCCACAAAGATTACGTACAAACATTTATAGTAGTAAAATTATTACAGGACGAATCTGCCTATCTTTCTATGGACATAATATAAAACCCAGAAATTAACTAAATGAATTAAATTAAACAATTGTCTGTTTCCCATAAGTGTGACAAATATTCTGACCTCTTTTTCTCCTTTATATTTTTCCAGTATCTCATCCTCACACCCTCTTTGCTCATGAGACTCAATGGAGATTTTAGCATCAGTTAAGTCCACTAGGACCACATGTAGGCTTTATTTTGATAGTCCTGATTTAAAACATTATTACTATGTATTGTTAATGATCAATCCTAGAAAAATTAACTAATATATATTTTTTTTTAACTTTCTATCTTTCACTAATTTTTACTGCTTAATTATCCTTCTCATTTTCTCAACTCATATTCAAATATCATTTAATTTCTTGTTAATTGCCATTGATGTTGAGCTCATTTAGACAGGCACATTTTCATAAATATGTTGTCTGTCAGCTATAGTACAGAAATTTTCCACAAAATCAATAATGCGAGTAATGGTAATTTCAGAAACATCACAAAGAAATGGCTTACAAATGATCAACCACCAATGGAGAAGCAATGCTATTGTCATTAGAGTCTCAATTAAATTCATAACATGGGCAAATCTGAGACGTTGAGACTAATCATCATCATCAATTGCTGCTACAACCTTTGAGGGTTTTGGCTTCCTTTATGAGTAGCCTCCATTTGAACCTGTTCTGGGTAATTGGCCTTCAATTGCTATCTTCCAGTTTCCTAACATCTAGTACAATTCCATCATACCATCTGAGCCTGGGTCTGCTAGTGACCTCATGCTGTATCAGCTTGAATCTAATCTCTTCTTCACCGGATTTCATTTATCCTTACAAAAAGATACGTATAGAATGAAATAATTATCAATATAAGTTTATTATTTACTGATTTAACAGTGATCCAATTTTATATGTATAAGTGAAGCAATAAATTTAATTAAAATTAAGTTTCAACAAATAAAATAATATATAATAAATATATTAGGGCCATGCTGAATTTTAAGGTAGCGTATGCCTTTAAATTCAAATGGTAGTACATACCATTCCTAGGACAAGTGCTATAAAGGAATCAACCAAAATAATTGATGCAAGCAGAAATAGAAATTTAGATTCAACATAAAGAAAAAGGCAACGCATTCTCTAATTGAATTACTGCATCTATTCATATCTTGTTATGCATGAAATAACTGATTAAATTAAAGTTCTTAATGTTAATGTTGGAAACTTAAGAAAAATATTAAATTAAGATTATGTACTTTGCAAAGGAAATGAATTTGGAAGAATAATCAATTGATTACTGATAGTTATTTCAAGCCAGAGGTGATTTGATGTGAATGTATATTGCAGTGGACAATTTCATTGCTATATTCCTTGCTTCAAGCATGAGAAAGTCAGCAGCTGTTAACATCATTATATAGCAACATCAATATCAGAACTAATTGATTGTCTTTACAATATATATACATATTTTTTTAGCAAAATTATACAATCATGTGGAAACATACTTAGGACCTTGCCTTTTTCTATTTCACCAAATATCATATGAGTAGATTTCTGAGAAAAAGTCAAATGTATTACTGAATATCATTAAGTTACAGTTTGTAGTCTACAGTCAGATTTTGTAGGCTGTCAAAAATTTATTGAAGATAATCTACCTTCAACAGGAATTTTTGAGGTTTTTCTTAGCATGTCATAATGGGATCAAGTTACACAGATTTCTAAATTCTGTAACAACCATTTAGGTTATGAATAACTGCTTTTATATGAAGTCTTAATGCTTGTAACTTCAAGGAGATGCAAATATAACTTGCTGTATTTTTTCTTTTTATATCTGGTAGTTCCTTCCATAGGATATTATAGGTTGGGTCTAATGTTTGTATCGCCCCTTAATATGCATCAGAAAGAAAAAAGAATTTGAAAAATAAACTTTTAAAGAATGCAAATTTAAATCAAAATATATAGATCTGTTCTTCCACTGTCCATGATCAAGATAAACTGAAGACTATAAAAAAGCTGAAATTTTAGAGGTAGGTCTTGTCCTAGGAAGATCCCTTTTGAATACATTTGACCAATAGATAAGGAGCTAGAGGCAAAAGTTAAAGCACAGTAATCATGTTATAACAACAGTTATTTCAGGTTTCTTGGAAATCTGAAACTAATTTCGGGTAGATAAATGCTACCAAGCATGACCTCCCTCTTAATCTTCCTAGAAATTGGACCCATAAAGGCAAAAAGAAAAAAAAATGCTGCTATCAGATAAATAACTTGAATAACATAGCAATGTTTAAAATTTACTAACTTTTTGAGTGCAAGTATTTTTGAATCTTACCAAATGATGGCATACTAACTACACCTTGTTGTTATATTATCACATGAAAACTAAATTTATATTATGAAGTTTTTGAGTTTGAAAACTCCGTCACCTTCACAATTTGATTCCCTTGGTTTTCTCTATCCGTAACCATCGGAGTTTCTGATGTTTGAAAAATGTACTGTTTACTTTGTGACAATGTCACAGTTAAACGAAATAAGGATATACAGTTTATTGTAAATTATTGTAATCAAATTAATCCCACGTATATATATATATATATATATATATATATATATATATATATATATACTCCCATATATATATATATATTTTTCTATTAAATTTATCAATCTTTATTTATATAAAAGCACTACTCTGAAAAAATTAGCCTTCTCTACTCCAATTGGAAATATTAAAATATTTTTTTTCCTTTTTGCAAAATCATCATTGGATTTCAATAGCGGTTATTACCAAATACCTCTTCATGAAAACAGCATAGAATTAGTTTCTTTCCAAACACATTCCGGTAAATACTCACTTACACGAATGCCTCAAGGCGCAAAGAACAGCGCCATATCTTTTCAAAATGTAGTCAACAATGTCCTTCAGGGCATATTGGGAAAGTTCGTTTTGGCTTTTCAAGACGACATTTTGGTTTTTTCAAAAAGTGAGAAAGATCATGTTGAACATCTTAGGATAGTTTTAGACAGACTCAGAAAAGTGAATCTTGCACTAAAACCGAGCAAATGCAAATTCTTCCAAAAACAAATACACTATTTAGGGCATAGCATATCAATGGAGGGAGTTACCCTAATCTTAGATAAAGTCAGTGCCATAAATGACATGCCACCTCCCAACAATTTGAAGGTTGTCAGAAGGTTTTTAGGTGCTAAGGGTTTCTATCGTCGTTTCATACCAAGATGCAATGAACTTGCACTTCCTCTTTATCAATTAACAGAAAAAGGAAAAAAAATTCGTTTGGAATGAGGCTCACCAAAGAGCATTTGAACAGATTAAAAGTGCATTAGTGCATCACGAATGCCTTGCACACCCAAACTTTGAGAAGGAATTTATATTGTCTTGTGATGCATCAGACTCTTGCATTGGTGCATTTTGGAACAAAACATAAATGGTCATTTAAGACCCATTATGTACACCTCTAGAAAACTCCATCAGGCGGAAAAAAATTATTCAACCATTGAAAAGGAAGCACTTGCAATATTGCATTGTTTAAGAAAGACCCATGTCTTAATTTATGGCAGGAAAATTATACTGCAGTCCGACCCATAAACTGTTGGAGTTTGTAAATTCACTTAGTTCCAAGAATAACAGATTTCTCAAATGGAGCTTACAACTACAACAGTACAACATCACACCATGTTACATTCATGGGGATAAAAACATTGTAGTGGATTGCTTATCCAGAGTCTATAATATAAGCAAAAGGATCAGTATTGACATACAAGCACAAACAGTAGCACAAGCACAAGTAAATGATATTGACATACAGAGCATAATTCATCAGATTGAATTGGGAACAAACTCCCCTCAACAACATACTGTAGGTATAGATGGGTTACTTAGAATCAAAGTTAAAGATAATGATAAAACTGTGGTTCCCAAATCCCTTCACCCATTTTTCCTAGACAAATTTCATGACCACAAGCTATCTGGTCACCTGGGTTGGGAAAAATGCCATAGAAATATTAGCAGGCTCTACTGGTGGAAAGGCATGCATAGTGATATCATCAATCATACCAAACACTGTGATACTTGCCAATTTCACAAAGGGACACCGATACGCCACAAAATCAACACTTTTCCCCCTGTTACACGTCCCATGGAACGTGTGTCACTAGATATAATTGGTCCTCTATCCCCAACACCCCTTGGCAACACAGTAATTCTAACGATTATAGATCATCTCACACGTTATGCCTGGGCAATCCCACTAAAAAATCAACATGCAGAAACAATTGCCAGAACGTTTGTAGACAACATCATTTTGAAATTTGGCACATGTCGCACTATTTTAACTGACCAAGGAACGAATTTCATGGCAAACCTATTTAAAGAATTGTGCAGAACTCTAAATATAAAAAAATTATGCACAACCGGATATCACCCAGAATCTAATGGATTGTCAGAAAAATTTAATCAGTTCATAAAATCCGGAATCTCTGTATTCATAAACAAAGGTTACTCTAATTGGGACAAAATATTACCTTTTATATTGTACACATATAATAATAGTATTGACAGTGCTACCAATCAAACTCCATTCTTTTTAATGCCACTCTGTCATGCCAAGTGAACTAGAATACAATAAATCTTTACCCTTGGATCAATCCGAAAAAGATTACATTGAAAACTTACAAAACGCATGATACTGGCAAGACAATGTGCCTCTCAATTATCGCATGGCACACACACCCACAGAAATGACAACATAAACAAACACAGAAAAATAAAAGATGAAAAATTAGAAATAGGCGATTTGGTTCTACTTCTACTAGCTCCAAACGACCCAAAACGTAGAAATAAATTTGCAAAAAAATATTCAGGGCCATTTAGAATTCTTGAAATCATAAATGACTCAAATGTTAAGATAGAGGAGATAAATGGTTTTAGAGATCCAATCATTGTTAATAAATGCAAACTAAAGAGATATTTTCAGACTAATATTCACAAGCAACATGAGAGTAGAAAAGCTTCACTCGATAGCAGAGACCTCCATACCTCCCTGCCTGACTTCAATGAAGATACAACATCTGATGAAGAAGAGCAAAGGTACCCAAGCACATGCATCACACGTCTCAGAAACAAAGAAAATGAACTGGGAACCCATGGAACCACCTCTCCATGCTATCACACCGACATCACACATGAAGTTGATTCAAATGAAACAACAACTTCAGATGATGCTGTCAACATCCCAACTGCATCAGACACAGCATCTGAATTGAATGTGAATGAACAAACGAACGAACACACAGACAATGGTGTTAATAAATCTCACTCACAATCACAAATGGATAGTCAAACTAATGGTAATAGTGCCTTTCCCAAGAAAACGCATGGTTACAACACTAGGACAGCAACCAGAACAAACATAAATATCCCGACAAAATTAAAGGACACCATCATATACTCTGGCGCCCTCATCTTAACCATGTAAGGACAACCATGTGTTTTTTCCCCTTCTACCACAGTATAGATGAACTCATTAATGTTTCACAGAACTCTTAGTACAGAAAAAGAAGTTCAAATAAGACTATCAACTTCCTTTTCTTCCCCGGGATGGGAGATATGTGACAATGTCACAGTTAAACGAAATAAGGATGTACAATTTATTGTAAATTATTGTAATCAAATTAATCCCACATACATACACATAGATGTATATATATATATATTAAATTTATCAATCTTTATTTATATAAATGCACTACTCTGAAAAAATTAGCCTTCTCTACTCTAATTGGAAATATTAAAATATTTTTTTTCCTTTTTGCAAAATCAGCACCCAAATTCTAAAAGTTTTACTTCTCGGTCGTTCACCCCTTTCTTTAGCCCCTTCCTGGAATACATCCCCCACTAATAACCCCTTTGGCTCCCTGACCTCAGCCATGACCCCGTGTTTCAGGTCCTCTCCGCTCGCTGGTGCTAGATGAAAATCCTGCAACAGCCAATCTGATCTTTCCTTTTAAAGTGGGAAAGTTTCTTTTAAAATGTTAAGATTTGAGAATTCTCTCTCTCCCAAGATGTTGCTGAGGTAAGACGTGTTTCAGATCGTGTCCCGACTGCAATCACCCCCCTGATTTTCCACAGGTGAATATCGCTCTTTGTTGGCGGGCCGTATGCATCCACTGCTGTGCTGGAGAGCACACACAGATTGCTCACGAGCCACCAACAAGACTTAACGGAAAAGGACGACAAAAACACCAGTCGATTCGGATCCTATTAGACCAGGGATGTATGGTAATTAGTTGAGGTATGTACAAAGCGAAGATTCAAGTGATTAATTTTGTTCTTGATGCATAACGAGAATTGTCTCACAAACTGAAAATAGAAAGGATTGCGAGCCGATGGTTGAGTCGTGCCACTTGAACCCATAAGCATTTTAGTCGGAGTACATTCACTTAGGATTTCGGGGGAAAGTTCGATAAACACATAGCATCCCTTTTTTCCTTTTTTTTTACTTCAACTAACATTGGAATAGTCAGAGTAGTGCATGAAAAGGAATTTATGTTTCTGTTAATGAGAAATGTCTGATAACACAGATTTATTAAGCATGATCAATAGTGAATAAATTTAGAATAGAGTGGATAAGATTCCCATTTTCCCAACTAAAGATATTTTTTTTGTTGTTGTAATATTTTGATATTTTACATTCACGAATTCAGGAAGACGTTCCTGCAACTTATGTAAATTCACCCTTTTAATCTTTTTTTATTGTTATTAATAAATATATAATTGTTATTTTCATTTTTAACCTGAAGGTGATCTCATTTATTTCCTAATTGAGTTATTAGTTACATTTAGTACATGATTGAGGATTAATATAACAAACGATCAATAAGAAGCAACATCCTGACTTATGTTTAATCAAACCCTGTTGTAAATAGAAGAAGAAAACAAGAGTCTCAATGACATCACGCGCAGATCCAAATTGATGCATACGTGATGACCACAACTTAATGGAAATAATTATTGGAATGCTTAGCATTGGAGATCTAACTGTGATTTAAAAATGTGTTCCAGTAAGAAGAAAGTGATATAACCTAATTTATTAAAAATATATAGTAAACAAAATTAAGTAAGTAATAACAGATGTTTGTGATGTATCAATGATTTAATTTATTTAAATCTTGTCAAATTAGGAAGAAAATGGAGGACAAGAAGTTCATGCAGAAAAAGAAAGATTTAAAATAAAAAAAATCTTTCGTTCAGTCATTTTTCCAGTACAAAATACTTCCCTTCTCAATATTTAAAAATAAATAAAGCTTAATTTGAAATAGAGATAAGTTGTGTGCAGTATGTAAAGAGTGTTCAGCGATTAAAAATTGGTATCCTTAATGATGGTGAATAATATATTTTAAATTAATTAAAAAAAATATTTATAAAATAATCACCAAGGATTTTAGGATTTTTTGAAAGAAATCTCTCTATCAAAATTTATTAAGAGAATTGATATTAAAAATCCTGAAACATCCTTTATATAATGTCATTCAAACAGTGGGCCTTCAAAGCCTTCTAAGATGGGACAGGAGATAAAAAGATGACCAAGTTCTTAAACATGGTCTCGGTAGCCCATGTGATAACTAAACTTCATTACAGGCTGGAGAAGCCAGGTTTGATATCCATTGGTTCTTTCTCTTCCAGACAGGTCCTTGGTATTGAACCCTGTGTAAAAAGGATACAATGATAAAAGGAAAAGGAGTTAAAGGTAGGTGAACATGGGCTGACCATCTCATCTCACCTTAGTCCCATTGATCAAGGAATAGCAGCAGACTTACCACCCATGATCCCAAGGAGCATGCAGGCCTATAGTGGATACTTCATGTTCAGAACCATTTTCTATGTAAAGAAGACCCAAAATTTTCAGGTTAATACTACATATATTCATTCTAAATACAAAAAAAGCTATCACTTTCATTCCAAGAATAAACTAATCCGATTCAATGAAGGACAACTTGCTAATTTAAAGTGTTATTTAAAAATTTAGCCCTTTAAAATCTGGTTTGAAGTTAAAAAACATTATGGACCATTTAACATAATCATTTCTTTCCATAAATCTTTCTTAAATGAGTTTTGCTGTTGTGGCAACTTTAAAAACAAAGAGAAACTGTTTCAATTTGAACAGCACCCCGACTTTCTGTTTCCTATACTGCATCGAGACTGAATGTGGTGGTCAATGAAACACAACCTCAGGTTTTACACTATGAAACAGTTTTGTTGTATTTCCATTAATAATAATTACTGTTAATAATTCGCTAAAAAAATTGCACAAACCATTAATTCTATACACTTAGGAATATAGAAAAAGTCTTTAAGTATATAAGACTTTAAGACTTTAAATATAGTCTTTAAGAAAAAGTTATTTCTTTATAATATATTATAAAGTTTGGTTAAAGTGCAGAATACGAGTTATCAATCTATGCTAAACTATTTCCTAGAGGCGGTTAAGAAACAGTCCGTGTTGAATTTTTGGGACATAGTACCTTCAAAATGTTTTCAATATAAACATCCCGGAGTAGGTATTACCTAAATTTACCTAACTTACAGCTAATCCGCACATACACTTTGCTAACAGCTTGAGATCATAATAAGTTAAAGATTTTTCCCCATTGCGGGGAAGTGGTAACAAAGCAGTCAGCAGTGTAGCCTTGTGCACTGTATTCTGCACTTTAACCTATAGTTTAAATTGCACATGTGAAAATTGTATTATTATTATTAATCAAGATATCAAAGTCGACAATCAATATTAAATTGTTTACTCAACTAAATTTACAAGTGTCAGTAAGATTAGTCGAACAACAGCACTAAAATAAATTAAAGTTTTGATTGGTATATGTGGTAGAAGTTGGCCTCTTTTACTCAGAACAGCTTTCCCTGAGATTCAACCAGGCTTTTGTGAATGGAAACCCAGCACTAAGTCAATGCATTACATTCAAGGAACCCAAAAAAGCCTTGATGTTACTTATGCTTAAAAGTAATGGTTATGAATGTAAACTATATTTTAATTGATATACTCAAGAAACAATTAAAAGTTAAGGAACTTTACTATGGAGTAGCACACGACGAGAGCACAACCAACCTTCTACTATATATTTGTTTTTCTCCCTCCACATAATCCTAATTATTAAGTTGTTGTCGGGAGGATGGGTCCCCTCCATAATCAACACGAAGTGACCTCATGAGCCCCCAAACCAACCTTACTGAGGCATGGCGTCGTAAACTCTAATAAACAACCAGAGAAGTGTGTTACCAAAAAGTAAATCTTAGCAAAAATGTGGTTTAATTTTAAAAAAAAATGCCTGCCTGAAGTGGCGTTTGTTCCTTGATGTTCCTCTAGATCTGCATTTGCTGCCTCGTCCCATATACACTTTGTACGAGATTTAAATCGCATGAACCAGCCCTTGCTACCCAAGAATGTCTCGTTACCACCCTCTTTTATTTTAAGGTCCTCAAAAATTTGCTTTGCTTTATCGGTGATGCCAATTTGAGTTAAGAGTGTGTTTTTTTTATTCATGTCATCTATCCACACCAACAGTAATTTCTCCATTTTTTCTACAAGTTTACCTCGGCTATAACTCAATTTCTTTGCACTTACTATTGTAGCCTGTTGCATTGATTGTTTTATTCTCTTTGCATTTTTCATTATGGTTGTCACAGTAGAAGGAGGTAAATTCATATTTCTACATACATTAGGGCGAGTCTCACCGTCTTCCATTCTACGAATTATCTCCATTTTCTCTTCCAATGTTATAGATCTACGGGACTTTTTAGTCATATTTTCACTTGTGCTCAGTAATTGTCTTTTAAGAGCATGGCGATTCATCCTGCAGACCTACTTTACTGATTTTAATTCACAATTTTTAATTAAAATTGCAGAAAATCTACTACTGAATAGAGCGTATTAAAAATTCCACAATACTACAACGAAGTATTTCGTGATTTTCTTATCTCTGATTGGCTATGGTATTTCTTTACATGATAAACAGTGCCATCTTTTGGGAATGAAATACATTGTGGTACTTCTTGTTGCTCGTTTTTGGTTATTTATATATAGTGTTTTATTTATTTCGTTATTAACATTTTTCTTTTATTATCTGTTTGAATACTCTTTGGCCTTCTGGTTTCAAAATAAGCATTATTGAAAATCGGCGCAATTGGAACCGTCGTAAAACGAGGATTACATATAACACGGCCACCTTAGATAGAGCTGTGAGAATGGATGGCTGTGGCTGCATCCACTAATTTATCACATCCAAATCGTGTTTATAGAGGGAGCCACCCATCTCCGGAGTCGTCGGCGAATTCTGTCCATAAAAACCTATGTTAAAAATACCAACTTCTCAGACCAATTTTACCGTTATTTCTTAACTATCATCAATAAATAAATTATATGCTTTTATTCTATAAATATGCTATCTATTTTAATCTATCTATTTCTTTTCAACAAAGCAATTGCTTATCAAAATAAATAATTTATTTTTAGGCATGATAACGCGGACCAGATGAAAACAATGATTCATTGAACACAACAAAATCTAAAAAATAATATATTTTTTTATAATTGTATTTCTTTTATTATTATAAATCTGAAGTCTTCTTTGTCTGTAGCTTTCAATTAATATTTTAGCAGTTCTGTATCATATTTTAAAACTTAAAATACCGTATTAAAAGTATTAAAAATGAAGGAAATTAATATTATTATTATTATTATTATTACTATCCCAGATAATTTTTAATGGCTTAATTACAAAATAATTTAATTTTAACAAAAGGACAGACGAAATTACAAAGGAAGCTCATAATAAATAAATGAATTTAGAAAGTGTTATTTATCTTAATACTTTAGGTTGAAAGTCTGTGTACATTTTTTAAAGGATTATATTATTATTTCTATACGAAGATTAAAATAAAAATAGTCTTTTCTTCATGTATAACAATATATATGAAACAAACAAAGGTATGATACCGCAATATTTTCAATAAAAATTTCAAAAGCTAAAGAAAAAAAAAGTGCAGGGAGTGAAAGAAGTTATTTAATTTCCAGAAAACAATTTAAACTGAATTATGAGAGACCTCGAATCAGAAATTACAGCATTACTGTATTTTGTACATTACTCTCATTTTTATTTTATTTATTTAAGTGTCTCCTTTTTTTCGTAATGAAATCGAATAGAAATATCATATCATCATCATCATTCATCATTATTATATATTATTTCTCAAAGGGTTTTTTTTGTCGGACCGCTATATTTCCTTTACTACTTCATCAAAATCAATGATTGAGGCATCATTTTGAAGATTACGTTTCCCGCTAATGACGAAAAATAAACAAATTGTTTAAAATTAATGTTTTCGTTAAAAAACTTTATTTTTAAAAACTTTTTATA
>JAFIDM010009631.1:187048642-187059291 GCA_023159025.1 Thereuonema tuberculata
TTATTATTCTTAGAATGATTGTTGGAAATATGATAAATGATATCACTTTGTCCTAATAATTCATAACAATTAACTGTATATCCGTAATTATTTGCTGAAGGCCAATGCTGTAAATAGAAGGTAAATTCAAATGTAAAACATCTTTATAAAAATAATTCCATTGAAATGAAAACTGTGCAGGATTTCTATTCTTCTGAACAAATACTCTTCTTATGAAACTAACAAACTATTCTCTATTCTATCAATTATTAGTTCTCTTATCACTTCCCTACTCTCTCAGATTGTTTATCCACATCTTTGAGGGAGATCCAAAGAATATTATAGGATATTGTTTAACATTTATAGTGCTGTTGTTTTTTTAACATATATTATTAACATACATCGAATAAAGAATTAATGCAGAGAAAATCCGCCAGTGTGGAAATAAATAGCAAGTTTTGGTTGTTAGTTCACAATATCCAGTAATTTTGATCTAGTTGAACTCAGCTAATATTACAAAGATCTACAGAGTCTAAAAAGCTGTCAATAGAAGTCAATGATAACTGTTAAGTCGCCGTAAGGTCCCAATAAATCACCGTAAAGTCACCAAGTGATGAAAGTTTTTGAATTGTGATGAAATTTGTGGCAAAAGGATTTGAAAGCACACAGTGGATAAATATCTTTAAGCTTTTTTATTTTCTACGATCATCACTTGTTGATTACAATATTTTAATGGCTTTAGTTGTTTTTTGGCGCAAGTTCACTATTTATATGTCCAATTTGCACCAGAACCATAAGAAGTTTCATCTGAGTTGCATTAAATGAAACATAAAGTTTAATCATTTTAAGTTGTTTACTTAATGTGATTACTATACTTTAAGGCAGCGATTCTCAAAGGGAGTACCGCGAGAAAAGACAACAAAAAGTATTCTAATTAAAACTGCAAAATAAGAGGAAAATGTACAGTTATTAAATATTTTCAACAGCGTTATTTATTAACACAAGAGGAACAAGTAAATTGTAAGTAATACAAGCTGTAAAGGGTAACATTAATGAGTCAATAACGATATCGGTTTATAATTCAATGAGAAGCCAAAAATTAGATTGAGAAGCACTGCTTTAAAGGCAAAGTTTTTTCAGATTTTTGGTTCTTAGCTTCTCATCTGTGAATTCACACCAATACAGTGAAACTTCCTAAACTTAATATTTCACATTTAATCTCTAACTAATTTGTACTAGCTTTCAATCTGTAATTCGTTATTGTGAAATACATTTTTCCTTTTTTTAATAAAAAAAAAGCAACTTTCTAAATGCTTCTCATCCTAAGAGCGTTATGAAATTTTAACACAGATTGTTACAAAGTTTTTTTTTTTGTAGTTACTGATTGCCTACAACTCCCATAATACTTACAAAATACAAGTAGTCCTCAATTTACTTGGTATTTTTTTCCCTGAAAGATTTGATTGAATTGGAATCGGCGTAAATATTGTAAATGGGAAGGCAATGAATTAAGTTTAATGCACCGAAAACTGACATTTGTTTAGAAAACTCAGATAGTAATACGAATATAAAAAAAGAGTATTTTTATTCATTTAAAGAAAAGATTGATTTAATTCAAATAAAATAGGCTAGGTCTGTCTGCACCACGTTTGTTCTCTGATGGAATTCCTGGTTCAAGATAATCACAACATTAAAAACAATGGATTCTAGTATATTCAGAGATTCAAAAGTAGCAGCACAACCACTGAAATCATATTGAAAGTGACAATTTGAGGAAATTTTACTCTAATACAAAAACTCTTAAGAAATACCGGGTGGGCATAAAATAACGTGAGGTGTTCAGAGCCCTCTGGCGAGGAATGTATTGCACGAATCGTAGCAACATTCGGTGGACATACAGAGTGGAATATGCGGTTTCGATTTCGAAAAAAACAAACAAAAAAAAACTATAGTACCAAAAGTCGCCAACAGGGGAAAATGTGGCGCAGTTAACTTACTAATTTGCAAAACCGCGTTACATGTAGAGCGATCATGATAAAAGAAAGGCTTGGTGAATTTACATCACTTGGCGACGAACTGCCTTTCGATGGCTCTTACCTCACGTGACCATGCTTTGTTAGTGAAGCTGTATTAACAGCGTGACGAGAATGCCTACGCTACCCTTCGGGAATTTCGGTGGTTGAAGATGCTACGAAGAGAACCGATGAGCATAACAAATCTACGAAAAATGATTCAACGCTTTGAAACTAATGGAACTCTAGCAGTGCAACGAGGCGAGGAATCAAAGCTATCAGTCACCAACACGTTGAAGAAGTTGCAACTGCTGTTGTTGAACAGGAAATGACGAATGTGCAGGGTACCAGCAGTGCACATTATATGTGCAAACGGATATCCCATACTCAACGGCGCGGAAAATCCTGCATCAGATGTTGAAGTTTTACCCCTATAAAATCTGTCCTGTTCAAGAATTGCGCCCTGGTGATGCGACCAACCGCATTGAGTTTGCATTAAGATTCTTAGCGCGCATGGAAGTGGATGAAGAATGGCCGTGGCGGATTTTATGGAGTGGCGAATAGCACTTTTATTTGAACAGTGATATTAACAAACACAACTGCCGCTGTTGGGCTGCGACCGAGGTCGTCTAATCTCAATCCTTATGACTTTTGGCTGTGGGGATTTCATAAAAGCATTGTGTATCAAGGACATGTCCCCGATATCCCGACGTTGAAAGATCGAATTACATTACAGGTGCGACAAATCCATTCCGATATGTTGCGAGCCGCCATGGAACATGTCATGCACGGCATGCAGCTCGTGGAACATCACAATGGGGGTGATATGGAACCTTATTTGTAATTACCAATAAACGTTGTCTTTATTGTTACGAAACTTGATGTGTGCTGTCTCATTTGGCAATTACTCATTCATTACTCATACATACAACAATCTTTACCACATTTTCCCCTGTTGGCGACTTTTGGTACCCATTTTTTTTTTTTTTTTAGAAATTGAAACCGTATGTTCCATTCTGTATGTCAACCGAATGTTGTTAGGATTCGTCCAATACATTCCTCCCTAGAGGGCTCTGAACACCTCACGTTATTTTATGCCCATCCGATATAAGACTGACTTAGACAGAAAAGACTCAGGGAATGGACTTGGAGATAAAATTGCTATTTAGAAGATCCGTGGAATCACATATAATCACATATTAATGAAGATAAAAGAAACAAAAATGGAAACATAGCCACACCAATAATTATCGAAAGCAAACAGAAAAATAAGAGATCTGCAAGATTATTGCATGATATTCTCTGGGAGTGTCAAAATCAATGAGCATCATCTGAAGTTGAAATTTGGATAAAAAAAAAATTCAGGAATAAAAAAAGTCATTGAAACAGAACAGAACAATTAAATTTAGAATTAAGATTGTGAGTCACATCTTAAATTTGTTTAGAATTTATGCGTCAGAAGAACGCAAAGTATTTTAATGACAATTCCAACAGAGATTGCTGAACCAAATAAGAACGGACCAACAAGTTTCCCCAGAGATTTCATTGCCACAGTTAAAAAATAGGATATATATATTAGATTAAATAAGAACCATTAAACAACAGGAACGAATTTTTAATGACTTTTCTTTAATCTAAAGTATCCTGTAATCTTTAATCATTAAAACATATTTAATGATTATGGATTTTTGAGTATTTAATAATAGAAAAAGCAGCACCACCTTTTGTTAAGACATAAAAATGTAAGTAAGAACATCCTCAGATCGATGTTTCCTAATTGACTGGGAATTTAGCAGTTAAATCTGTAAGCATGGGTCTTCGCTTTCTTCTCCTTAGCACTTTGTTTCCGATGAAAAAAAAACGAAATAAAGAATTTAAATAACATAAAAGCACTAAACGAAGAGAATATTAAACAAATGTCATTTTCTCAGAAACTGGAAGTCATGACTCTTATTTTGTTTACGGATTTAGCAAAAAAAGTCTCAATCAGTTCCACAACATAGATCTGGCGACTTCTCTTTGTAAGTCAAAGATAGATTATATCGTTATTAGCCTTTGAAAATTTCCAACCTTACATCCTAGTTGTAGAGGGTGGTAACAGATGAAGTAAGGAACTCTCAAGTCCCGAAACATGTTGGCTAACACGACTATGGTTGCACCCAGTCAAGGTGGGAGGTAATGTGCTGAAGACTGAATGGTATATGGATAGTGAAATATTACGTGCTGTGAACGATCCATTTCATCATCAGGTGAAACCCCACCGTTCCTAGCCTTGCACCTTTTACAAATTCTATCTCCACAAAGATAACAAGCTGTTCCGAGTTACCTCCAGGACCCAAGGAAATCAAACACACTGCTTCAGCAGAATGCACCTGAACGGCTTTTTGAAATCAATGAAGTCATCTCCTTTTTTCAGAGTTTCCTGATGAATAATTGGATAACATTGAAATAGCTACCATCCAAATAGACCTTCTTAGACGGATTGATGGGTCTCCAGCAACGGAACCTCTACCACTAGTGTAAATGGAGGGGTTCTATTTTATCTGTTATAATTTATTGTACATAACAAAATTATTCTGCATTAATAACCGTTGGAAAGTCAAATAAACGAATAAGATATTAAAATGACACAACCAATCAGCACTTCACAGTAGGAAGAAAGGTTCTTGAAAATGGCGTGAAAGGAATAAATATATTAAAAGAGCTAGAAATGTTACATAGTTTGCGAAAGCTGGCAAATTAAAATAAAATTATTCGTTACCTTTCAAACAAAAAAAGTGATCTCATCTCGCCTTTCGTTACGCTAAAATCTAAATTTTAGATAGAGATGATATAACTTCTATAAATCATTTATTTCATTTTTCTCTGGAAATTTTATAGTAATATAAAAATGATTTAGTAAAAATTTTTTCAAAGGTTTGGAAATTTTTTTTTGCAGAGGTTAGAGGTTGACAAAAAATATTGGATTCTACAGGAAGATAATCTTTTTTATTTTTTCTTATCAGTTTGAGGGATAAAAATACTCTTTTTTTATATTCGTATGACTATCTGAGTTTTCTAATCAAATGTGAGTTTTCGTGCATTAAACTTAATTCATTGCTCGGGAAAAATAATGTTTTTAAAAAATAAAGAATACTTGTTCAACGGCTTTACCAAAATAAAAAAATAAAAAAGGATGAACAGAGAAGAGGAACGAGGGGGATGGGACTTTCGGAAAGGGTACGCCTATCTTGAAAACTGCTTAAGCTAGAAACGGGAAATTCCGAAAACTTACTCTTCTTATAAAATGAAGAAATGCATGTTTAAATGTTTTTTTAAAAAATAATACTCGAAAAGTGAACAGAGGAGTTGGGTTTCTAAAAGAAAATAGGTATCCTAACTGTCTCCAGGCACAGCTGAAACTGATAAACAGAAAACTTAGGACGCGAATATCGAAAATTCGTCGAATACGTGTCTTTTCGATTTTGATAAAGAACACTCATGTCAAATTTCGTGTTTCCAACTCAGACGGTTTCATAGATTTCCATACCCTTTCAGAAAGTTGCCCTCCCACACCTGCTTACTTTCTATTGGGATGATATTTCCTGATACTCCTTTCTTAGTGAGCGGCTACGCCATAACCCATCCTTAAAACTTTATGTTTCTAAATTGCTTTTATAACAAAAACATTCTAAGTTGCTGCAATAATTGTTCTACGGTTTGTTTTTGTTTGGTCTCAAGGAAATGCTCCATAATTGCAATATTTATCAATCGAAAGAGGTCTTTACTCGGTGGAACCAAGAAAATTCCTTTTTGTGGGTGTTTATTTCCAGAAGAATTGACTGATAAGATCCAGTTAGAAAGTAAAACCCTATCAGTTATTTAATTTCAAATATGTTGTAGGCAACTTCTAGGCTTTTTATTATTTACCTGACAGTGAGAAGGTTGAATAATTTTCTGGTTCTGGCGAATTAAAAGTTATGCCATTCATAAATTAAATTTCCCTTCAATGACGATCATTTTCATTTAGAATTGAATATCCATTATTTAAGAACATGGAAAAAAAATAAGGGAAAACTCTACGATTTCTATGGATTTGCACTGACATCTGATATTCTTGTCTTCTCGCATAGACAGTACTTTCAGTATCTTCAAGATAATTTCTTCTGAATGACTTCTGAATAATTACCATAAATCTATCAAAAAGTATCGACTGACTGTAAAATGGAGATTTAGAATCAGTTTCAATATTGAATAGCGAACCAATTTTATTTATATAAAGCAACCGCAAAATTTTTAGTAGCATCCCTGCTACCCACTCGGCTTCCCTTCTGAGAAAATGATCTTGGAATCCACGATCACGTGCCCTTCGGGGGGTGCTGGTATGGCAGCCAAGCCGACCAAAAGTGAACGGTTTAGCCTTTGACCTTACCTCACGTGATTCATTTTCGATGAAAAAGGAAGCTTAGGCATCCTCAATATATTTATTTGACACCTTATTTGTATTTCTATGTAATCTTATGGTTTCGGAGGAGTAGCGGGCAGAAAAACCCAAACGAAGCAAATGAAAAAAAACCCTAAGTTCTTTTGTAGTTTCGTCTGCAGTTCATGAAGCTGTAAATTCATCAATGCTCTTATAAGATTATGAAATTAAGATCAATAATTAAGTTAATAGAGGAGTTTTATTTCTATTATTTATCTTGTAACTTAGTTTATTGTCCTGTCTCCTATTTTGGAAACTGTACTTATAAAAATGTTCGTCAAATAACAGTTCGTTCTATCACAATAAACCCTAATTGAACAATGTTTCTGTTAAGGACAAATAAAATTCGTTACATCGTTATTAATATGACAGTAATTCAATTGTAGCCTATTTCTCTTACTTAAAAACTTCTGAATTCTCCTTTGATTTTCCTGCACAAAAAGTCATTCTTAACAATGAATCATTGGGACTTCGGCTCGATAACACTGGTTTAGTCAGAAGAAGTTTCCCTCTCACCCTCTTCGATTTCTACAGTGTCACTGATTGTCACTGGATAATTATTTTTTTTCAACCATTTTCTATAGATGGATGAAGCTGCTGCTATTTCGGGTCCAACTTGTCTTCTAGTCACTTGTCTTCTAGTCACTTTGATAGCTTTAAAGTTCTTCTTCGCAAGCTTCTTCTTGGTTCTGCGTTTGATAGCATTGGTTTTCTTCAATGGTGGAGTTGATTTCTCCTTCTCCTTGTTAGCTGGTTGTTCAGTTGGGTTCTTCGATTTTTCTGTTTTGTTTGCTGCAGTCCTCTGCTTCTTCGATTTTTCTGGTTTGTTTGCTGCAGTCCTCTGCTTCTTCGATTTTTCTGTTTTGTTTGCTGCAGTCCTCTGCTTCTTCTCTGATTTATTTCTTACGCGAATACTCCTCGTAGATGGTCTCAAAGAAGCACCGATCTCTTCATGCTTTACACCAGCACGTTGATCTCCACTAGTCAGAATAATTTCAGACATTGGCTGAGGTTCATTTGCAAGGCCTGAAACTTGACTAAGCTTGTTCTCATCTAAAGCAGCCATTTATTCTGAAAAGTGGAAAATTATATTTAATAGAGATAAATTATTATAAATTGAAATTCAAAAAGTAGAAATATTACTCAAAAATTCGTAAAGATCACAATGTATATCAAAGAAAGCTATAATTTTATGTAAATTGCAAGATTTTTTTATAATAGTTTTTGTAATATAACAACAGCAACATTTTTAGATAGAAAAAAAAAAGATTTTAACTTTAGATTCATTGTAAAACTTTAAAAAAAATACTTGTAAAAAATAAATACTGAATAGAATGATTTGGTTACACAAACAAATGGTCATCATCATCATCATGATGTGCGATCTTCGTATATACGAAGTTACGCGGTCTACGGAACCTAGTGACCCCCGAAGGGCGAACCCCTAGGAGAAGCCGTAGATATACTAGGGAACAGATACTGGGGGTGGTTTCCCGTTGCCTTCCCCCAGGACGCCATTAAGGAATGACGTCAGACCGAAGAGAAAGTGAAGAGGCTGGATAACACAGGAAAGGAAATTGAAACAGCCATGCTCTGCCGGGATTCGAACCCAGGAACTGGCGCACTGGACGCCACGGCTGGCCGCCGCCGAGACCGCACGACCATGCCAGCACGGCAAAACAAATGGTAAAACGGGATTTTTTTTATTCCATTGAAATCACCTTAAAACGAAACCGATATAAAACTTTATTTTCTTTTAATCTTTCCTCCATTAACTTAGTTGAAAAATAGGCTATTCTCTATGAATTATGGAATACATTTTGTTAAGTATTTCTGAATATTTCCCTTTTTCTGCGATTTCTTCATTCTCCAATTAAAAGGAACCTAATATCCAACTATCGGGTGGTCATAATTAAACAAGTGGTGTTTGGATAGCGATAGGCAAAAAACTGTTGAGCCAAAAACGGACAAATTTGTTGCGTGTACTAATCAGACATGGGATTACGATTTCACAGAAAAAAGATTTTTAGTTCTGAATGACGTCACCAGGGGGGAAACTGGCGCTATATAGTGAGCTAATTAGTCGTAGGAAAGAAAACAAAAGCGTACAGTTGACAATAGGTTTTACTGTTAGTCAGTTACACATTCTGTTCAATATATTGTCCTTACACGCTGTCCAAAATCAGCATTCTATGGATCGTAAATTTTACTGCGGACAGCAGCAAATCTCTAGAGATTTGCCCCACGTGAAACAATATTCGGTCCTTCAATGTTTCCAAACTGTCCTTGGTAAACCAATGCTTTCAAGTAACCTCACAACCAAAAGTCACATGGCATGATATCAGCGAACGTGCGGGCCACGTCGTCGGGAATGCTCGACTAATTGTGTGGTCGTCGTTGTTACTTTTGACGTAGGAATTGCTGCACTGTCAATCCTATGTGAAGGGGCGCTCCATCCTGCATGAAAACAGTCGTGTCAAGACATTCATGCTGTTGAAGGTCTGGAATAACGAAATTTCTTACCATCTGTTGATATCGCACTGCGGTGACAGAACATGTCCGTGTTCCTGATGATTACTGTTCTTCGAAAAAGTGCGGATCAATTATGAAGGAGGCGGGAAAGTGGATGTGGCAATCAGTGAATGCAACGGCATCTGCTCCATAACATGAGGGTTCGCAGTGGCCCAAATCAGACAGTTGTGTGTATTCAGTGCCGCTTAGATAAAAATGCGCCTCATCACTCCAAGGCCATAGAATGTTCCAAGGCCATGCATCGTCCACTTCCATCCGAGCTAAGAACAGGTGAGAGAAATGCAGGTGCATTTGCCAGAACCAGTTGTTGGACTTGGCTAATCCTGTAAGGGTAAAACTTCAGCACTTTGTGCATTCATTTCCAGACCCTTTCCATACAGTTGAATACGGCATATCCAGTTGCCTGGATACTGCCCGAGCACTGCCAGATCCGTGTGCAGCATTCGCTTCCACTACGAACGTTGCAATAGTTTCAACTTCGTCATTTGATACCGGTTTGCGTCCGCGTCCTGGTTGCATCATGTTTCGCAAATTAGTAATAGTCATGGGACCTTTCCGTAGGCCCTTCGTTGTTCGGAATAACTGTAGTGCAATGGACACATTACTGTTATTTTGGTAATAAAATTTACGAGTAACGCACGATCATGTAAACACACAGCATTGCGTATTGTAACGTTCACAGCATCGTCAGACAGTTGAAAAGACCGATGCCACTCATGTTGAGGCTTACATCCGCATACCTAATTGTCTGTTGTCTGTAACTGGACGGCTGTCAGGGTACAGCACCAGTTTCCCCCCCTGGTGGTGATATTCGAAACTAAAATATATTTTTTTCTGAGAAATCGTAATCCCATGGTCTGAATAGTATATACATCAAATTTGGTCTTTCTTGGTGCAACAAGTTTTTGCTTATCGCGTTCCAAACACCTGCTGTTTAATTACGACCACCCGTTATAGGCTATCAGTTTCTGAGTAAGTATAAATCTTGTAACAGAATTTTAATATCTTAAATAATCACCTTTAAGATAAATATCAGAGAACTCCATTGGTAAAATAGATGGAGTTTTCACTTTAAGAATTACATTTTTATGAAAAGAAGTTTCCATCAATATATAAAAGAATAGTAAGAGTAAATGGTATCATTTGTAGATATATTCACAAATATATAATAAACACTTATTTACTTCTATTTAATTCATTGAGATATGTGAATTCAAGATAGCAGGTAATAAAATACGATTAAATTTTTAATGAAAAGGCTTCTTTTTAAATGTCGGAATCAACCTATTTGGAAATTATATCTCTTAGGAACATTTAATTTATATGACATTCAATCAAAAAATTCTTTACTTTTACTTCTTTCAAAACTAAAAAAAAGCTTTTCTTTTGAATATAAACAGTAAAATTTGTTTAAATTTATTATCCTGATTTTTTTAAGTGTTATTAACTAATCGAATTTATATCCCAACAAAAAATTTAAAATGTTAATCATATCCAGAATTTCAATAAAATCTGTTTTGTTCGTTTCCTTCGTGGTTATTGCTTTTCAATAAAAAGTAATTTATGTTTTGAAACTAAATTAATGAGAAACAATTGCTGTTCTATTTTTAATTTTCCTTCTATGAGAAGCTATAATTACCCAACGACAAGTAGATTTCTCTCTT